>JAEMWC010000415.1:360000-487500 GCA_016490735.1 Pachyseris speciosa | reverse complement strand
AGATTAACAAGACCCGAGAAAAAGTCTACCCACGAGGAATTGGTTTGCATTTTTATCGGTCGCCATGTTTATGGAAGCTTTGTGACCATGCCATGAAAGCCTGGTGACCATGCCTGCTAGAGTCACGTGACATTATCGAATGAAAATATATGTTTTATCGAATGAAAATATTTTTTATCGAATTTTGCTACGTTTCGGCAACCATAGAAAGGTGACTAAAATTGAATTATGATCAACTTGAATTTATCCTGTGCATTAATCCGGCTCGGATGGTCAAAAAGGCCCTTCTAATTCTCGCAGAATTTCTTGTTTTTACTCGGTTAACTCGACCACTAACTCGAACTAAATTTCATTTCCCTTGATCAAAATTTTACCCCGATAACTTGAATGACTGGTTCTTATAACCCGCCACGGATGTGAACATCGGCTTGAACATCGAGTACGGCAGGGAGAGTTGTAAGTACTCTTTAAGCTATTCTTTCTCTTAAAGATTATTAAAGATTTCGTTTATGTTAAAAGACTGCAGGTTGATATTAATGCTTTGGGAAATTTTCAATAAATCGTGTAGGTTAGAGATAACTAGTCTTAAAACTATCTTTAGTTTCTCTCAAAGGCTGTTTGGCCGCGTTTACGTAAATAACATTAAAATGTCGTAAATCGTCATTAAGAGTCAGTTAATAATAGTTAAGAGGGCTGAAGAATATTTTAGACAGAGTTAAAGGTGACTTAAAGGCTGCTTACCTGTCTATGGCGCATATGTTTGAAATTGTGTATAACGTTAATATCCAGAGTGTTTGATAAGACACTGAGAATATGTAAGATACGCGCAAATAAAAATGTACAACTTCTTTAAAACTTTAACAGTAAGGTTTAAGGAAATAATAGTAAAGTCTTCGTGAGAGACACCTAAATATTTAAGAATCTTTAAGACCAACTTAAAGATAGTTTAAAGACTGGTCACCCTTGTTCCTTTTGTAAAGATTTAAGAATCTTTAAGACGAACTTAAAGATACTTTAAAGACTGCCTACCTGATAAAGTGGAGATTTCAGGAAAAGGTTAATAATTGTGAGTGTCTTGGTGATAGATACCTAAATATTTAAGAATCTTTAAGACTAACTTAAAGATAGTTTAGACACTGATTATTTTGTAAAGATTTAAGAATCTTTAAAACGGACTTAAAGATAGTTTGAAGACTGCCTACCTCCCTTAGCCTTTTTGTCCTTTCCCTTAAGTCTTTGATAAAATGGACATTTCAGGAAAAGGTTAATAATAGTGAGTGTCTTGGTGAGAGATACCTAAATATTTAAGAATCTTTAAAAGTAACTTAAAGATAGTTTAAAGATTGATTACCCTTGTTCCTTTGGTAAAGATTTAAGAATCTTTAAGACGGACTTAAAGAAAGTTTAAAGACTGGTTACCCTTGTTCCTTTTGTAAAGATTTAAGAATCTCTAAGACGAACTTAAAGATAGTTTAAAGACTGCTTGCTCTCTCGGCCGTGTTGTAAAGATTTAAGAATATTTAAGACGAACTTAAAGATAGTTTTAGGACTGTTTACCTCTCTCCCTTAAGTTTATGTCCTGGTACTGTGACTACTTGCGATTGTTTGTATTTTGGATTTTTGTTTGTTTGTCTGTTTGTTTTGTTTTGTTTTCTTATTCTTCCTTCAAACCATTTAAAGCTTAATAATTTTTGTAACTACTCGGCTCATTTAGTTTTTACTATTCTGAGTAAAAGTCTTCGTGGGACAAACCCTAAGATTTAAGGATCTTCACTGAAACGAAGTTAAAGATTTGTTTACCTCTCTCTCTAATTAATACGTTTTTGTCCGTGCAGATAAAGTGGAAATTTCGGAAAACGGTTTATAGTTAAGTCGGCTTTGCGGTGGAAAAGACCTCGAGATTTAATATATAAGACTTTTTAAGATGAACTACTTAAAGATGGTGTCAATACCAGTTGGAAATGTATCACAGCTCTCTCCCTTAATTAATTAAGCTTTTGTCCGTGTAGATAAATTAAAGTGGAAAGTTCGGAAAAAGGTTAATAGTAAAGTCGGCTTCGAGGGAGAAATCTCAAGATTTAATATATAAAAATCTTTAAGATGAACTACTTAAAGATGATGTCAAGACCGCTTGCAGTTGTATCACCGCTAAATGTAATAGCAACCGTAAATGTAACCGACTTGCAACTTGAATGAATGAATGAATACATGCATGACAACTTTATTTAAGTCTCAAGTCTTAATAGCCGAGCACAAGTGCTCTACTAAGTGAGAAGAGTAAAGTATAAAATAAAATCTATTCAACTAAGATCTAGTACAAGTTAAGAATAAAATTAAAATTGATTCGAAAAACTAATACAGTGTGTGTTGATAAATGCTATCACAATGTTATCACCTAATAATTGATTACTAACTAGCTACATAGATTAACAGCAAGAACAGCGCATGAATCCGTCGTCCAGCAGTGAGCTGACATCAAACATGACTGCACTTGGCCATGCAACTGATATTCCTTTATAAAGGGAAAGAGACGATTCAGTCATTTGACAAATCAAAGTACAACTGTGAAGATGTCTTGGGTATGGTGACCTTATTTATGATAGGGGGGATTAAGCCGAGGTGACTCGAGAAAACGGCGTTATTTAAACGCGTGAAAACTCTTTCTGAAAGTTTTGTCGTGAGGCCGTGAGGAAAGATAAAAAATCGTTAGAGTTGGCAGGTCTGTAACCATTGTTGCCATGCTTTTTGATATTAAAATAAACAAGTTTCCGTAAAAAACTTTTACCGAAAAAAATGGCCCGTTTAGTTAAAAACGAAGAGTTTTTTCTCAAAGCAAACTTGTGTTTACATTGTGGCTAGACGCGATGGCGCCACTCAAAAATAATTTAATTTTTCTTTAGAACATTATTTCCAACACTGAAAATGGCTTCGCGAATGCAGCTATATTTGAGTCAAAAGTTTCCGCCGTCAATTCCTGTACACACTTGAAAAATATCTTGGGTTGAACGGCTCATATATGTTTTCCACAGATCGTAAATTGGATGAACGCAGGAAAAGCTGCGCTTTTGACAGATTACTGTTTATAATTTATTTCGCCGTTCGCTGTTTGTTCGAACATTCCTTTTGCCGCGGTTTACTCGTTCGATCCGAGCTGAAATAAAGTTACTTTACTTTACTCTTTCCATTCCGTTCATCCCTTTGACTGTTGCTCCTTAGACGTTACTTCGGAAAGCCGATAGAGGTGTTCCGGCAATATTTCGGAAAATCGATATCTATTGGTCTTCCGATCTGAGTGAGTGACAAATTTGCATATTCTGACCCCCAACAAATGCAAAAGTCGTTTCTACGCTTCGCGTATCCACGACTAAAAAGGAAAGAAAACGTGTGCTCTGTTTGTTATTATTATTAGTATATACCACACAAGTGAATAGTGCTTTTTCGCGCGCTCTGATTGGTTAACTCGGAATTGATTAGCAAAGTACAATTCACCTCCGAGCAGCCGGCGCGCGAGATTTTCAATTTTCCGACCGCTTGTCAGTATATTGTCACACATAAAGTAATGTTTTGGTCCGTTAGTTATTCAACTTGTGTGGTATATACTAAAACAATTATTCACCTCAGTGTCGGTGAAAGTGCTGGATATTTACCCCCACTTCGGTGAATAATTGCTAGTTAATTCTTTTCCCTCCCTTCGCCCCATCAACGGTATTGAACCTCGTTCCCAGGGTCCTCTCACAGGACCTCGGGAACAAAGTTGCTGGTATCAAAGGACAACTTTTATTTCCTTTATACACTGAATTAATGACGCGTCAGGTCACACCACCACCTTACCTAACCCACCTATTTAGACTTACTGGTGCCTTTGTTTATTGTTATCATATATTATATAAGAAACAAAGAAACAAATGCACGTCAATTAGGCGCAAAGTGATTTAAGATCATTTTAAAAACAAGTCTGAGAGCGACAATCCACGCTCGTTTTGGGAGGCTTATCGCCCTTTTATGCATTCGAGACCAAGTAAACAAGCCAATGACATTACGCTAATTGAAAACGATGTGGTTTTAACGGATAAGAAAGAAAAAGACTAGCTGAATTGTTCAACAACTACTTTGTTCACTTCGTTGATGATGTACAGGACATTAAAGAACATAACTTTGGAAACGAATTCAGCGCACACTCCAGCATTCGAGCAATTGTGGAGGAAAACAGAAAAAAGAAAGCCATACATATACACCAACAAGACCCAGGTTGAAAAACTACTACTAAACATCAAGGCACACAAGGCCTGTGGTCATGACACCATAACTCCGCGGCTTCTCAAGGAATCCGCTTCTGCGAAATCTGGTCCACTAGCAGAGTTAATGAACGAATCGATTAAACAATGCAACTATCCCTCTCGATGGAAAATGGGTCAGGTGACACCTCTTTTCAAAAAAAAAAGTGATGAATTGAATAAAGAAAATTATCAACCCGTTACTGTTTTACCGGCCCTAAATAGTGTTTTTGAGGAACTTCTTGAATTGCTTCTCAATTAGACCAGGTCTATTCTGAAGTATTGTCTGACTACATCTCAGCTTATAGGAGACACTATAAGACACTCTACACCTCCGATACGGATCCGGTATCTTTGGAAAGGGGTATTTCGCGTGAGATAAGCTCAGCAAATGCCTGGTGCTAGATAAATGGAATGATAGCTAATCCCAGCAAACACCAAGGAGGGATACTATGGGAAAAATTGACCATCAGTTTAATTTCTCAGTAAATGACTCAATGGAACTTTTTGGTGTTACAAAATATAAGGATCTTACGTTTAAGCATCATGTGTCCTCTATATGTAAAAAGGTAAACAATTAGTTTAGCGTTATGACAAGATTTGGCAAACTGATGTCTACCGAAATCATGCTATGTCTTTATAAGGCATTCATTAGATACTTCCTCACTTTTATTATTGTTCTATGCTGTGGCATTTCTCTAGCAAACAAGATTCTGATAAACTGGACCTTCTAAACAAACGTATTCTTCGATTTATTTACAAGGATTTTAACTCTGAGTACAATAGTCTACTTAAAAGGGCAGGAACTGCAAACCTTAAGGATAAGCGCTTACAAAACATGATTCTTACTATCTTCAAATGTTTTCATTTTTTTGATTATCCAAGTTATTTGAAAAATATGTTTAGCTTGCGTTCTAGCACCTATTTTTTAAGAGGACATAATATGCTCTGTTTGCCTAAACATTGACCACTTATCATGGTATCAATTCTTTAGTTACTTTGCAGCAATATCCTGGAACTGTCTTCTTGACCATCACCGCACTATTTCTGATGTTACTTCTTTTCGACGACTGATATCTACTGGGAAAAAATGATCTTGCACTTTCTACATCAAGATAATTATAGCAAGTTAGTTGTCTAGGTAGTTTAGTTATCTTGTTTGTTATATAGAATTAAATTCAGTTTTATTATAATTAATTACTAATAGGGAGCTTAAGTTATGACGACGGCGACGGCAACGAGAACGCCAAAAAACAATAGGCTTAATGAGCAAAAGTAATCGCTCTACACGTGCGTTTTACATTTTAGTACATTTCTTTGCCGTCCTCTGCAAAACAATAAAGTGAAATGACCAAATTTTAGGTTTTGTGGAGGACGTGAGCGTATGACGGTGAACTCTTCTTTCTTTTTCCCAACTTCAACGCCGTTTTATCTAATTTAGCTCCTGGATAGTTCGCCCACATTTTACAACTTAAAGAAGTTGGAATAATCGCAAAAGAGTTACGATAACGAGAAGTTACATTTAGAAATGACGTTTTCGTTGCCGTTGCCGTCGTCATTGCTTAAGCTCTCTAACAACGTGAAATGACAAAAATTTAGGTTTTGTGGGGAACTTAAACGCCGTTTTTACTAATTTAGCTCCATGACAGTTCGCGCACATTTTACAAGTTAAACAAGTTGGAAAAACCGCGAAATAGTTGCAATAACGAGAAGTTACATTTTGAAATGACGTTTTCGTTGCCGTTGCCGTCGTCCTTGCTTAAGCTCCCTATTAGGGAGTTTTAGCAACGACGACGGCAACGGCAACGAGAACGCCACAAAACAAGGCTTAATGAGCAAAAACAATGGCTCTGCACGTGCGTTTTACATTTTGGTACATTTCTTTCCCGTTCTCTGCAAAACAACAAAGTGAAATGACCAAATTTTAGGTTTTCTCGAGAACGGGAGCGTGTGACTGTAAAGTTTTCTTTTTTTTCCCTTACTTTAAGGGCGTTCATATCAATTTAATCCCTGAATAGTTCGGCAGTATTTTCCAAGTCAAACAAATTGGAATAATCGCGAAAGCGTTACAAAAACGAGAAGTTATATTTTGAAGTGACGTTTTCATTGCTGTCGCCGTCGTCGTTGCTAAAACTCCCTATAGGTGGTTTGCAGCCAATCTCTAGAGACACAGATGACAATGACGAAATGAACAAATGCTGGTGGACGAACAAAAGGAGCTAATGAGAGATCTATTGTCTTCGTCCACCAGTATGGCGGCGATGACGTAACGTGCAAACCACCTATTGGCACTTGAGTGCTACTCTGTAAATTCGAGGGTAAATAAAGTTTATTGATTGATTGATTGATTGGTTAGAGGGAAGACTTCAAAATATCTGTAGGAAAGAAAACACACACATGTTTATTGCGCTACTATTATGATACAAGAAAAATAATTCAATTTAACCCATTGGCACCCGTGCCGGCCAAAACCGGCCGTAAAAAACTCCCATGCTTCAAAACATTGCAACTCTCTCAATCGCACGAATATTGCCTTAACTGTTAGTTGTGAGCACGAAATGGAATGCCCTTTAAATTTGGATATCCAATAAATGCAAGAAACGTAGCGATTTTTACCAAATATGGCCTTTTGAGTTTGGACAAGAACGAAACTGGCCGTTTTTAACGTCAAAGAGAAACAACAAAAATGCCCCTTTTTGCCTTCATGTTTTCTTAGGGAAATCATCTTCGAAAAACCAAAACTCAACCATCATAACGAAATTCAGTCCTTTTTCTAGCTTAGAAATGACTTTTTTTGTTCATATTCTTCTCCCGAGCGTAGATACAGCCTTTTGTTCCAGTGCATTCGGGCCTTCCCGACATTTTCCACATCTTGAGCGCATTGCATGCTGGGAACTAACGAGAATTTTTGACAGCGCCCGTTCCTTCCCCCAATTCTTTCACATATACAGCCTGCAGTCTACAGCCACTCCGACCTACCGCCAAAATTTCCTGCTCGTAGTCATCTTCAGTACACAGAAATTCCAAAATATGTGGCGGTAGGTCGAGAAATTCATCAATAGTCGAGTCCCAAAGGTACTAAGTGTTCGACCGGCCAAATTCCCAGTTCGTCGAGTAACAAGCCAAATTCAACAACAAAGTACATCACCTTTCTCGATTCTTTGAGAAAGTGGACTCTTAGCTACCGTCACGCTTAATGATGCTCATCAGGCAGCCGCTAAAGATGAAAAATGGCTGTAAATTTAGCAGAAATCGCAAGCAAACCGAACTTGGGCCATTGCTGTCGCTTCACGGATAAAAAGTAGCTACGTCAAAATGACGTTTTCAGAAACCTTGAGCCTCCAGTGCCTTAGGACAGCACCACTTTTCCCTGGTAGTTCAAATAAAGAGTCACGAATTGCTATTCATCGTTTATAGGCGGAAAATCACTCCGAAAATGTAAAACCCTGCGGTAGTCAATGGGTTAAAATATAGTGAAACAGTAATGTAATAATAATTGTTAAAATAGTAATTAACAGAAATTTCAAGCTCACGATACAACTTTTTAAAGACATGTTTCGGCATGACTCATGCCATCATCAGTTTAATGTGTTGTTTCCTTTTCCAATGTTTATAAGTACGTTTACAATTTGAGTACGTTAGCAATTTGAAATTTAAAATACAGTAACAGTTACAATTATGCGCGTGCAAATGCACGAGTGTGAATTACGTAATCGAGTCTCAAGAAGCAAAGATCGTTGTTTTGTTGTAATTGCGCATTTAGTTCTGGTTTAAGCGGCTGATGTGGATCGCTTCTTTGAGCTTAAGAAAATGTCTAGTTTTAGCTGAATCTATAATATTGAAGCAGTCAACCGAGCATTTGCGTTTACAACTAGGTGAACCGTTCAGGTGTTTGAAAACATGAGGATTTTTGTCAGTTGAGAGATGCTCTTTTACCATGGTTGTAAAGTGGCGTGACGTCTCGCCAATGTAACGGGAGTTACATCCTGCACAAGTAAATTGATACACAACCAGAGATTTTAACGCATCTGGAGTAGGATGTTTGAAACTGAAAAAATTCTTGATTTTGAAAGAAGAAAAAAACAATTCTGATGTATATATCTTTGCAATAAACGTTTAACCAGCGTTGTAGTTTTTTGTGCGCGACGGTAGAGAAATCACCCACAAATGGTAGTTTGAAGTGTCGAATACTTGTAGTGTTTTCCTCAGTAGTAGAAGTGTTGTTTTGAGTTGGTCTAGAAGAAAACACTGGAAAAGGAAACAACACATTAAACTGATGATGGCACGGGTCATGCCGAAACATGACTTTAAAAAGTTTTATTGTATGACTGGCTCTTTCAGCGGTCAAGATGAATCAATTCTCCTGCTGTGATTGGCTACCCGCGAGGTCAAGATGGAGCCATCTTGACCGCTCGGGATAGCCCGTTCGTCCCGCGTTTTACTGTCTTTTAATAGCGTCGTTTGAGTTATATAATAAATCCTTTATTGACCAAGCTTGTTCGGTCAAGATGGCGGGATATTGGCCTCGTTCTTTTTTTGCATGTTTATGGACCTCGACTTCGTCTCGGTCCATAAACACGCAAAAAAAGAACTTGGCCAATATCACGCCATCTTGACCTCACGCTTGGCCAATAACCCATATGTATCGGGAGCTTGAAATTTCTGTTAATACTGTTATTGTCACGAAGTTATGGCAATGTTATTTATAATAGTGATTTCAAATAAATGATCACAAGTCTTAACGATAACTATAACAGTTCTTTTATTGTTCCGTCATATTGTTCTCGTAAGTCTCTCTGTTTTCTTCTGTTGCACTGTTGTTACAGTACATCATCAGATTAGATGGGTGGTCCTCAAAGTGCTGTCATCAGGATTAATGTTCTTGTTGGGAACATCGCCATGGCATTCGACATTTTACAATCGTTATAACTTCTGACGGGACTTAAGATGAACTTAAAGATAGTTTAAAGAATCAATGCTTGCCCTTGTTCCCGTTATAGAGATTTAAGAATCTTTAAAGACTGTTTTCCTTTCTCCTTGTTGTCTGCGTAGATCAAATGGAAATTTCGTAAAAGGGCTAAAAGTCAATAGTTACGGACAAAACTAAAGTAGTGTTACATGTATATAGATAATCGATAGGTTAGGTTTTCTTTGAAAATCAAAAGATTTAAAATCTTTAACTGAAAACCTAAAGTTAGCTTAAAGATTTATCCCCCCGATTTATTTTTCTATAGGTCCATATAAGCTTAAAATTAGGCATAGTTTTTGGGAGAAAAAACCTTAAAGCTAGATGACGATTGTTTACTTGTATAGATAAAGTACAGATTTTGTAAGAGATATAGGTCTTGGATAACAATGCGTCAGTGTTTACACCAATTCAAACGACGCTTTGATTCCTAGAGTTTTCTCCATTTATTAAACGGGTAAGCAGTATACAAGCTATATTCTACTGATGAACTGTCTGAGGAACTGCCCAACTTTTAAGTGGTAAAGTTGTTGACTGTTTAGGCTGCGGCGATGATTTCTTGGGCTTTGATACTTAGATACAAGTGTCCGGCCTCACGTAGGTCATGTCTGAAATTTTTAGTAGCCACAAATTTACAGAGATGAATGTAGACGATTAAAGCCACAGTCTTTCTACAAAATCTCTCTCTAAACATGGTCTTCCTCATTCTCTGATTCTTATTATGAAACCCTGTACACCGCTGCTCAAGGATGATTCCAGTCAGGACAACTATAACTGAAGAACCAGGGACGTGGAGATACGTTCCCAATGCAATGCCGTCTTCAAACGATTCGCATTTTCACAATCGTCTTATTGAATAGCAAGAACTGGAAAACGCAAGACTTGCGTTAAAAGATTTAAAGTGATCCAAGTATTACTTACCTGTTTATCCCGTATTCGAAGATAAGTTTGACATTTCTTATACGGTAATTAGTAGCAATGTTTTGGGGAAACCTAAAGATTAATGAATGTTTAAGAGAAAATTTAAGATAGTTTAATGATTGCTCCCGTCTTTTTTTTTTTCGTAGGCGGATAAGAAATTATGAATCAACGACGAGTGTGAGGGTTTTGTTAGAGGTTCCAGATACTGAAAAAGGTAACTGAGAAAGTACGAAGCCGAAGGCCGAGTGCTTTTATTGTTTCGAGGTGTCTGCAATCTCTGATGGAACCTCGGCTGATGTACAACGTTTAACTGGGTTGTTGATATTATTTCTCCAAAGAAACAGTACCGAATTATGTAGTGTTGCAATTTTTCAGTTTTCTTAAATTTTAAAGTAAAAATTCTATTGATTTTGTACATACTAACGACACTAGTGGGGCTAATTATCATAAAAGGAAAAGAATAATTTGTCGGGCGCCATTATATGAAAAGGGTCCATGTAACTTAATTTATCAATAATAAATAAAATCCTTTAATTCATAATTTCATTTAATTGAGTAAAACATTTTTGACTAATAGTTCAGTTCATTTTATGTCACACTATTTACAGAGTAATTACATGACAAAAAAACGCACAGGGGTTACACTTAACAGGATTACGAAATGAACTAATATGAACTAACAAACGTGTAACCCTCTAAGCGACAAAGAATAAAATATTACAATAAAGATAAAATATTCAAAATCACGGTAATACGCCAATCCAAGAAAAGCTAACTACAGTCGAACCTGTATTAAGCGGCACCTTGTTGTCAAAGTCCCAAAAATTACTCCTCTTTAAAATTACTGTAATACTGACCTCTATTAAGCGGCCGCGGTCACCCTTTACTAAGTCTCAACGAGCTGTTTCTAGTGTCTTGACCTGTATTAAACGGTCCTGACTGTCTAAAAGGAAATCACTTAAAAATAATACCAAAACTGATTGTAGGAACTTGGCGTTGCTGTCAGTTTTACACTATGTTCTACTTTGTCATAGCATTCTAACTGATTTTTGAGGGCCTTTGAGCATAAACTGCTACAAAATGGCGTTTTTGTGTTTGACGTGTATTAAGCGGTCACTAAGCGCCTGTTCACATGGAGGTGAGGGACACCGGGTAGGTGAGGTACCCCACCTAGCCGTGGTAAAGAAATAGCTGGCTTTCACATGCAATCCCGGGGCGCTGGGGTGAGATTTAAAATGCTATCGCGTGGTCGCTACGTACGTATATTAACAAAGAATTCAGAGACAATTGCCCGGATAAACATCACCCCACCCCACCTCCAGCATTCACATGGAGAAAACTCACCCCAGCTAATCGGGTTACCCGCCCTGGCTGACCGGGTGAGGTACCCCACCTCACATGTGAACGCGAGATTGTATGGAGAGAATGGTACCCCACCTCCCCCCTCCCGATGCGGGGGACCTCACCTTCCTGGGGTCCCCCACCTCCATGTGAACAGGCCCTAAGCCATGTCCCGAGGGTGACCGCTTAATACAGGTTCGACTGTAGTCTAATCAAGAGTTAAAAACGAGAATGAACCATAGCATTACTATCAGATATAATGGTAAAATAGCCCACCCAATAAGTAAATAAATACATATGATAAAATGAACGGTGGACTGTCAGTGGTATCTAAATGCAAAATTCCCAGCACAGTTCTTGTAACTGTTTCCTGATATCTTAACTTTGTAAGCACGATTGTCCGGGTGAGCGTAGTCCTGAGAAGGACGACTGGTGATGCCATTGACTGGCGTTCCGACAACCTATGTCGCAGTTGTCATCATGCAGAGTCGTGATTTGTGCAAATTTTCTGGCCATTAACGTTATTACTCAACGAAGTTGTGACATTATTAGTCGTTTGTCAGTCGAGCGGTGTTGTTATTAGCTGCAAAGACTTGTAAGCAGTACTGAACGACATGTTATTGGTCGATTTGCTTGGATCATACAGGGCTTGAGCGAAAGTTTGACACGTCATCAAAGTCCCCGCCTTTGAGTGATGCCATCCTTTTTGCCGTCTTTCAGAAACGAGGAAACAAACTAATTGAACTGAATGATAGATGAGTCACGCTTATTGAAGCAGATAACCAATTAATTTTGTCAATGCTGAACAAAATGCGAGTCCGGAGAAACTCGGGAATTTAAGATTTTAAAATATAAGAGCACATACGCTTTTAAAGTATAAAAATACTGGACAAAATATCCAATGGTTCGAATTCGAAGACTCTTAAAACGGAAATGGCTGCCATTTAAAATTGCTGAGTGTTTTAGAACGAAAGAGACAGGTGCTTGCATCGTGTTTGCCGAGCTGTTAATGTTCAGTTTAGTTCAGCAATACATAGAAGCCTTTACATCCTAATAAAATTTTCTAGTAAAAACAGTTTTGGCCACATAGCACATTTTTTCCAGTATTACCCTACAATTAATAGAAGTCACTAATATTGTTAGAACATTAATAATTTTGACTCCGGCGTACCTTGAAGTTACTGTTTTTTCTCATTCTCATGCAACAACGTTGTGACCATCTAAATGTTTCAATAAAGCAAAAGAACAAGTACAAAAGATGCACAACAAATTTGAATTTACAACAACATATTGGCCCAAGTCACTCGTCAGAGTCAGATTCACACGAAGACGATAGGTGCAACTCAACACATGCCCATTGCGGGCAGTTTGGGGGCTTTTTAAGTGTTGAAAAAACTTCCTCCCTCCTAATTCTCTTTACCGCTTTCTTCCGCGTGCGCCCATTTTGCTTCTCTTGGTGGATTTGGTCCAGCTTTTTCTTTACATTTTTCAACTCTTGACTCTCCCACTTTATTTTTTTAAGCACATAGACTGGTTGGCCATCTTCTTGGTCGGACTCCTCTGTGGACATGTAGTCTTCTGTCACAACTTCTCCAACCATTCTCTTTGAGCTCGTGGTCCATTTGCTTGCATTCAAGGCATTGGATCTCCTCAGTGTTTTCTAAGGCACGAAAACGAGAAAAAAGATTTCAAATGCGATACTTGAATCTTGAAGGCAAGACTAATAAACATTATAACCCTGGTTTGAAGACAAAAAGTGATACAGTCCTCAGTAAATAAGGAAATGATGGCAGGATTACTATATTTATTCCGATCCTCTGAAATGATTTGCCCATAACAAGAAACCAAATATCTCCCAGTATCACTGTTTGCGCCAAAACTGTGCTCGTAGTCAGTCACACGTAACGCAACTAGTGAGCCGACCTTGTAATCGTTGTCGGGTCGTTTTTGGTTGATGTTTTAAACAACTCGAAAGTAAATAAATCCAGTTTCAGTTGAAATTTACCGTTTTCGTCGTCCGTTTAACTGCGTCAGGATTGATCCCGATCACCCGACCGAACAATCACTGTGCATGCCCTATTCATAACAACTGTTATTGAGGATAGTCGAAGCGCAATCCATCAACAGCGCGCTGAGACTGGAGCGAGGAGAAAAAAAGCGAAACTAGTCAATAACTGGTGCTGTTACTACTTGTTCAGACTGTAAAACAGTCGGTTTTTATTTTCGTTCTGCGAATGCAGTCTCACTGTACGTTTTCACCCTCGCTCCAGACCTTTCGCTTGACAAGACGTCGCATTCGACCAACGCAAAAATACGGCTGTTTTGCAGTCTACTACTTGTTTGAATTTCGTTTTCTTGTTTGTTTGTCTGTTTTCTTTTCTTTTCTTATTCTTCCTTCAACTCATTTAAAGCTTAATAATTTTTGTAACTACTCAGCTCGTTTAGTTTTTACTACTCTGAGTAGTTTTTTTGCTTATAATTTTCAAGTTTATCTTTCTTTTGCTGTAATATATCTTCTATATCTAGCAAAATAAAATGGTTGTTATAGTAAAGGAACCATGCAAACACAGTTTGCCACTCAGCTTTCGACACACATCTCTGTTGAAAGAAAAACTTTTTGCCCCGAGTCGGAATCGAACCGACGTTCCCCAGTTACTAGTCGGGCGTGATAACCACTACACTACCGGAGCAACCACGCTGGCAACGCGGCCACTTTAGAAAGTGAGTAGTATCGCACGTCAGCCATTCCTCGGAACATTTTTCTTCCGAGACTTTTGTGTGTTTCCTGGCTTCTAAATTCCCTGGACGGGAATTAGAAATATATATATGTAAATACCTTCGAAGCCATGAAAGCCGTAGAACAATATAGTAAAGGAACCATGCAAACACAGTTTGCCACTCAGCTTTCGACACACATCTCTGTTGAAAGAAAAACGTTTTGCCCCGAGTCGGAATCGAACCGACGTTCCCCAAAATGGTTGTTGTTGTGGAGAAAAAAGGCACATTTCACCGCCGCATCATTTTTAATTGGATTATGAATTGTGGGCGGACTTTCCAGCTGAATGCGTCGTTTACAGCTACGACTGCAGTCCCTTTCCTTTCTCCCGCCTCTCCCCAGTCTCCCATCACTCATTCACTTCAGGTTTGGCCAGTCTCTCCGCGCGATTGGCGTGAGCCCCCAGTATCCAGTAAGGGACCGCTAGCAGTCTATTATACATGCAACTGTAAGGGACGACCGACATAAACGTAAGTGACAGCAACCTATAAAATACTGAAAGCCAGCATTCGAGAGCTGGAATTACCATCAACATCATTTTCTGTTACTGTTTGTAAAATAATTAAGTCTTTTAAAACTTATTAAAATAAGTTAAGCCAAATCCAGACTCTCACCTCTCTCTTTCTGCCTTGTCGCCTGCAGGTTTGTTTATGACGTTCATAATTCGACTCTCTCTTCATTTTCTCTGTTTCAAATTTTGACAGGAAATACCGCCTAAAAGAAGCTATTAGATACAACAAAAACAAATAAAGACCATTTAAGAATACGTACAGAAATAATCAATAAATTAAAAAGCATGACCGTACATAGTGCTCACTTGACATGTTTCATTTCAATGCACTGGAAAACGTGCAGACTACACTTAATCATTACAGGAACATAAAATAATTGTGTCCATTGTGTCCAACTGAAATGCAACTACGAACTCATATATCTTGACATACTGTTGCCAGGCTTGGATTATGAATTGCCTGTTCTGATTGTTTTTGTGATAACATAAATAATCATTTATAATCATTTAATAATTATGGAATTAAGGAATTTCAGCTGTCTTTAACAGACAAAATTCTATTCGTCAGGGCCACTATGCATCTCCTTCTCATTGTCCATTAGTTCTAACAAGCGTTCCTGTGCACCTGGATAAAACAGATTTTAATACGTTCATCTGACAGGATTATTATATAATTATTGATCGTCATCCAAACCCATTGTTTTCTGCCTGCATTATATCACCGAATCCAGGGTGAAAATAATGCAAACTAAGTGTGTTAGAAAAACGGAGGCGGTCTTTTTTGGTAGCAGGGAAATTATCAGGGGTAATGTTAACACGTGCTAAATCGGCACGCAGCATTATTAAAACTAAAACACGCTGTATTAAATTAAAAATAATGCAGCGTGTTTTAATGGTGCTGCGTGTTTTAATAATGCAGCATGCTTTACGTGTCAAATGTCCACTGGTGAAGCGGTCCCCATATTTTTCACCCTACACTCAACCAAAAACACCACAAAAAGCACCTTTAATACAAAGAAGATTCCTAACTAACAATTTACATCACATATATAACAGATATTTCAATTTTGGTTTCGGCAGTGGTTTCAGCAGTTTAAATAACGTATACCTTCACTATTCGCAAAATTTTCCGTTGAACGTTTTCCACCCGCTTCACTCGACGACACACCCATTCCTGAACAAAACGATCTGAAGATCTGATACAACTACGCAAAACCAAAGCAATTACAACGACCAAAAGTAAGTACTTACCATCATATTCCTCTAAATTTACATTAGAAATGTTGTTTGCTTTAGGAAAATCTCTTATTCCGAACTGCTTTCTGAGCGGCTTTCTGCCATCGTTACAAACAACGAGTTGGCTTTCACAAACAACTGTGATGTTTGTCGAGCAATATGCAAATGCATCTAACTTGACAAAAAGACAGTTGATAACTCGTTTCTGTGGATTGCATTTTTCACATGTACATGTCACTCATGGAAACAATAGCTTACGTAACCCTCACCTTGAATAAAAATACTATTTTCATTCAAGGTAACGGTTATGTAAGCTATTGTTTTCATGAGTGTATCTAGAGAGTTATTCAATGTCTCTTCAATTGATTGTTTTCCAAAAAAATACAAAAGGAGGGAGGGGGGGGGGGGGGGGTGGCGTTCGGTGATATAATTGCAGGCAGAAAACAATGGCTTTGGAAGACGATCAGTAATTATAATAGATAATTACTTCGGCTCGCAGCATTATTGGATATAATGCAGGCAGCTTCGATTGTGACTAAAACACCACACGAGTACTACGAGTAACATACGAGTACATACGAGTACATACGAGTGACATACGGGTACATACAGATACATACGAGTAACATACAAGTAACATACGAATACATACGAGTAACACACAGGTAACATACCGTCAAATGTGGGTAATACGCATGAAATCTACAAAGTAAAATACAAGAAATTGGATTTTTCTCCGAAATCTTTTATTTGTTTTTATACAACTTGGTGTATTTATTAATTCAAAGGCAGAAATTAGCATTTGAGGGTGTGTGTGTGTGTGTGTGTTTGCGTGTGTCATTTATAAAAATTCCTGAAATTTTGGTCAGGACTTTTCGTTCAGAAGGAACGGTACGTGTTGTTTACAATTTGTCTAAAATTTCTGGATTGTTGGGCTCGCTGACTGGATAGATCACGCTCGGCCAAAAGCCAAGAGGACTGAAACTAGTATGAAAAATAGAAACTTGTCAAAGCAAACACATGTTTTCTCTGAACAAACTGATCGCATCACCCCCCATTTTTCCTTATAAAAGAGTATTTTTTGTAGAGCGAAACGGAAATTTATTTCACCAGAAGTTATGTTGCGCGCGGATTGATTGACACATTGACAGTGAGAGTTTCAAATAAAAGTCCCCGGATTTTGGGGACAAGTGCTTACGCCATGGAAAAAAATCTTGTGTGGTTGTTTTGTCGTGGTACTTTCGGGACTTTTGTCAATTGGAAAATTGGGTTTCTTTTGGATTTCGACTGAGGACATTTAGGAACCTAAGGAGAAACACCCCCCTCCCCCACTCCCACCACAGACGCAAATACACACACCCTCAAATGCTACTTTCTCCCCACACTGCACCCTTGCATTAATAAATACGCCGAGCAATAGAAAACAAATCAAAGCTTTTCCCATCAAGCCCCCCTCCCCTCCCCCATCACACAGATCACAAAGATTTCGGACAAAGATCATATTTTTTGTTTTTTACTTTGTAGATTTCATGCGTATTACCCACATTTGACCGTATGTTACCTGTGTGTTACTCGTATGTACTCGTATGTACTGGTATGTTACTCTAAGTACTTGTGTGGTGTTTTAGTCACGATTGAAGCTGCCTGCATTATATCCAATAATGCTGCGAGCCGAAGTAATTATCTATTATAATTACTGATCGTCATCCAAAGCCATTGTATGTACTGGTATGTTACTCGTGTGTTACTCGTGGTGTTTTATAGTCACGATCGGCAGCTTTGGTCTACGGCCTCAGCTGCCTGCATTATATCCAATAATGCTGCAAGCCTCAGTAATTATCTATTAAATAATTAGTTACTTTGCACAGGAAAAGAAAGTAGCTGAATTCATACAGTGTATTTTGGTAGCCATCACTGATTTCTGAACCGGCTAGATTATATACATTCAAGAGAGGGATGAAATTAAAAGAAAATAATTACATTGCAATGACACCTACCCTCAATCTGAGCATCTGTCCACTGACATCGAGCTCTCCCTCCCATAGCCTGATGTACTTTCCTTTTTACCCTCCTGAGAACAGCTTTGTTGTTTGCTGAATCAACACTGAGGCCAGAGGACAGAGAGAAATTAATGGTACAAATCATAACACTATCTGCTGCTGATGGCCCAGCCCTGGCACTGCTACAATCTTGGACGAAACTACTTGAGAAAATAGGCCTGCTTGGGCCAAAAAAATCCATCTCCAATATGTGTGAGTCAACAATTTCCCTAAAGTAACTTCCCTTCCCCTCTCCCCCTTTTCAATGTTGAAGTTGGGAAGCCGCCATTGTCAGGGGAATGGTGAGGAGGCGCAGACAACATTGAATTGGGGGGGAGGGGGGCTTTGAAACTTAGTTGATCACTGTTTGCGCACACAAAGACTTCTAAGCTTATGTTTTCTCAACAGTTTTGTCCAAGATTGTAGTTCTGTTGACTTCATGTACTTCTACTATTAAATAACAATAATAACAACAATAACAACAACAACAACAAAACAACAATAACCATAACAACAATAACTATAACAGTACCATCACCATAACCATGACAACCACAACATCAACAACAATAGCAACAATAACTGCAACAACAATAACAACAGTAACAATAACCATAACAACAATAATAACAATAACAGCAATAAGCATGATGGTACCATAACCATACCCACAACCATAACAATAACAATAACAACAACAACAACAACAACAACAGTAGCAACAACAACAACAACAGCAACGGTAACAACACCAAAAATTACAAGAACAAGGATAAGGACAAGGAGAGGAATACCAATAGCACTTGGCTTGGTGCTGATGAAAGTTGAAATTTGTTTTGTTGATGGTCTTTAACCCATTGACTACCGCAGGGTTTTACATTTTCGGAGTGATTTTCCACCTATAAACGATGAATAGCAATTCGTGACTCTTCAGTTGAACTACCAGGGAAAAGTGGTGCTGTCCTAAGCTACTGGAGGCTCAAGGTTTCTGAAAACGTCATTTTGACGTAGCTATTTTTATCCGTGAAGCGACAACAATGGCTCAAGTTCGGTTTGCTTGCGATTTCTGCTAAATTTACAGCCATTTTTCATCTTTAGCGGCTGCCTGATGAGCATCATTAAGCGTGACGGTAGCTAAGAGTCCACTTTCTCAAAGAATCGAGCAAGGTGATGTACTTTGTTGTTGAATTTGGCTTGTTACTCGACGAACTGGGAATTTGGCCGGTCGAACACTTAGTACCTTTGGGACTCGACTATTGATGAATTTCTGGACCTACCGCCACATATTTTGGAATTTCTGTGTACTGAAGATGACCACGAACAGGAAATTTTGGCGGTAGGTCGGAGTGGCTGTAGACTTAGTTTATATGTGAAAGAATTGGGGGAAGGAACGGGCGCTGTCAAAAATTCTCGTTAGTTCCCAGCATGCAATGCGCTCAAGATGTTGAAAATGTCGGGAAGGCCCGAATGCACTGGAACAAAAGGCTGTATCTATGCTCGGGAGAAGAATATGGAAAAAAAAGTCATTTCAAAGCTAGAAAAAGGACTGAATTTCGTTATGATGGTTGAATTTTGGTTTTTCGACGATGATTTCCCTAAAAAACATGAAGGCAAAAAGGGGCATTTTTGCTGTTTCTCTTTGACGTTAAAAACGGCCAGTTTCGTTCTTGTCCAAACTCAAAAGGCCATATTTGGTAAAAATTGCTACGTTTCTTGCATTTATTGGATATCCAAATTTAAAGGGCATTCCATTTCGTGCTCACAACTAACAGTTCAGGGAATATTCGTGCGATTGAGAAAGTTGCAATGTTTTGAAGCATGGGAGTTTTTTACGGCCGGTTTTGGCCGGCACGGGTGCCAATGGGTTAATCGCCTGATGATGAAGAAGTAGCTTCTTCAAAAAAACATAACCAATTCAAGGCTAGAGTGCACAAACCATACCCTATTTCAGACCCAAATAGTCAAAATTGATACCCTATTTCAGACCAAAATGGCTAAAAAACCATACCCTTTGGGGCCGCACATGTAGCCCATATAAGGGAGTACCCCCCCCCCCTCCCCCCCTTGGAGAAAACGTCATAATTCTGAGTATACGCTTTTGCAAAGTAATCACAGGCTTTAAATAAGTTGGATATGTTAAACCCCAAACTAGAACTTAAATGGTCCAGAAAGACTAGCTGTTGACCAACAAACCCAATAATTTAATTTAAGGAGGAGAAGAACAAGTCCATGCAGGGAAGGTAAAGAAATTAGGGAATGTAAATATCTGCTCTTTACGGACAACCTCTGGCTTCACAGAAAAAGTAAGAATCAAACTGACACATTGATGCAGAATGTTAGGATGGTAAGTGAGGACTCTGGAATGGAACTTGGAAGTGCAATAGTATACAGTCCTTGTCAGCAGAACAGCCAGAGGGAATCACTCTACCTGACAAGACAAATGGTGATAAACGGTGCTGACAAAGATGGGTATACAGCTTTAAGTACCTTGAAATGTGAGCGGCAGATGATTTCAAACATTCACAAATGAAGCCAAAAATCTAACTTTAGGCACTGCTGTGTTAGCAAAAGTTATGTTATAAGCTGAACACAGGCCACATATACAAGCAATTAACTTAAGAGCGGTTTCTCTTGTTAGTTGATGATCACAGCTGGAATCATCAACTGGATAAAAGAAGAATTTCAGACCATGGACAGACAAAAGTGAAGACTGATGACCATGATATTGAGCCTTATGTCCACAAGCTTCTGTTTGCAGATTACCTTTTAAGAGGTCACTGTGAGGGTGGAAGCCTGGAAGAGGATCGACTCCTTAGTGTTGAAGACTGCACACAGTATATGGGCATTGCTATAACGCTTGACTGTACTAGTTCTCAGCACACTTTGTAAGCTTAATTAACATTGTTTTATTCAAACTTATTACCCGAGAAGACCATGAGTTGGCTGGCTCTGTTTCTCTCTTTTTTCTTTTTCTGTTTTGGTGTCACAAGTTTCCATCATGTACATAACTTAAATAATCTGACCATGTGGCCATTATGGACAGAAGTTTTGAAAGGTCAAGTTTATTTGCTGTTTCAATTTGTTCTTCAAAAAATTGCTTTTTGCACAACGAGTAAGAGCCAGAAGACGTGGAGGAAAAACAACAAGGAATGGGTGAAAAAAGAAAACTTGTTTCCTGGCCACAGCAAAGATCCTACGAAGACCCTCGGCCCCAAAGGCTATGGGATATAGCTTGATAATCAGGGGAATCAATACCTCAATACCAATGCATGGTGTGAAATATCACTAATAATAATTAAATGATGATGATGATGACGATGATGATGATGACGATGATGATAATAACAATATTTGAGAAAATATGAAAAAGAAGTTTAATGCCCCAGTAAACACTACATACGAATCTTTAACTACAAACACAATGGAATTGGAATTTGGGATCAGTAAATATGCTTTACTGATCATGAAGAAGGGAAAGGTATGCTCATGCAAAGGCATTACTATGACAGATGTCCAGGTCATCAGAGAACTAGAAGAAGGACAAGAATACAGTGTACTGGGACATGTATCTTGGAATACAGGCAGGTAACAGAATTAGGTACCATAAAGTAAGGTACTGTAAGGTAAGGTAAGGTAAGGTAAGGTAAGGTAAGCCAGAATCTATCCATGAATGTGATTCAGCCTAAGTTAATTTTTTACTTTGTTTTTTTACTTTTTCCAGTGAATTTTAGAGGGGATCAGTAAGGGGGTCAGTAAGGGAATCAGTTGACTAGGGATCAGTGTTTTGTTGAAGCCCAAACAAGATAAGGTGAAGAAAACCAAGGGGCAAAAAAATAATACTCTGACTGGGTTTTTAACATACAAACCAAGCTTAATAAGCAACGGTTTAGTAAAACATAGACAAGTAAAAATTAGCGATATAAAAACGTTGTTACTAAGGCAATACTCTCAGGCACTTGCACCATCATGCGGCCGAACACACTAAACAGTCCTCTTCCATTGGCAAACACTTCATTAACGAACACTGTATTCCCGTACGAAAATGTCTGACCTGACAGTAACCTAAGTTTGGCCTGATTTTTCAGCCTAACAAAGACCAAATTTTCATAGCCTAACATTAACCTTTTTAAGCGTCGTGTTAACCTGAAAAATGGACCTTAACTTTTTTAGGCTTGGAGCCTGACATTTTTTAGGCTCGCTGGGACGGCACGGCGGAGCGCAAATATGGCCTGAAAATGGTTATCTTTAAGGCTTACAAAGCAATATAGTAACTTTTAAAAATCAGGCTTGTTAGGCTTAAAAAGGCGGGCTGGTAAACATGTACGATGCGGCTATTGTTGACGAACACCAAATGAAGCCAAATTATAAATTACAAGAGTCGCTGCAGGAAGGCCAACATCTTTGTATAACAAAACACTGGTAAACGCATTGTAAGCTTTTTTATTTAATATTGTGAGCTTATTAGTACAGCTATTATAAAATTACGCTAAACTGTCAACCAAGGTATAAAAACGTTTGTATCGATCGGTATCGGTAGTAAGTTAATTTTAATCAGCTCCGAGATGACTTCACAAATAAATTCATGTTTGCTGATGACCACGCAACAAATTTTTCAACCTATTACAATCCAGTGAATTGTATTAACTACAATCATCTAAGAGAATTTGCCACCAGCTGCCAAATTACAGAACTAATACCGAAGAAACACGGAACAGTTTGTTTCATGGTTGAATTTCGTTTGCCGCTATCTCTACAACAAACAGAGCAGTGAAATGTGCTCACCTAATTGTAGATCACTCTCGATCAGTCTGCTGCTTCCCTTTCTTCGGAATCCATAAAATTAGATGGGTACAAGTTTCTTGGAGGTTATCATTCACTGTTACAGCAAACAGGACAACACATCCTAAAAGCATCCTTCGCATTTTACAGCACCCGCCGAAAATACACAGAACGCTGCTTGTTTCAACGGATAAACCCCAACAAAGATGCCGGGAAAATCTGTCCTTTCAAATCGTATATTGTTAATTAATGTCCTGGCAAAATCCAATAGATATTTCCACACTTTTCTTCCCGAATTTAAGACACTCCACCTGAAATTTGCTCGCTTTTAGTTTCAACTATAAAGCTTAACGATCGAGTTCAACTGAATCACCGTTGTAACTCGAGATCGTCACAAAACGGCAACAATTAACATGTTGTCTCGAATGTCCCAAGGGACTTGGACTGTCACGTTCCAACTTTTTATCCACTCACCATCATGCTTCTAAAAAATTGTGTTTTCTATCTTCTTTTCCTCGATAAAGAATATTTATTGTGGATTAATTAGGACCCCTCTCGTTTTTTTCGAACGTGAAAGATAACCAGTTTGTTTGTCAACATTGTGGATTCGAACGCGCTACTGTTATCTTTTATCTTGATGAACGACATACGCATACCAGAAAATTCAGAGAACTGCTGCACGAAAATAAAACAGTTTTGTAACTCTAAACATAGTGAGACATGAAGTTGACGTTTCGGTGGACTTATCCTCGTGATGCTGGACGGGAATAAAACTAATGCCTGGCGGCGCTGCGGACTTTACTGGGCTAAATCATAAACGAAAGGAATCCATCTACCGTATGTGGTTATTTATAGTTGTGTTGCTCATGAGTGTGCTACTGCAAAACTGACGGAATGAGAATCTATGTATTATGAAAGAAATCCTTAGGTATCATTTGGTTGATCCCAGTTATTTTGAGGACCAAACAAATGTCAGGCTTTGTACGGCCAATAATTTGGCTACCTTCACACAGCTAAACAGCAATCAATCCCAATGAAAAAAATTACGCGATGTTAGGGTAAATTTAAGCCTAACTTTAACCTAACAAAACCTTATTTTTTTACGGTTTTACTTTCTTAACCTAACAAATTCGATGTTAGGCTTTTGTTTGGTTTATGTCAGGCCACAATTCACCAAATCAGGTTTAATTTAGGCCTGAATAAGGCTTTGTCAGGCGAGACTTTTTCGTACGGGAATTGTCCCGAAAGACCTTGACAGACATTTTTCTGTTCTCAAGAAGTGCATGAATAAGTTCGATTGTTTAGTGCATGAAATGCTGCTAATTAGAGAATTAACACCATCTCTCAATGTCCAGTTGGACTCAATTCAAGCAAAACTATTTGCGTGACATTGCCGGCATATTTAATTAGAAGTATGCTAATCTTAAGCGAATAATTTTCTGACAGTTTATTTTAATGCATTATTAATTTTGAACTTGAAAATGGTGTCATGATGTCACCGAAACATTGTTCTTTTATATCACTAATTTTTACTTGTCTAAACCAAGCTTTTTAAAAGATGGTAAAAAGAGAGGGAAAACTAGGCATCATGCTAAAAAAAGAAGAACAGTAAAGAGGGCTTGTCTCCTGGTAGATATAGCATTACCCTGGGATAGGCATGTCAGAAGCAACAAAATCAAAAATCCAGATAAACAGGAAGGTCTGGCTTGGGGACTACGCAGGTTATGGGAGATGAAAGTTCAAGTGGTGTGTATTGCCAATGCACCTTTGGGGGTTGAGTCAAGCAATCTACACTGGGGCTTTAAGTGCTGCTGCTTGAATAAGTATGATGCAAAATGAGACCCTCATTGAACACCTATGGTAATTGCCGAGAATAACTTGATTGAAGGACAGACCAAAAATGCTAAAGAAAATTAATATTATTATCCAGTGCACAATGACAACAACAACACAATAAAAAAACAACAGTAATGAAATTTTTTTACCTCTCATTGAGATGAAATCCATTGAAATCCTCTCTGTCTGAAAGTTGCTTGAAGACCGTACGGAGCGTTCTCTATGAAAGTGAAAAAATGCCATTTACTGTACTGTATGTATATTTTGTAGGTCAAAATAAAATTCCTTTGTCTCCTAACCCTAATTATTCATGAACCATGAACAATTAGGGTTAGAAGACAAACGGAATTGAGAATCAAACTAGGTTAAAATCATTTTGAGTTAAAACATATACATTTTGGCAGTAACTGTCAAAACTGCATGACTGATAAGGCAATTAATTTGAATTTCTAGTACACTCAATAAAATTAATCAATTCTGATTGGTTGAAAGTAGTACAATTAAGGTAACTCCTACTGGTTTAAAGCATTTTCAAGCACTACTATTTTGATGGATCATTACTACCAATTTTTATAAGTTAATACCTTTAAAGTGGTATCAAAGAAATGCCCAATCATTGGTGAACAAGTTATGAAACTTTTTTGGACAGAACAGGTTACCATAGCAACTCCATAGCCTGTTAAAAACACCCCTTATTTTCGCTTTAATTGACAATAACTCAAAAACAAGCTCAGTGACCCCCATTTTTTATTTTTGGAAAATGATTAGCATAATATAATAAAACTTCTTGCAAAGTTTAAAAAAATTTGTTGAAGCGGATTCAGAGCCGCCTTAAATTCTCAAGAATTTAAGGTGGCTCTGAATGCGCTCCAACAAATATTTTTGGTAGTAATGATCCATCAAAGTAGTAGTGCTTGAAAATGCTGGAAACCGGTAGGAGCCACCTTAATCCCAAATTGTACTCCGAAGAAGCACCTAATAAGTTTCCATGGCAATGATATGTACGCAGAAAAAAACATCAACACATGGTACCTTTGAACATTTTGATGGGTGAAACTGACAAAAAGATATGTACATGAACTGAAGTTGTGATTCTGTATGATGTCTTGGGGACAATTTAGGAGAATAGATGAAAATAATTAAAACTTGTCCAACCTCATAAAACTTTTAGTTTTGCTAAGCAACCTATAAACAAAAAATTGCATGACCTTATAGTATGAATTCCTGATTAATAAGTACTCATGATTTAGAAAGTTCTCAAATCGCACTTAAACCACTCTTACCACTTAATTAGTATAATTTGCACTCAAGGCTGTAAGTGACTTCTATGTAAAATGACTACCGGCACTTGGCTAAAGGTGATGCCCTGCTATTAAATATGTTCCCCTAGAAATTACCTAGAGTTAACATCCCTTGATGCGCAATTGACTTGAAATTCCTTTAATAACCTCATTAATAATTCATGAAGGAAATACAAAAGAAATTAATTTTTAATGAGTGTCTTTATATCTGATAAAGACACGGCTAAATGTTATATCCGATTTTCTAGGCCAAAGTAACCCAAAAGTCTAAATTTTAGTGTAAGAATGGATAGATGTACAGTAAATTTTTTTAAGCTGTTCAATAAATTTGCAATGTGTGTTTTATCAAGACCTAAAACACTCAGCTGCGCCTTGTGTTTTAAACTTGATAAAACACTCCTGCCCATTTATTAAATATTACATAAAATTTCCAGGCATGAGAAACATTCTTTAAAGGCCACCAGAAATTTGATTTCTAATATTTTTAATAATAATCTTTGAAGAAAGTATGCTATAAAATTGAGAAATACATTGGGCTAGTTGCTCAAAACGTTAACTAGTACCAATCAATAGAAAAACAGCTCAAGAAGTGAAAAATAGATGTACTTCTCAGCCTCAAAATACCCAAAATGCAAGCCAGTGCCCAAAATTGCTATACTGTTGTAATGCAGGATACCACAGCAAAACATTGCAGGATAAGCTTTGAGTATAACCTCATGATTTCCTTTTTTACAAAAGTTGATGCAACATGAAACAGTCTGTCCTAAGACCTAAAATAAGACCTAAAATACTGATTTAAACACTACCTTCCTAGATTGGCATTTACTATTTGTGAGATAGTGTGACCTTTTCATTTATAAGATTTATAATTGTCAATAAACTTGAAACTGCACACTATAAAATAGGCACTGAATGCAAAGAAATACACAGAAAAGTCATGAATGCCGATTATGGCTCACACAGAGCACTCACCTTGATATTCCTGGGTGTAATAGCTTTCATTAGGGTATTTTGAAAGTAAATTAAAATGTTTAATTCGCCCTAGGAACTACACATTTCTGTAATTTGTATTATGTTATACTGTTGGGATAGCTTTTCTTGTTCTCCTCCTGTTGCATTTCATAGGCGATTATTTGCACCAATTCAAAATGGTGGGAAAAACAATACAAGTTTGGAAGTTGGTTTTTGTAATAAGGCCCCCCCCCTCCCCACCCCCCTCCTTGGGACATGAGATTTTGTAATTAGTCCCTACTTTTCCATCTTTACTAGATCAACTTTATGCAGCCCAGTTGGTTTGTTTTAAAACAAATATATACACTTGAACACGTAATTTATTTACTGTTTGCTACTCTTTGCAGTGGGTCGAGTTTTGTACAAAAACTACATGTATTTTAAGACAAAAACAATGTGTTTAAGATTTGAAATAAGCCCTCCCCTCTCGATTAAGCCCCCATTATTGAAGCCTGAAATTAAATACCCGCCCTCAGAGCTTTTACAGTATGTGTGTGTTATCAGGATATATAGCAGGTCAGCAAAAAGCTAAGCATAGGGCTGTAAGCTACAACTGCAACAAAAGCAATGACTTCATTAAAAGTGCACCCAAATCGAAAATTAACTACCATTTTTTTTTACGTTTTTACATAGCTTGTATTTCCCATATTTCATTTTCAGTTGTTTCCCTCCTTTTCATGAAGAGGATTTGCTATTTGTAGGGGTCCCAAAATTTTGGCTGTAGACTAGCTGAAGTTTGAGTTTCCAATTTGCTCCCTCTTTTCTTTCTCCACTGACAAAACAAACAGCAGCTGAGTGCAACAAGTTCTGGCTGCCATAATACCAGTTCTCAACACACAGGGAATTGTTCTGTCATGTATGTGTCACGCTCCAGCATTAGAATACAATAGCATTCTGTTTTAGGATATCAAGTGTCAGTTAGGTTCAAGTTTCAGTTTTTGCTTGTCTGTGTGTTATCGTAGTCTCCGGTGCAACACCTTTTTTGTTTCAACAAGAAATTTTACTGTGAATAAAACGCGTGACTCTAAATGATGAAGGACCTATGTCTCTGTGGCTTTAACCATTAAAGGATCAAGGTCTGATGGATCAGAACAGGATAATGGCATTCACTAACAGTGACCAAAGGCATATGGGATTTGCTAAGAAATTCACACAGAGGGAAAACTATGTCATGGTCAAAAAAAAGTAGCCAAACATGGAAAAACCAATTCAAACAACCTATAAATAATTATGGGACACATGAAATCAATATTAGTACATGCATAATGTACAATTATAATTATGTATAATTAGTACATGTACAATAGACTGGCCTGCCACGATTAGCTAAGCTACCTGCAGGTCAGTCTAAATTGTAATATCTCTATTCATTTTATTTTTAATAAACCTTTATGAACCTTTATGTATAAATAATTCTAGTAGTTGATATAATTATCAGTGAAATACCATAAAAATAATTGCAAACAGTTTTTTTTTATTTCTGTGATGGGAAGAATAAAATAATGAGGATAATCTTGACCAGAACGGGCCTTCATAATTGCCACGTCAAATAACTTTGTAATATTGGCTATATGTACAAAACTTTGAATGGTGAAGGTTTAGAATTTATGTATCAGTCAATTCCAAAAGTACCCATCCCCCCCCCCCCCCAATCCCCTGGGCATACCCTGGGTATTTGATCTGAAATTTGTCCCGCACAGTGGGGCATTTGACTATCGGTCTTTCGCGTGCAAATATTCATTCATTCACCACAGGAGCTGCTTCAAGATTCAGCATAGGTTTTCTCTGTGTACTTAAATATACAGTTGATATGACTTTATTCGAAGTTTGGATTGCCGACAAAAGAGACCAGAAAAGAGTTTTGGAGTACAAAGGTAAGCGATTTTACAAAAATAATATTCATTATGAGTGGGAAGTGTGCCAAAATGCTTCATGCAACGGGTGATTTGCTAGATTTACACTTGATTTTCCCTTTTTGAGGCCCTGACAGTGGGGCATTTGACCGTCTAAACTGGAAACACAGCGGGGCATTTGCTCAAAATTTTTCAAAATGGAAAAAGTCAAATGCCCAGGTGTTTGCTCAGGGGGGGGGGGGGGGGATGGGCGCTTCTGGGATTGACTGATACATTAGAGGGTCAAACATTATTTTTTTGAGGGATACAACTGAGCTAGAAAGCGAGCAATCGCGTTTTGTACAGATACCCAACGTAAAATAATATTATTTGACATCGCAAATCCCATTCGTGCGCTGTTTGTCTCATTTGCAAAATGGCGGATTTTACCGCGAAAAGGTCTATAGAACGTTGTCTCTAGATTGAACGAAATGCTGCCGAAGTAGCCAATATTACAAAGTTATTTGACGCCGCAATCCTCATACAAACACTGTATTTCGTGCACTTTTTGCCCCATTTGCAAAATGGCGGATTTTACCGCGAAAAAGTCTACAGAGCTAGTGGTATGTAGATTGAACGGGAAATCTTTGAAGTCGACTGTATGACACAGTATTAGAGCAAAATACTCACCTGACAATCTAACGGCGCTTTAACTGTGTTTGTTTTTCGCCGTTGTGGCGACGTGGGCTTTTGCTGCAGCTTCTTGATTTCATCCCTAACATCCTCGATAGCTTTTTTGTGAGTTTCGTCCCTTACTCTTAGCTCTTCGCGTAATTTCTTGTTTTCATTTATGATTTCTCTGTTTGTTTTCAGTATTTGGTTCAGAAGACCATTCATATGTTCGTAAGATATCCCCTCGATTTCCATGCCCTTTGCTGAAGTCAGAACAAGAGATATGGCGGTGCCAAATTAACTTTCGGGGTCCACGTGGGGTGAGGATGGGATTTTCCGGGGGATGGAGGTCTGCCGCCGGAAAATGTTTGAAATAGTATTTTTTTTTTGTACGCGACAAGGGGTGCTTTACAAATAGCAACTGCGTTTTTTTGTAACTGTTAATTAGAGCAGAGACATTTACTACCCTGAAACGTAATGTAAACATATATGCTTCTTCGAGAACAATAATTGTTTTTCTTTTGTAATGGTGCCCATCTATGATGGTCTTTTCGGCTTAGGTGGAAACGTGGTAGATTGCAATACAAGTTGTTAGTGATTAATTTTAGCCCTGTATTTATTTATAGTAAGACGTGCAAAAAGTAAATCTAAAATGCATTGAATAACTATATGATAAACCTCCTAAAACTTTTTTCGCGAATGCAGGGAGTCCCGTCTTGAAAAAAATCCAATTACCGTATTTCCTCGAATAAGCGCCCGGTTCGGCTAAAATGGTGTAAGTTTTTCTTTCAACGAACTGGAACTTTATTTTGGATTATGCACATAAAAGAACTCTGCAAGCACATTGAGGTAAAAATAACCGGAAGTGACTAAACATAAAATAAACTGTTCTCCTACATGTACTTATGCCGGTGTAGTTGAAGCTTAAAAGATCATGAATATTAAAAGTGACAGTCTCTTCGATGCTTCTCCTCTCGCTTTCCGCGCACCTAATACCGCCAGCTACGCAGGCTATAGAAACAGCTTCTCCTTGTATCTCTACTATTTAAGAAAGTGAGGGGCAGGGGAGGAAGGCGCTTATTCGAGAGGGGCGCTTATATGCTATTTGTAGGCGCTTATTTGGGGTAGGGGCGCTTATTTGGGGTAGAGCGCTTTTTTCGAACCTGGCTAAGAACATTTTGCTCTCGAAACTTCTGAACAAAAAACTACTAATTTACGAAAAAAAAACTGTCGTCTCCGTTATTCAGGAAAAGAAGCTCCGTTTCAAAATTGCAAAGACGAAGAGTAAGGTGCAGACGTCTCCTGTTTCCTTTGTTGCACGCGGAAAAGGGTTCCTTTGTCATGTTACCAGTCCGGAATAGTCCGGAATACATATTTTTTAGGACCAATAGCGTAGCTCCATTTTCTGTATATAAACCATACACAACCCACAATTCCTCGATTCGCTCCGACGAAGGGCTAACGCTCGAAACGTTAGCTAATCGAATCCCTGTACGGTGGTCAATTTACATTATCAACTCCGTTGATAAACCAAATTTTCGTGTCTCACTTCCCCACCGACGCAGCACCACAGTTTTTTTTAGGACAGGCCTGATTCGTATTTCAACCAATGAGAATCCATATTAGAATCTGCGTGTCACGTGTTAGCCTCCTCACGCCACAGGCTTTGCAAGCTCAAAATTCGACTCTAAATCTGTGCTTTATGGGACAGCTTGTTTATATAGAGAATTGTATGGGAAAGTCACCGATCGTAAAATAAAAATGTGTAAATAACTATTTAATTAGAAATAAAGTTTTCCTACCTCAAATGTAACGCGTACTTGTCTCTTGTGCCGATTTAGAAGCCATTCTGACAACGTTTAGTGAAGTTATTCGAAATCGTTGTCTCTCCTTCTAAAAGAAGGAAGGTCTGCCTTCTCCTTCTTTTAGAAGGAGAGACTACGATTTCGAATAACTTCACTATTAACGTTGTCAGAATGGCTTCAAAATCGGCACAAGAGACAAGTACGCGTTACATTTGAGGTAGGAAAACTTTATTTTTAATTAGATAGTTATTTACACACTTTTTTTACGATCGGTGACTTTCCCATACAATTCTCTATATAAACAGGCTGTCCCATACAGGACAGATGCAGAGTCGAATTTTTGGGAAGCCTCTGTAGTCACGTGTCAAAACAAGGTCAAAACAAAACGGCCAGTGGATGATTGTTCAAACTTCAAGCGCGCTTCACAACGCTTCATATCTCTTTTTTCGAACGAGAAATGACGGAGACAGTTGAAAGTTCTGACCAGAGCAGTGATTTTGTGACCGGACCGGACAATAGCGAGAAGGTTCCCGAACTTCAGATACACTGGATGGAAAATCAACGTAACGTCAGAGCTCATAGCTTTGATATGAAAAAATGTCTCTAAAGTCGTAAGCAATTATTATGTGTTTTCGCCTCGGTTATGTTCACCATTAGCTTTCCAGGATTTGCTGAGAACAATTGCTAATCGCTTTATGGCTGCAACAGCCACAAGCTTAAACAAGTTATCTTCATAAATTTACTGTCCTCCTTGTCTAGCCTGTCAGGGGCCACCCTACGACAAGTTTCGGTAGATATCCGTTCGGTGGAGGGTCAGATTCGCCTTGTGCTTTCGGCGTCGATTAAAGAGTGCACTCGGATTTTCGTAGCTAAAACGTGGCCTAAAAGATTCGTAATTGGGAAATCATGGGCCCTGAGGCTTTCGAAAAGGTCGTAATGTCTGATTTTGGTGGTCAAAAACGTCAACCAGCATTTTCGGAAAGAAAATAGTCCCCGAGAAAGTTCGTGGAAAGTTCATCTCATCTTGCGTTTTCGCAAAGGAAGATTTTGTTCCCAAACATTTTTGGGCAATTAAAATTTCAGCTAGGGAATCTGAACAGATGAACTTCTTCTGGCTTATGAAAACATCACTTTAAACAGACTTCAAACACCATAAGGTACTTCAAAATTCCTTTCTACAGTTTTTGGTTGATTTGCCTCGTTGTTCCAGGTTCTCAGATATTTGGGGCGACCGCGCTCGACTGTTCGTGTTTCATTCTTCGCTGGCCCCAAATACCTGAGATCCTGGAACAGGCTATCCATTTTCTTGTTAATGAACCTGTAAGGATTGGACATATTTAGAAGGGGACTGGTCAGTTGAAAGCAAATAAAAATGGGCTGATGCACCATGTACTAAGTCCATTGTTAGTCTATTGTTTTCTTCCATTGTGTTTGGTTTATTGTTATTGTCTGTTATTGTTCTTTGTATTGTTTCTCCATTGTACTGTGCTTTGCGATGTCACCCGTGATAGCTCATTAACTTGGTACATGGTGCATCAGCATAAAAATGACTATACATTGTATTGTATGATGAATTGTCTTGTTATTTTAATTAAGCTTACGTGCATGTCATTTTTCTAGAGTTGTCTTATTGCATAATGTTTTAATCCTCTGGGCTTACGTTTCTGTTTTTTTTATTTTCATGTTCCACAGATGTTTCATATAGAGTAGAGTTATATCACTTCTGAATTAAATTAATAACTGCTAATGCCTGCTTGAATATCACCCTTTTACAAGTACAAATTAAAATATTCATGCGGGCCTATTTCAAGGAAATACCGTTGTTCCATTTTGTGGCAGGTTTGATAAACAGATAACAGATGAAAATTGAACCTCTCATAACAAACAATGCAACCAGAGGTATCAGTAACTGTTGCCTTGATTTGACTGAATAAAAATAGGAATTAGGTAGCATGGCAATTGGATGTTTAGAAGATGTGATTGCATTGTATTTTAATCATGAAAGACTGAAGTTGTGTTGATTATTTTTAAGTTCATTTATGATTTTCTGGACACCCAAAGCCCCTTTTAAGCAATGCCCAGGGCAAAGCCCTTTATCGGAAATTAGCATTATTTACCATATTTACAGTTGGTTGCAATTTCAAAGTAAGACCTGAAGACATTAAAAATTACACTATGATTTAATCTGGGATTGAAGAATACATGGTAAAGCAAGCTGGATTCAAATACCCACAAACATGTGACTCCCCTTGTATCAAGAAGCAATGGTGACACAAATGACCAGGAAGACAATTTATTTTTAATCATTTTATTTGTACATCTTTTTGGCTAATGAAAGGACCTGAAATAAAAAAATAGACAGCATCAACTATAACTATATTGAATGTGCTGAATTTAGCTGAAGTGTACAGCATTACTGGTATAATCTAAATACGATGTTTTTGTGACATTCTCCGATACTTTGTAATACTATGGCCACGTATTTTGTTGCCTCCATTAAAGACTCAAGTATTGCCTAAATCCTTTTGTTCAATTTTTGACTCTAATGTGGTGCTCAAACATTGAGAAATTGTTGTTTGTGGTTTGTATATCTGTTTTCATAACCTGTAAAATGTTTCAGTTGAGCAATTAAAGTGAACCCAGTTGCAAAGGAATGAACATATTATACTTTATTACAAAATTTCCCTTACAAAATTAATGTTTTGGAGGCATATCCACTTTTACATAGGCTGGTCTAAAACTTAAAAACAAAACCGGTTGTTATGAGCACAAAGAAATATAACAATCCTCAAGTCTTGCTACAACAGCGGTTTCAGTAAACATCAATACCTAACCTTCAAAAAGAGTTTACAAAAAATCAGAGTTGTTTACAACGCTGGGATTTGGCATGATGACACTTCAAGAACACTAGAATCAGTAAAAAATCCGAATAGATACAGGAAAATTCGAAAAATGCTATAATCTGATCTAATTCTCAACCTACCTTTGAAAAACGATCCGAAAATGGCGGTTACCATGGGTTCACGATCAAAGATTTTGGCGAAAATTCTACTTGTTTCTCTTCCACTTCGCTTTCAAAATGGCTGCTGAAGACTCCTCTTGCTGTTTCGTTGTCAAAAGTTCCGGATGAACATTTTACGTGTCAGAAAACAAAAGATTTCTTACGACCCCACAGGCAGCCCAGACATACTTTATGTGTAATTACAAGTATAATGTTCTGCATATAGTCAAAATATTGATGTAAAAGTTCAAAAATAAATATTGTTTCAATTTAATATCACTATGTGTTTGTTGTGTTGCTCAATAACTGGTCTATTTTGCGGTGCTTCTGGCCTGTTCGCCTGCTATCGTAACCGCTTGGGAGCCATTATTCTTACACCTATATTCACGGTTCAAAAAGTGTCTAAAAATTCGAAATACTCTAAAGAAAAGTTCACTTACCTTTAGCTGAAAGGATCTTGCACTAAAGAAGAATTGCAATTCTTCTTTAGTGGAAGATCCCTCTGGTAACGAAAAGCGAAAAATCGCTATTTAAACCAGCCAGGACACTCAAGGAAGCTTTCAGCTAAAGGTAAGTGAGCTTTTCTTTACAGTATTTCGAATTTTTAGACACTTTTTGAACCGTGAATATAGGTGTAAGAATAATGGCTCCCAAGCGGTTACGATAGCAGGCGAACAGGCCAGAAGCACCGCAAAATAGACCAGTTATTGAGCAACACAACAAACACATAGTGATATTAAATTGAAACAATATTTATTTTTGAACTTTTACATCAATATTTTGACTATATGCAGAACATTATACTTGTAATTACACATACAGTATGTCTGGGCTGCCTGTGACGACCCGAGCCACCTTCGAGAAACAGCCTCCATCTTCCTCAAGAACAATGGATTCGTGACGGATGTCCTTAAAAATTGGGATATTCTGGACTGGTTACCGTTGCGTCAGACTCGTACCCAGTCGCCATTTACGTGTTTTGTGGGGAGAGAAGATTGGATACGAGAATGGGTTGAGGCGCGCGGGGTGTTGTGCACCCCGCGCACCTCAACCTATTCTCTCCCCACAAAACACGTAAATAGCGACTGGGTACGAGTCTGCCGTTGCGTTACTCGCGCGTGATTACATTACTACACGCATTCTAAAGCCCCGGCTACACGTTGTAACATTAAGAACACGTCCCAACATTGTTGTAAGTCTGTAAGAACGCTTTTTAACAATGATGGCTACACATACAACATTTTTGGAAACACGTCACTTCGGGGGTCTGACTTCAACAATTCCACCTCTGCCATTAGGCTCTAGGATTGGAGACTGGGCCCTTAACTCAATACAACATTGCTGAAAGGGCGGCTACACGCTTCAACATTTGTTGTATGTTGGAGAAAATGTTTGATCGAAATCAAAACATTCTTCCAATAAAAAATGTTGAACAAACGTCATCAAACTTGCATGCTACACGTTCTAACATTGTTCATCCAACAAATGTTTTATAACAATGTTTGAACGTGTAGCCGGGGCTTTGCGTTCCCGCCGGTATAAACGCGTGCCCGGGTGTGAATGAAATTAGTTCAACATGGCTGCCAGTATGTTCGCCCTTCGTCAATCTAAATAGTCTGCTGCCCAACCACCATTTCCACGTGCAACAAAGGAAATAGGAGACGTCTGCACATACGCTAGGTCATTTAGTCTACTAGTGTAAATCGTGCATTGTGGTCACCAGAAAACGGAGAAAGAAACTGAAGTTATAGACTGCCAGCAGTCCCTTTCTAGATAGTGGGGAGCTCGCAAAAAGTGGATCAACCTCGTTCCCAGGGCTTTTTGGGCACCACCCCCAAGTGAGGTAAAAAGCCATGGCAACGAGGTTGGAAGTGAATACGCTGAGGGGAGTCTGCGCGAGAGGCGGGAGAAAAGAAAGAATTCACCTGTTCGCATGAGCTTTGTGTTATTGTGGAGGGGGGGGGGGGGGGGAGGGGGTATTTCGTAATACATGATTAAATGTTTTTAGTTCTTCGTGATCAGTACAAATACGAGATAAAATCTACGAACTGCGAAATTTTTTGTCTCGTAATTTCCATGAAACGTGAAAATGGAATTTTAACGCGTTATTTCTACTTTTTGATGTCCGTGAAACGTGCGCAGGACCCCTCTTTACCATGAGCCCAAAACTAGGAGCGTACAACTCCCATACTAAGCCTATGTCACGGCGTTTATTACAGACCGATCTATTTTTAGACCATCTTTTCCCGCGAAAAAGGGCAACGAGGACGGCAACAGCCACGAGAGCGCCACATAACAATAGTTTTAATGAGAGAAACACAAAGGCTCTGCACGTGCAGATTCTTGTGGCACGTGCAGTGACTTGTGATTGGTCATCGGGGCTCCTGCGGGAATCTGATATTGGTGGGAAATTCAATCTAAAAATAAATTGGTCTGTGAAAACGCCGTGACAGGAATATAGGGCAGTTATACGCTCCTAGTGATTGGCTCCTGCCTTTACCCCATCTGTTATCCACCTCAGCCTTTGGCTTCGGCAGACAGCAACAAACCTCGGCCATGATAATTCTCGTTATCATACTCAGCTTTATCCAATAATTGATAATTATCCGTATTAGGCGGAGTCGTCGACGGCGTGCAAAGATTTCAAAAACTTTCTCAGACATAATTCGATAATTGCAATATTTATCAACGATAGAGGCGTTATCAAAGTCAACGGAGCTGACAAAATGTTATTCTTTTTATTAAAAAGTGTCATTCAAAAAGGATACCAATTACAAAAGTTTCTGTTTTCTGTGCAAAATCACAAACATGGTTACAAACAATGGTCAACAATCAGCGATTAAAACATAAATTTGAAGACGTCAAATCAGTGTAGCATCCAGAAGGCAATGTAACAGACCTGGAGAGCAAAGCGGAAATGAGATGAGATCATTAGGGTATTGTAGTAAAGTTGTTAAAAGCTCTAATGATGGTATACACCTTATTCCAAAATGGCCGCCAATTTATTATTCTTTTGTTAGCATGCAAACAAAAGAATAATGAATTGGCAGCCATTTTGGAATAAGGTGTATTTCATCTCATTGAACTTTTATCAGTTCATGATCAACAAATGCTTTGAGTACCATGCTTAAACAAGTCAAAAGTGCTTGGCATTATCACTAATAGTTTTCATGCAAGACTCAAGTCCTACTCAAGGCCAGTACTGATTGAAATGAATTTTGATATCAAGTGTGCAACTTCCTTCTCCCACAAGTAAGTTCATTTGGAACAATTTTTTCTTATGTTTCTGTCGTTTGGCGAACAGCACTACCTAAGTTCTTTGACTCGTTTCGTTTAGCACTACTATCTGATGGATGATTTTGTATACAACGATAGTTCTGATGAAAAAAAAAGGCGTTAAATCTACTGCTTGCACATTGAAGTTACGAAAATTCATAAATAACGGAACGGGACATTCTAGTTATGGGGGATTTACTCTGACGGATGAAAATTCACAATTACGTTTGGAACTAACAAAACAAAGTCGGCTCAGCGGAAATACTTACTTCAGTAGAATCCACACCATTTCAGAAATTTGCTGAAGAATCCTTGACTCTCTGTAAACCAAAGAAAAGTTAGAACATTAGAGGAGTGACGAAATTATGGACCGATGCCAGAAGTGCGAAGGAATACACTAAACTTGGAATCAGTTTCACCATTCACTCTCAAAAAAGTCTCATTCCCATATTTGGAATGAATAATCGACGGCAGTTCTCTGTTCAATAGTGAGGTTATTCAAGATTTGAACAAAATGGACATGGCAGGCATGTGACGTCTAGAAAAGCACTTTTCGAAAGAAGATTTCAACATGAAAAGTGTAATGATCCTCTTGGTAAAGTAAAAACAAACAAACAAACAACAAAACGTTGAATTTATCTTGCCACCCTCCCCTTTTCGTCAAGATCCAAATCCTCCCCTCCCCCCTCCCCCCCAAGATGGAATTATGATCACTCTTGAAAAAGGGTCTTTCTTCTCAACGGAATGTCTCAACCGTTTTGGGAAAATGTTTCAGTTGTCGATCGGACAGAAGGAAAACTAATTCTACAGACAAACACCTGTATCACAGTTTAAACTCAGAGTAAAACTTACCGATACTGGAGAAGGGGTTCACTTCAGTGTTTTTCGTCAAGCCTTGACCAGCTCCTATGTATGCATGCCGATTCATCTGACATGAAATAATATTAGTTACAGGGATGAATGGCGAGGCTGGTCGAAGTTTGATGCTGGACTCCCCTAAACAGCACAAAACAAATTCCTTGTTAAAAGCACAATCACGTTATTAAACAAAACAAACAAAAATAAATTTAAAAAAATGAATGTTTAACACATTGACTAAACCAAGAAAATGCCTGGACTCATTATGCGTTTTTTTTGTGAACTTAAAGAACCTGCTCAAACACAACAGTAACTAAGCTAAAAGATATTTGGTTTACTTTACATTCCACTATCCTTTTACCTTTTGCAGCTCTTGTGGCTTTCAAGGAAAATGGATTGACGCGGAGCTTCCCACAGAGTCCATCGAGCGGTTGAGTTTGAACCTGGTGTCTGGGGACATTGTTGATAATGATGGGCGGGGGAGGCGAAATGTCGCACCACTCAGCTAAACACAAAGACATGTTATAACATGTTAAGGGAGCAGAGTTGACATGTTAAGGGGAGCAGAGTTGGCGCAGTGGTGAGAGCACTCGCCTTCCACCAATGTGTCCCGGGTTCGATTCCCAGACTCGGCGTCATAAGTGGGCAGAGTTTGTTGGTTCTCTACTCTTCTCCGAGAGGTTTTTCTCCGGGTTCTCCGGTTTTCCCCTCTCCCCAAAAACCAACATTTGATTTCATTTGATTTATTTAGAGTTGATTTGATTTAGTCTCCCCAATTAGTAGAGCATCTGTGCTCGGCTAAATACATTTGAGACTTAAATAAAGTGATTTTTATTATTATTACTATTATTATTATTATTATTATTATTATTATTATTATTATTATTAACACTTCACAGAGGAATACAATCATACAAGTTAACAGTATATTGAGATGAAACAGAAATGTTCAAACCGTATTAGGTTTATAAAACAGATTGTGAAAGATAATGAAAGATGGGACTCGTTATTTTTATCTTGACTATTTTCTGTGAGATAACTGACATGACACAACGCCTGTCTCGGTAATCAACGTTAGTTATTCTATCAATAATGACATCATGAAAAAAGTCTATATTCTAATTCACTGACAAACAAAAACAAAAAAGATCATAGCTTTAACATACCAATAAAAGACAGGGGGTTAACTGTGCCACTGTTCTTTGATTGTTTTCCCTGATCCGGTTTTGTAAAGCTTATCAACAATAAGAACCTTATTTCTTCAGATGAACAATTATTGTTCATCTGAAGAAATAAGGTTCTTCTTGTGGATTGAAGAAGCTGTAACACAAAGACTTGTTACTGATTCTGAGTCAAAGTGATAATGATTTCTCGGGTAAATTTATGCTTCATGTAAACTATAGGCTATGTTTTTTAAGGAAATTTGAAAACAAAAGTCGCAAAAGTCAAAGTCCAGGAAAAACCCGCCTCGTTTTTATTATTATTATTATTATTATCATTATTATTGTTATTATCATTATTATTATTATTATTATTATTATTATTATTTATTATTATTTAAAAGTATTTACTGGCGAAGTTGTCCCTAAGAGTTACAGTGTTCATCGAGAGGGCTAACTTCGAAAATGAAAATTATTTACAACTGAATGACATTAAATTAGATTGGTTTAGCAAAATGGCAAAGAGAAAAACAAATACAAAAAGCACCTACACACAAAGAAGGTGAAAAAGATGAAAAGAGGAGCCGACAGGTGGAACGCACACTATTAAGCGTTTCCATGAAATCTCATTGATTCACTTATAAAGGACTGGACATGAAAAAACAAGCCACCATTTTGTTTTAGCAACACAAAGGGTGCACCGAACAGAAAAGCCTAAATTAATTGTGATTCAGACATAGTTGTCCACCTGTCAGCAAGTATGCAAGCAGCAGAGGAGAGCAGTTTTGTTCTGAGGGCAGAATAAAGAGGACAGTCAAGAAGATAATGCTTGACGATCTGTGTGAAGATTAAACCACATAATCACACAGTAGATTCTCTACACCCTATTTTAAAAATGCATCTAAACGCAGACGAGTGTGAATAATTGCATTTCTCCTACTGTATCAACAGGAAAATTGCAAAGACTATTTAGACAAGGTACATTAAAAAAGGAAAATAAACGGCTCGTTTGAAAGATCCAATGCCGCCTCTTTCTTTGTTAGCTCAGTTGGGAAGAACACCAGATTGCTGACTGGAGAGTTGTAAGCTCAAACCCCTGACCGAACCATAAACCTAACTGTTTGTTCAACATCTGCCTCAGTTTAGATGATCGCGTTATGGGGCAGTCGGATGTTGAGCTGTTGGCCCTGTCTCCATCACCTTCACACGTAAAACTTCATGGTCAGAAACTGTTTGCAAAGAACTTAGTTCCTGGTGTTGTAATCTATGTTAATTTGAAACACCTACTGTATTGTACATTTCTCATTTTAGTTTCCTTTGTGCACCATTATTTACTATCCGGCTTCATTTTGTCGCGTTACACTTTAGTTGTCACTTTGGGTATTGCGTAAGTTAGGCTTTTATGTAGGATCAGTTTTTCAGTTCTTTCGCCACGTGTAACACGCTCGTAAGAGTTCGCTACTGCTACAAATATATTTGCGTTTTAAGAGCTACGAATCGTCTATTTCTAGGAGCTACACCAAAGTAAGTCATTTATGTTGTTTTACGCTCGGTTCATTATCTGTTGTTTCTATTAGTATTTGTTAATTTCACGCATGGATTTCTGTATTGTCGTCTCATTGTTAGTTAGTCACTTACATCGTTAGTCACTTACATAAGCTTCGTTTTGTTTTCTATTGCCTTTTAGTTCGAACCACACACACACACACACACACACACACACACACACACACACACACACACACACACACACACACACACACACACACACACACACACACACACACACACACACACACAGCTAAATGCAGCCAATATTCTATATACCACGTAAGCTACCGCTGCTATCGTACCGCTATTTGTCAAGTATTGTGCCGCTACTCAAGTTTGCCTATTAAAGACGTTTGGTTGAACTTTGATCTGCTGTTGTGCGTTCGTATTTTCCTCCGAACTTTACCCGCGATTGCTAACCTGTGATCCTTGGAGGTCACATCTATCCTACCACTTAGCTAATTGGGATAGGTGGATATTTCTGTCCCCAGAAAAAGTAACACTGCATGCCAAGTTTTTTACGAAACCAAGTCAGCCATATGGCCGATTGGTGCAATGTGCATACGAAGAAGGAGTGGGAAGGACTTAGATTAGCTATCAGCGAGAATACGTTATCCCAGCCCAAAACTGCTACTTAGTGTATTTCACGTATATGTCTGCACTCACACAGATTATTGAACAGCTCGAAGATTCTGTCAAGAACTCTTCAAAGGATCGAAATGGTAAACTTCAAAGCTTTACAAGGAGGTTTCCTACTTTCCTTTTCATCAGGTTCTTTACCATAATATGGACAAATGGAAAATAAAAATCAAACTGGTTTGAAAAAATCTTGCGGAGATGTCGGAGTAAACCTGATTGCCTATAAAAACAGTTTGACTTTTTATCGTTAGTTTTTATCGTCAAAATAATTAAACTACAACAGGATGATTTGAAAAAAAAAAAAAATTTAAGAACCGTCGATTCTTTAAACAATCAGAGAAATGCAACCTTTCGGACGGAGTGTCGATAATATTACTTCGGACCCACAGGGATTAAACCTCTTTTCCTTCTTTTTTCTTTTGCCCAGATGGATGAAACAATTGACCGCAATCCCTGCTGTAACAGTTTCAAAGTGCGTTTCTTCTCTTTTCATCTTTGTACAGCTAAGGCCTACCTTCACTAGTAAAGCAGTTCAATGGATTCGCCTCATCATACCAACTAGAGCAAAGTTGCATACTTTTCTGATTAATAAAAGCCTTGAATCATAACAGATCTGCTCTCCCAGGTGAACATTCTTGTGTTCCTTCTGTAGATCGTTCATTGTGTCCAGTCTCTTCTGTAATTCGGGAACTTTACGCCTCGGCGAGGCGTAAAGTTATCGAATTACAGAAGAAGTTCATGGAGTGGATTTTGTAAGAGGGAATACGAGGGACTAACTACAAACTCTCATGTCCCAAAAGAGGGGGAAGGGGGGGGGGGGGCGGCTTAATAGAATGGGGGGCTTATTACAAAAGCCGACTTCCAAACGGGGGCTTATTAGAGAGGGGGATTAATGATTAATAGAAACGGAGGGCGTAACAGAGCATTTACTGCTAATTTAACGTGTCATGGCATATCTGGTTCTCCTTTACCTACGTTTATGTTCATACCTCCAGAGTTATCCAACAAGGCTACAGTTTCATTTTTGCCTTGAAGGATTTCCTCTAACTTATTATTGGTGGAACTCAATTTGTTCTTCAATGTCACAATCTCTTGTTGAAGTTTTTCCTCAATTTTCTCTTTAATTTCTTCATTTTTCTGCAGTTGCCCAGACACTTCATTCAGCTTTTCTTGTAATTTAGTAACGTCAAGCTGCAAGGACGCGTTGATCCTTTCGAAGTTTTGTTCCCGGCCTGCAATCAAAAGAAAAGCTATTGAAAACATAAAAATCGGATTCCTCTTATGGGAGAACAGAATCTCTTGTGGTAAGCAAGTTAGTCCTTCGTTGTAAAATGTCAACCAGTACCACTTTTTTTGCTAGCATCTTTTATATTTAGAGTTACCAAGCATGCCGGCTCAGTGTAGCGCGATCTCATCTAATTAGCAGCGAAACTAGGTATCAAATACGACTGGCAATTCGTAGGTGTATGATGGTGCGTGATTACTTTTCAAGGGCGTCCTGAAATCAGAGAAAATTAGATAATACTTAATACGCCAACAGCTACAACCTCTTATTGACCTCATAACGTCAAAACGGTACCGGAGTGTTGCTATGTGAATTCAAATCTCATTTTTATCGCATGTGCCGTACCCTTACAACTCCTCATCATGGTCGTCATTTCACTGTTCTTGGAAACAGCTTTTTGCAACTCATCTTTGGTTACACTCAGTTTGTTTTCCAGCGCAACAATCTTGAGTGACAGATTTTCCTTTTCCTCATTGCAGACCCTTTCTTTTCCCTGTAGGCTGTTGTTCATCTCGCCCAGCCTCTCCTGCAATTCCTTAACGCCAACCTCCAGCGAGGTGTTTACCATTTTCAGCTTCTCTTCACGCTCTGAAGCCAGAAGAACAACACCGCTAAGATAATTAGATTAGGATCACATAACTAGTTGGCCCGTAACCGATGACAGGGGGAAGGGGGTTGTATTACCACCTCACCCCACCCCGCGTAGTAACTTGAGAGTATTGAAATTAGAGGGAGTACAGTGCATACAAAAACGTTTCATTTACAAAAGCCACAACTTGAACCAGCACAGACTTCACACCAATACACTTTAACTACAAAAATGGATTCGTCATAGAATTGTTTTCAATTGAGTATAGTAAAACCAAAACCAAAGCAATTATTCCAGCAAATCACAACAGAGGAACACGGTGCAATAAGCCAATCAAAATTCAGAGCAGTTGCACGTAACCGGCATTCAGCGCGAGAAAATGCCGCGTGAAAGTCGTGATTGCTTTTGGTTTTGCTTCTCATTAGTTGCGAGGGAGGCGAAGGTTTTGCTGGCCAATAATAGCAAAGCAAACGCAATTTACTTTCGATGCTCAATTGCAAACCTCTCTATACAGTATAATAAAGTAATAAGGCTTTAGGGTCCGTGCATTCTTCTGGAATATGTAAGCCGCCGGCTACATTTTAATCTCAAAACTTTGAACCAAGTACTAGAGCATTAACTTTAATCCTTGTCACTGAAACCTTCTGTTTGCAGAGAAGTTCAGCATCGCCGCCATTTCAGTTTTGACAAAACGACAAAAATGAAATTGCAGCCTTGCTGACTGACTCTTTCAGTTCGATATCCTGCAAGATGCTATCCTTTGGCTGACAGATATTCCGTTTCCAATTATGGCCGCCAGTTCAGATTTGGCAAACGGCAGCCTTGCTGGCTGACTCTTTTTGTCCAATGTCTTACTGCAAGACGTTTTCTTAGCCGGCTTTGGGCAGGCAGACATTCTATGTTATTTACAAAGCTTTAAACCTTAAAAAAAGTTTATTATTATCCTCTTTTATTAAAATCTTAGTCTTCTCTGAAATTGTTCGGCGTGCATGGCCCTCATTTAAAGTTTTAAGTTCCGGAACAAAATAAAAAATGAAATTATAGCTTTACTAAACTTCTCCAGTGCAATATCTCGTGTGAGACGTCTTGATTTACTTGATGTACTACTTTCTTTCTTGTACTGTTAGAGCTGTTCAGTATGGCAGTCATTTCAAATTTGACAAAAGACAAAAATGAAATTGCAGCCTTGCTGACTAAGTAAGTGAGTGAGTAAGTAAGTAAGTAAGTAAGTAAGTAAGTAAGTAAGTAAGTAAGTAAGTAAGTAAGTAAGTAAGTAAGTAAGTAAGACTTTATTTAAACACGGAAAATCATTAGTTGAGTATTACAAGTTAAAAACGAAGACTATTTACAACTAACTGCTTTCCATGATTGCCGTGTGGGAATCCGATATGTTGGATACCTTCTTCAGATTTCACTTAAATTGATCAACAGATCCGACATTTTTTAAGCTATCGGGCAAGCTATTCCATAACTTGGCCCCGCTGTAGGAGAAGCTACGTTTCATCTCTGAAGTCTTCTCACGCTTAGCTGAAATTAAATTTCCTTTGACTGTAATGTTAAATCGAAAGCTTGTCATCACGGCCAAAGTCGTTTTTTTTTCGACGATGAAAGAGACTTAAATGGGAGATATTCTTCAATCTGTATACATGCAATGACCTCGTACTAGTAGAGGTCTTACCGTTTGACTTATTGGAAGTCTACTCCTAATGACAGATTTTAAGGCGTAAACTAACTCCTGTGTTCATCCTTGCTGCTAAACTCTCCTACCTTGATAACTGTTCAGCATTTCTGCCATTTCCTTGTTGCTGGAAACAGAACTCTTCAGCTCAGCATTGGTGGAACACAGTTTGTCCTTCAGTGCAGCAATCTCGTGTAACAGATTTCCCTTCTCCTCGTTGTACACTTTTTCCTTTTCCACCAGTTGATTGTTCATCGTCTTCAGCTTCTCTTGTAATTCCTTACTGTGATTCCCTAGCGAAGCATTTGTCTTGTTCAGTTCTTCTTCACGCTCTGGAATGAGAAGCAAAGTTTAGTTGCATCGGAAAAAATTCAAGAGTTACATTTTTGTGATCATCGTTGCTTTATAGATTGCTTTTTGCAATTTTCTTCCTTTACTTCAGCTTTGGTGATGTCATCACAAACTTGCATATATTCAATTAATTTGAATCCTTTGAACTAAAAAATTACCTCTGGAGCTTGTCAGCATGTCTTTCATTTTATTGTTTTCTGAAACAGTGTTCTGTAAGTCATCATTGCTGGAACTCAGTTTTCTCTTCAGTGTAATGATCTCCACTGACTGTTTTTCCTTCTTCTGTTCCCATTCTTGATCTTTTTCCTGTAGTTGGTTGTGTTTCTCGTCCAGCCTCTCCTGCAAATCTTTTACGCGATCCTCTAAGGAGACCTTTGTCAGGCTGAATTCATTTTCGCGCTCTGAAAAGGTAATAAAAATTAAACCGTAATGAAAGGGAAGCAGCTCATTCATGAGACGATATGAATTTATTGGCGTAGTATATTTGTCCGTTACTTTATGATAAACATCACTCCATTGTGATTAGATGAACTCAATCATAACTAATAATCACTAGCTGTAGAAGGGTAGCATGAGATGCGATTGGATCGATGAACCAGTGAATGAGTGAGTGAGGGGATGAGTAAGCGAGTCAGTCAGTGTGTCAGTGAATCAGGAAAATACCCGGATGGATGGTAGTCGTCCGTGAAAAATTTTCGCTACTAAACAAGCGTTTTGGAGTGTTTTTGAAGTTTTTGTTTTTGAAATTTTTGTTTTTGAAGTGGCGCGTTGTTTTTTTGACGGCGTTGTTTTTTTTTTTTTTTTGTGGCGCGTTGTTTTTTGAAGTTTTTGAAGTGGCGCGCGGAAGAAAATTTATTGGTGAACAATAAAGACAATAGAGTGTTTATGTCTCGGAACTATCGGTCTGATAGTTGCCCCTTGGAAATTTTATGTTCTTAAAACTAGCATATTTGCCCTCGAAGCTTCGCTTCTCGGCCAAATATTTGTTTTAAGAACATCAAATTTCCGCGGGGCAACTATCACCCGATAGTTCCTCGACAGAAACACTCTATTGTTTAAATAGATAGTGAGTAGCGTAGCCAATGAGAGAACGGCATTCGTGATAGAACGCTAGAAGATTTATACTAATATACAATAACCCCCTCCCCTGATCGCAATATCATACAATATCTCCCTCCCCTGATCGCAAGTAAGGAAATAAAAATCTTCACCTTTGAGTAACTGTAGCTCGCTGCTAAGCTCTTCAACCTCTACTTCCTTTTTAAGCAATTTTCCCTTGGTAACAGAGATAAATTTCTTTGCTTTCTTCATCAGCTTTTCTTTGTCTTCCAATTTCTTTGCCAAGTCACTGACCTTTATCTCGCCCTTCTGCTGTAACTCGGACACTTTGTGTTGAAGAGATACGATTTCCCTGCTTTTAGCTGAGAAAACATAGTGGAAACAAATGACTGACACATGATGACATTATTGCATATGATTAGTAGACTATCTTAAATTTCTCAATAAGAACGCAACATATTAAAATCTGTTGTAAGCTAAAACTTTAACTTCTTATTATAATTTGTACTGACTTAAAATGCCATAAGCGACCTGCCGTGGGCTCCAAACCTGGGATGACCAATCGAAAGATTGCGACTTCGTTTCACAGTGTAATAAGTGTCAGTAAGCATATGACAGGTTTATAACCAAGTGCAAGTGGGTACAGCCATATCATGGATATAGTTCAATTAGTTTTTTGACCCGACACAAGGTCTTAACCTCTACAAATAAGAAAGTTTGTCCAAATCTAAGGCGTCCTGCATTTTCGGCTAAGATTGATGGATTACCATTTTCATTCATCAGCCATACTTACTTTAGTGGTCAGAAAGTTCGATCAATCCGTTTACGTTGAATTAAAACCGCAGCTGTTTGTTTTTTAATAGTGTGAAAAACTCACCGTTACACTGTTCCCTGAGAGACGCGATTTTCTCCTCCAGATCTTTCTCTCTATTGTACTAAAAGAAAAATAACACACCAAAGCATCTGAAAAACAGTTCTGGGCACAACATAATAATAATAATAATAATAATAATAATAATAATAATAATAATAATAATAATAATAATAATAATTTTTCCATCTCCAGATGATCATACCTGTATTAAGGCGCTAAACACTAATATCTGCCAGATTGACTTCATAAAGGTGAAGTCATCTCTCATTTAAGCATCTTTCGTCACAAAAATTATACATTGTAATTTTGTCTCGCCAAAAGTATAAATACCCAGTTAGATGCCTTGTGTCTCACGAACCTACAGGTACGATTTTATTCTTGACCAAAGGTAATCGCATGGGGTCGAGTGAAATTTAAGATTAATATCGCTTGTGTTTTAGTCAAAACACTCGTTCGCTTGCAAGCAAAACAAACAAACAATTGAACTATTTCTTTGCGTCCAAAACGAGGATAGATGATTTCAGGATAATTATTATTTACATCCAGTCGAGAGAAAACAAAATAACAAACAAAACAAACAACTCAACGGCTTCTTTGCCTCCAATACGAGCACAGATGATTGTTATTTACATCCACGGTCGAGAGAAAAATACGAGTTACCTCCTGAATAAAACGAACAACGATTGATCCAGATATTAAGCTTCAATTAGTTCACCTGTGCTGTAGAGGTTTCTACCATTTGAAACAAAAGATCCACTTATTAAAAACACAAGTCCTTAAAAATAGCAAACGGTTTCTCCAAAGAAAGAACTTCTTCCACCAAGTTTGAGCTAATACTCGTTCCTTCCATAAATAGTAAACTGTTCTGTAACCTTTCTTGTTGAGCTGCATGCAAGATGCCGTGGTAAAGTGAGAGCCCTTGACGCGTTGGATCAATTTGTTTTTCCACCACACAATCCTGCTACGCCGGGCGCCATACAAGTCGATCCAAGTTTTAAGCTTTACATGAGAAAAGTCTTTTGTATTTCCTTTTATCACTCGAACATTCCTCTTCAGGAGTTTTAGAGCTAGCACTTGAGCTTTATGCCTTTTTTTACAGAATGCAAAGCGAATTAACAGACAAAATTCGAAGAAGATGAAGCTGTGCTCGGCAAAATGAAGAAACCAACTGAATGAACTAACTGAATGCGAAAGCTGTGTGTTCAGCCAACCAGGAGCGAGTACTTTTGGCGCTCGACCAACCGGGAGGGAGTAATTTTGCCTCTTCACTTCAGAAGCAACATTGAGTAAGAAAAGAAATGCCCTCTTCATCGACCAATCAGCATTCAGTAATTTTGCTCTCTATGTTAATAAGAAAAAAAATATCGCAATGAAAACGTGGTGGAGTATGTAAAATCCAAAGGAGACGTGTCTGCGTTTTCAAATCTGTTGTATTAAACTCTGCGCGAGCGGGACATGAACTTGGTTTAAAAATCTTCTCTGCTTTTTAGGCAGTTTTATTAATATTTTTCTGTATTATTCTGTATTTTAACTCCGCTCGAGTTTAGCACTCAGTGATATACACCTGAAGCCAGACTTTTTACGCCCCATTATCCGAAATAATTTTCTTTTTTATGCAACTTTTTCCTGTTTTAGAGCCGACAACGAGAGTAATCATAAAAATTACAATTTCCTCGATTGTGATTGGTTTTAAAAACTCCTATTTTCCACTAATTCACGTGCCAAGTTGTTATCGGACAGTTTGTTATTAGACAGTTTTTTATTGGACAGTTCAATAAGCCAATCAATTTAATGTAGTATTTTAAATCAACCAATCACATTCAAAGTTGTAGTTTAAATCAACCAATCACAACCTTGGTTACAATCACTATACATTTTGATCGTAGTCAATTTCAGAGCGACATTAAACAATTTACGCTTCTTTTGTCAGTCTTTTAATGCAAAATTCCCCTTCCTTTAATAACTGGGCTCTTCTTCTTTTCTCGGAAATTGTAATTTTTATCATTAATTGGTAATAGGACTGAGTGGAGTCCAATTCGGTCTGTAATAATACTCGTGATAAACAAATCGGACTCCCGCTGCGCGGTCGTCCGATTTTGTTATCACTCGTATGATTACAGACCGAATTGGATTCCACTCAGTCCTATTACCAATACTAATTCAAACGATCCAAACATGTGGCGTCATAATTGCCAGCGCGCGCTCCTACTTCGCTAGTTGTCTCTCAGATTTATTGATAAAAAGAAAAATTTCCGGTCGGACATAATTTCTTCGAGGATTAAAACGATAGAACTCCCTATTTTTCCTTACTTCGTACCCGACGGCAATGTCATATCTGTAAAAGAAGACCTTTAATTGAAAGAATTCATCTTTCATTTGTCAGATATTGAAACAATCATATCCGTTTTTCCAAAAACAGTCCCATCATTGAAAATTTCTCTAATGGCAGTTGGTCAAAAACCAAGTAACAAGGAAATTGACAAACAAATCTTAAAAATAGCCAAGAAACATAAAGGAAAAAAAACATCCCGCACCTTTTTAGCCATGGCCCGTGCGCCATGCGAAGCGTCAAGAGGCTCGTAGTTGTTTGTGGGAAGGTCTTTCACCCAAATTCCTTTAGAGAGTGCGCTCCGTGAACGCACACTCTCATCTTCACCTGTCATTTGATTATACAAGTAACTGAATACACCACTTGTAGTTCTCGATACCCACTTGCGGTTCATGATTGCATGTGCTAAGCTAAGCGCTCAACAACAGAACCAATTAATTTCCATTGTGAACGTAGCATTATTATCAAAGCCATGGTAACTGATCATGACGTCACTCTTCGAACGCGCAGAAGCGTGTAAGCCTGGGTGCTAATAGGGACCTTAAACAACGAGGATGGCAACGGCAACGAGAACGCCACTAAACAATAGGCTTAATGCATAAACAATCGCTCTGCACGTGTGTTTTGCATTTTGATACATTTCTTTGCCGTCCTCTTTAAAACAACAACGTGAAATGACCAAATTTTATGTTTTGTTGAGAACGTGAGCGCATGACTGCAAATGTTTCTTTGTTATTCCTTACTTTGACGTCGTTCATAGTAAGTTCCTATATATTTTGAAATGACGTTTTCGTTGTCGTCACCGTCGTCGTCGTCGTTGCGCGAAAATAAATAAATAAATAAATAAATAAATAAATAAAAATGTTAACAACCGGATTAATAAACTGAACAAATTTGCAGCTAATTTATTTCGCATTGTCTCTCAGTTTTGAGAGATAACCGGTCAGGATGAAGTCCGGAACTCAAACGTCCCCTACTCTTTGACGAGGACGGCAAGTTGAGAAGCCACAAAACAATAGGTTTATGAGCAAAAAGAATCGTCCGTGCGTTTTCCAGACATTTTAGAAAGTCTAACCATTTGTATACAGAAATGTTATTAGGTTTCCTCGAGAACAAAGGACAGAAGACCTCCTTACAGAAAGACCCTGAGTGTTATTTACCCTTGGAGTTTAGAGTTGTGCAGCCACCGATCTCCCGCACGCTAGTCCGGTGAGATCACCACGGAGCTAACCGGTTGTGGCGGCCTTAACGACTAGAAAGTCTAACCATAACAATGTTATTAGTCCCTGAACCCTGAGTTTGCCAGTATTTCCAACCGACCTCCCGCAAACAAAGTCCGGTGCTCTAATACGGATAACCGGAAAGCAAATCAAACAAATTGTAATAATAAAGAAAAGAATGATCCTCGCAGTTGTGAACGCAATTTATGCAATTGCGAAAAGAAGCCTGAAAAAAATTCAGGACTTCAACGGGATTCGAACCCGTGACCTCGCGATCACCGGTGCGACGCTCCAACCAACTGAGCCATGAAGCCACTGACGCCGGGAGCAGGTCAACCGTGGGTTCATATGTTCCCGCGAAAGAAATGAGTGTGGATGATATCTGAAATGGATCATATATGAACTGCGGAAATGAAATCAAATGAAGAATGATCCTCGCAGTTGTGAACGCAATTTCAGTGCAATTGCGAAAAGAAGCCTGAAAAAAAATTCAGGACTTCAACGCGATTCGAACCCGTGACCTCGCGATCACCGGTGCGACGCTCCAACCAACTGAGCCATGAAGCCACTGACGCCGGGAGCAGGTCAACCGTGGGTTCATATGTTCCCGCGAAAGAAATGAGTGTGGATGATATCTGAAATGGATCATATATGAACTGCGGAAATGAAATCAAATGAAGAATGATCCTCGCAGTTGTGAACGCAATTTATGCAATTGCGAAAAGAAGCCTGAAAAAAATTCAGGACTTCAACGCGATTCGAACCCGTGACCTCGCGATCACCGGTGCGACGCTCCAACCAACTGAGCCATGAAGCCACTGACGCCGGGAGCAGGTCAACCGTGGGTTCATATGTTCAGATATCATCCACACTCATTTCTTTCGCGGGAACATATGAACCCACGGTTGACCTGCTCCCGGCGTCAGTGGCTTCATGGCTCAGTTGGTTGGAGCGTCGCACCGGTGATCGCGAGGTCACGGGTTGGAATCGCGTTGAAGTCCTGAATTTTTTTCAGCCTTCTTTTCGCAATTGCATAAATTGCGTTCACAACTGCGAGGATCATTCTTCATTTGATTTCATTTCCGCAGTTCATATATGATCCATTTCAGATATCATCCACACTCATTTCTTTCGCGGGAACATATGACCCCACGGTTGACCTGCTCCCGGCGTCAGTGGCTTCATGGCTCAGTTGGTTGGAGCGTCGCACCGGTGATCGCGAGGTCACGGGTTCGAATCGCGTTGAAGTCCTGAATTTTTTTCAGGCTTCTTTTCGCAATTGCATAAATTGCGTTCACAACTGCGAGGATCATTCTTCATTTGATTTCATTTCCGCAGTTCATATATGATCCATTTCAGATATCATCCACACTCATTTCTTTCGCGGGAACATATGAACACACGGTTGACCTGCTCCCGGCGTCAGTGGCTTCATGGCTCAGTTGGTTGGAGCGTCGCACCGGTGATCGCGAGGTCACGGGTTGGAATCGCGTTGAAGTCCTGAATTTTTTTCAGGCTTCTTTTCGCAATTGCATAAATTGCGTTCACAACTGCGAGGATCATTCTTCATTTGATTTCATTTCCGCAGTTCATATATGATCCATTTCAGATATCATCCACACTCATTTCTTTCGCGGGAACATATGAACCCACGGTTGACCTGCTCCCGGCGTCAGTGGCTTCATGGCTCAGTTGGTTGGAGCGTCGCACCGGTGATCGCGAGGTCACGGGTTGGAATCGCGTTGAAGTCCTGAATTTTTTCAGGCTTCTTTTCGCAATTGCATAAATTGCGTTCACAACTGCGAGGATCATTCTTCATTTGATTTCATTTCCGCAGTTCACATATGATCCATTTCAGATATCATCCACACTCATTTCTTTCGCGGGAACATATGAACCCACGGTTGACCTGCTCCCGGCGTCAGTGGCTTCATGGCTCAGTTGGTTGGAGCGTCGCACCGGTGATCGCGAGGTCACGGGTTCGAATCGCGTTGAAGTCCTGAATTTTTTTCAGGCTTCTTTACGCAATTGCATAAATTGCGTTCACAACTGCGAGGATCATTCTTCATTTGATTTCATTTCCGCAGTTCATATATGATCCATTTCAGATATCATCCACACTCATTTCTTTCGCGGGAACATATGAACCCACGGTTGACCTGCTCCCGGCGTCAGTGGCTTCGTGGCTCAGTTGGTTGGAGCGTCGCACCGGTGATCGCGAGGTCACGGGTTGGAATCGCGTTGAAGTCCTGAATTTTTTTTCAGGCTTCTTTTCGCAATTGCATAAATTGCGTTCACAACTGCGAGGATCATTCTTCATTTGATTTCATTTCCGCAGTTCATATATGATCCATTTCAGATATCATCCACACTCATTTCTTTCGCGGGAACATATGAACCCACGGTTGACCTGCTCCCGGCGTCAGTGGCTTCATGGCTCAGTTGGTTGGAGCGTCGCACCGGTGATCGCGAGGTCACGGGTTGGAATCGCGTTGAAGTCCTGAATTTTTTTCAGGCTTCTTTTCGCAATTGCATAAATTGCGTTCACAACTGCGAGGATCATTCTTCATTTGATTTCATTTCCGCAGTTCATATATGATCCATTTCAGATATCATCCACACTCATTTCTTTCGCGGGAACATATGACCCCACGGTTGACCTGCTCCCGGCGTCAGTGGCTTCATGGCTCAGTTGGTTGGAGCGTCGCACCGGTGATCGCGAGGTCACGGGTTCGAATCGCGTTGAAGTCCTGAATTTTTTTCAGGCTTCTTTTCGCAATTGCATAAATTGCGTTCACAACTGCGAGGATCATTCTTCATTTGATTTCATTTCCGCAGTTCATATATGATCCATTTCAGATATCATCCACATTCATTTCTTTCGCGGGAACATATGAACCCACGGTTGACCTGCTCCCGGCGTCAGTGGCTTCATGGCTCAGTTGGTTGGAGCGTCGCACCGGTGATCGCGAGGTCACGGGTTCGAATCGCGTTGAAGTCCTGAATTTTTTTTCAGGCTTCTTTTCGCAATTGCATAAATTGCGTTCACAACTGCGAGGATCATTCTTCATTTGATTTCATTTCCGCAGTTCATATATGATCCATTTCAGATATCATCCACACTCATTTCTTTCGCGGGAACATATGAACCCACGGTTGACCTGCTCCCGGCGTCAGTGGCTTCATGGCTCAGTTGGTTGGAGCGTCGCACCGGTGATCGCGAGGTCACGGGTTGGAATCGCGTTGAAGTCCTGAATTTTTTTCAGGCTTCTTTTCGCAATTGCATAAATTGCGTTCACAACTGCGAGGATCATTCTTCATTTGATTTCATTTCCGCAGTTCACATATGATCCATTTCAGATATCATCCACACTCATTTCTTTCGCGGGAACATATGAACCCACGGTTGACCTGCTCCCGGCGTCAGTGGCTTCATGGCTCAGTTGGTTGGAGCGTCGCACCGGTGATCGCGAGGTCACGGGTTCGAATCGCGTTGAAGTCCTGAATTTTTTTTCAGGCTTCTTTACGCAATTGCATAAATTGCGTTCACAACTGCGAGGATCATTCTTCATTTGATTTCATTTCCGCAGTTCATATATGATCCATTTCAGATATCATCCACACTCATTTCTTTCGCGGGAACATATGAACCCACGGTTGACCTGCTCCCGGCGTCAGTGGCTTCGTGGCTCAGTTGGTTGGAGCGTCGCACCGGTGATCGCGAGGTCACGGGTTGGAATCGCGTTGAAGTCCTGAATTTTTTTTCAGGCTTCTTTTCGCAATTGCATAAATTGCGTTCACAACTGCGAGGATCATTCTTCATTTGATTTCATTTCCGCAGTTCATATATGATCCATTTCAGATATCATCCACACTCATTTCTTTCGCGGGAACATATGAACCCACGGTTGACCTGCTCCCGGCGTCAGTGGCTTCATGGCTCAGTTGGTTGGAGCGTCGCACCGGTGATCGCGAGGTCACGGGTTGGAATCGCGTTGAAGTCCTGAATTTTTTTCAGGCTTCTTTTCGCAATTGCATAAATTGCGTTCACAACTGCGAGGATCATTCTTCATTTGATTTCATTTCCGCAGTTCATATATGATCCATTTCAGATATCATCCACACTCATTTCTTTCGCGGGAACATATGACCCCACGGTTGACCTGCTCCCGGCGTCAGTGGCTTCATGGCTCAGTTGGTTGGAGCGTCGCACCGGTGATCGCGAGGTCACGGGTTCGAATCGCGTTGAAGTCCTGAATTTTTTTCAGGCTTCTTTTCGCAATTGCATAAATTGCGTTCACAACTGCGAGGATCATTCTTCATTTGATTTCATTTCCGCAGTTCATATATGATCCATTTCAGATATCATCCACATTCATTTCTTTCGCGGGAACATATGAACCCACGGTTGACCTGCTCCCGGCGTCAGTGGCTTCATGGCTCAGTTGGTTGGAGCGTCGCACCGGTGATCGCGAGGTCACGGGTTCGAATCGCGTTGAAGTCCTGAATTTTTTTTCAGGCTTCTTTTCGCAATTGCATTAATTGCGTTCACAACTGCGAGGATCATTCTTCATTTGATTTCATTTCCGCAGTTCATATATGATCCATTTCAGATATCATCCACACTCATTTCTTTCGCGGGAACATATGAACCCACGGTTGACCTGCTCCCGGCGTCAGTGGCTTCATGGCTCAGTTGGTTGGAGCGTCGCACCGGGGATCGCGAGGTCACGGGTTCGAATCGCGTTGAAGTCCTGAATTTTTTTCAGGCTTCTTTTCGCAATTGCATAAATTGCGTTCACAACTGCGAGGATCATTCTTCATTTGATTTCATTTCCGCAGTTCATATATGATCCATTTCAGATATCATCCACACTCATTTCTTTCGCGGGAACATATGAACCCACGGTTGACCTGCTCCCGGCGTCAGTGGCTTCATGGCTCAGTTGGTTGGAGCGTCGCACCGGTGATCGCGAGGTCACGGGTTCGAATCGCGTTGAAGTCCTGAATTTTTTTTCAGGCTTCTTTTCGCAATTGCATAAATTGCGTTCACAACTGCGAGGATCATTCTTCATTTGATTTCATTTCCGCAGTTCATATATGATCCATTTCAGATATCATCCACACTCATTTCTTTCGCGGGAACATATGAACCCACGGTTGACCTGCTCCCGGCGTCAGTGGCTTCATGGCTCAGTTGGTTGGAGCGTCGCACCGGTGATCGCGAGGTCACGGGTTGGAATCGCGTTGAAGTCCTGAATTTTTTTCAGGCTTCTTTTCGCAATTGCATAAATTGCGTTCACAACTGCGAGGATCATTCTTCATTTGATTTCATTTCCGCAGTTCATATATGATCCATTTCAGATATCATCCACAATAAAGAAAGCGTTGCAAAAACGAGAAGTTATATTTTGAAGTGAAGTTTTCATTGCCGACACCGTCGTCGTTGCTTTCCATCAGAATCACAATCTCGTCCCCAGAGCCTACGTTACCCTTGTCCAGCGGAACGGGCAACGGATGCTCTGGAAGAATCCAAAACCGGAAGCGGAAAATCCTGGTTCCGGTTTGATTGCGCCTGCGTGAGGTTTCAGGACATCATGGCGGCTTTTGATCATGTCAACACGTTCAGCAGGTCCAATTCAGGGCAGTCAGCAGGGGCGATTCCACGGTAATCGACCAACAATCAGAAAACAGTCACATACATGCGGTAGAAGCCAACTTGTGAGCGATTTCCTTTGTATAACACGACTCTTTCTAAGGATACATACATCGATTCTTTTAGAGGAAGCTCAGTTACAACTTGCAGGTTTAATTAAGCTTTACATTACCCGCTTAGAGGATACTTATAATATAAGTTCGGATTCTCAAGAATCATCGTTTCAGTGTTGGCTTAGAAAAAGGCCGATGAAAGCTTAACCTCAACAATAGTCCCACCTCAATTTTTGTTAGCTCACCAAGAAGTTCTTACTGTAGCTGCTATCTGAAGAACAAAATTTTTAATGATGTAATGAAGTCATGGGCTCCTGATGAAGTAGACTACTGACTCGGCAAATTTAATTGAAGATTATCTGATATAATTATATTTTTAGTATTATTTTTACTTTTACAATGAGACAGTGTTTCAGTACCTTTTCTCATCATTGTGTTATTTTTAAGTGCAAATAAAGTTTCATTATTATTGATGGAATTTTTGGTTGTATCCTATATGGTCATTGAGCTTTTCTATTCAAAACTTGCCATCCCCTTCCCCACCTTGTCTGTTGGATGGTTTCATAAAAGATACATTTGTCTTTCAAGTATACATATTACATGAAATATATTTTCACCCATAAAGAGTTCTCTAAAAATAAATGTGACCTCTAAGGCATTTAACATGGCCCCTTACTTGTCCTTGACCTGGGGGAGGGGGGATTGCCTATTTATTATGCCACAACACAGTCAAGTTTTGTAACACATCTATTTATGAACAAATGAAAATCCTGAAAATAGAATATATAGCTGACCCTCACACCTGGCTATTAGAATTCTGGAAAATCCTGTACATTTATGTGTTAAAATGTATTAATTTTTGGCAATATTCTTCCTTAGTTCTGGCCATGTATGGAAAACACTTTCTACATGCAAGTGTCTTCCAGTATCCCAAGCTTAGCCTGCACAGCTACAGTAACTTCGTTGAAGAAGGAATACATAGTCTAGTCTTAAGGGCTTTTAGATCCATTTTCAGATAAAACATCCTGATTTGTTTTTTGGCTGCACATCCAAGGCTAAATCAAGGAGACACCAAATTAGAGGCAATCTTGGGTCCATCAAAATACAGATTGATTCAAAAGCACTTAATTTTCCTTTGACACTGATATATGGTAACCTTGCAATAAACGCAGAGTGCGAGCAGTATGAGCCAATAGGAACTGCTCCTATTGCCAAATGTAGAATGTTTTATTCAGTTTGATGCCCAGTTTCCAGATCATGAATGAGAAAAGAGAAAAGAGTGTTGTAATCGTACCCTGAGTCAGATGTTTTTGGCTGCAGCATTATCACAACTTGACCTTGAAGGACACATTGCATAAAAAATGACAGAGGTCTCAATTAGCAGTATGATTAAAAATAGCTGGAGAAAGTAATTCAATAGTTGTCTATAACTTTATTCCTTTTTACTATTGTCCTAACATTACCAAACATTGCTACTCCAGTTTTAAACTTAGCCCAATTTTCCCTTATGATAAGCCTTCTCTCTAATAAGTGCAACCCTCCTCAAAAATAGATGGAAAAAATCAGCCTCTGAGGGAGTATTTTACGGTATATGTATAAATTATTTATTACACAATGGATCAATCTCATTAAAGACGACTATATTCTGTTTATATATTGAATCAATTCACTGTCAATTTCTGTGCACGGAAACCATATTGTTGCGAAATTCGACTACCACATTCCTCGTCTAATTTACGCTCTCTTTGAACATGATCTGCACATTGCCTCGCCTACTCTAACTCTTCAACAAGATATTTCAACTCCTTTATCATTGGTTTTGTTGTGGAAAGTTTATTTAAACACGAATGGAACAAATACCTTGAACGTTGGTCGGACTACATGTTGTAAATCGACATCTGTAAGCTGTTTGAGAGCTATTAAGATTCCATCTAATTTCGCCTTATCTCTACAAAATTAAACGCGGTGGTTTCTAACCGCATTATTACAACGACATTAATTTTCCTTTGCTTGTGATCATTTCTGTAGCTTTCGTTCCGCCATTGCCTGACACTTCGCGAAAACAACTTCCGATGCGGTTGATCCGGTCATGTTTATTGCTTTGTTTTTACCAGCCAATCAGAAGTGTCCTTTTTTGGATTCGACCAGAGGTTCGTATCCATGGCGCTGGCCAAAAGGATCGCAGCCTCTGGGAACGAGATTGTCGGAATCAGGGCTTTCTCAGATTTGCCTTTAAAAGAAGATTATATTGCAATAGAGTACTAAAGTGATGACGCCAGAAAAACTAAATTTGTGAAATTATGGGGTTTGTTAGGATATTCAGAAAGAACACGATAAAAAAAGAGCTAATTGCCAAACATCAGCATTTTGAGCGCGAGATATTAGGACCGTTATGCTCTGCTGACTCCATACAAATCCGTCTAAATTTTACTGAGTTCATAACGATATGAACCGAGTCAAATTTAGAAGGATTTTTATGGAGTCAGCAGAGGATATCGGTGCTAATATCTCAGAGCCAATTTGCCTTTAAATGCTGATTTTGGGCAAGTTAGCATTATTTTTTCATCTTGCTCTTTCTGAAAATTGAAACAAATGCCATAATTTCGAAAATTCTGATATTTGTGACGTCACACTTCAGCACGCTATTGAAAAACTAGTAGCGGCAAGTTACACAAGTGAACATCAATATTATTTTAAATATAAACGTAGACGTCTGAAACGGAGAGGCATGGATGACACAAAGGTTTTGATTGTCACTGGGAAGCAAGTGTTCAATCAGATGGATTGTGTACCGAAGCTCGGTTGTTAACAGGGCCACTTGGCTGGCTGACCAATGGTACCAGTGCTAAACTAGGACTGAAAAATGATAAAGAATTATCTACTCTTTTTCACTGCACGTGAACGGCATGTGTACAGCCCTGTGATATTTTGAGTGAGATCAGTAGCTTACCACTCAAACAGAGAATAATCTCAAATGAAGAATGATCCTCGCAGTTGGGAGCGCGATTCATGCAATTGCGAAAAGAAGCCAGTGAAAAAATTTAGGACTTCAACGGGGTTTGAACCCGTGACTTCGCGATGCCGGTGCGACGCTCTAACCAACTGAGCTATGAAGGCATTAACGTTGGGAGCAGGTCAATTTTTTAGGCTTCTTTTCGGAATTGCATAATTGCGTTCACAACTGCGAGGATCATTCTTCATTTGATTTCATTTCCGCAGTTCACATATGATTTATTTCATATATCATTCTCAAAGAATAATCTCTGTTATCTGGACCACCTGGGGTAAAGAAACTTTGGAAAGAGTACACAAACTGGAGAAGAGCCGGGGCTGCAACAGAAATTTCGTACACTGACGCAATGGCCCCATCTGTCTCACTCTTGCGCTTTACGAAGATGCAACTAGCAAGGCGTTTAATTGCGCATAAAAGGGTTCACACGAACATTATTTCCTCCTTTGGCCTGGACTGTAACAGAGCTACATTTGTGCGCTTTTTAAGGTATTTCTTTGCTTAACAGACAGGCAACAACTGTGTTACAATCAAACAACCAAATGCACATGATGCAAGACACCCGTAAACCTCGTACTCATGGGTTTTTGCGAATTATTTCTTTATAGTCTCGTTCAACTAACAACCTGAACACGGTTTAGCTTCTATAGCCATCAGGGCCCATTTGTTCAAAGCACGATTACGCTAATCCCGACGGTTAGTGAGATTTTTCATCAACTGATTTTTCCGAAAGTTTTTCTCCCTCAAAGTTTTGCTTTCAAAGCACGTTCCCAGTGAGCGCTAATGCTAATCGGCTTTCGAAAATCCGGGCCCTTTTGTTTTAACCTACAGTGCAGCTCAAGGGTCTTTTTCGCGCGGTTCATGACTGTTCAGACGGGAAAGGGAAATCTTAGTCCTAGCTAGGGCTATTGGAATCCTAAAAACTAAGACTGAATTTTGAGTCTGGATTCCAACATCCCTTGGTAAAATCACAGTCAGAAAATGTACACAAATCTCTGCTGTATGCATCATTAGTGAAGAGGAAATAAGTCTCAAAAGTTTAAAATGTGATTCGGGAAAGCTAATGAGGTAGTATTCTTTATTCAATTACTTTGTAGTCCCACTCTTGAGACAAGCTAAATGAAATTTCCTTGTTGAATGTATATGGCGGAGACCACGGGAAAGTACAAGAACCCGGCTTCGTGATTTTCCAAGTGCATCACACACATGTAATTTACACTGAACCGCAATCAAGCGTAAAAAAAAGAAGATATTGCCATCAGACATAAGGCTTTTCCTTCGAGAGTTCGCACATCCCAACTCAATATTTCTGGGAGTACTTCCCCGGGAATTTTAACGCGTTGTTTCTACTTTTTGATGCCCGTGAAACGTGCGCAGGATCCATATTTACCCCCTCTGCTATCCACCTCAGCCTTTGGCTTCGGCAGATAACAACAAACCTCGGTCATGATAATTCTCGTTATCATACTCAATCTTATCCAATAATTGATAATTATCCGTATTAGGCGGAGTCGTCGTCGGTGTGCAAAGATTTCAAAACCTTTCTCAGACATAATTCGATAATTGCATTTATCAATGATAGAGGTGTTATCAAAGTCAACGGAGCTGACAAAATGTTATTCTTTTTATTAAAAGGTGTCATTCAAAAAGGAGACCAGTTAGAAAATTTGCTGCTTTCTGCGCAAAATCTCTCTGATACGAGTACAAACATGGTTACAAATAATGATCAACAAGCAGCTATTAAAACATAAATTTGAAGATGTCAAATCAGTGTAGCATCCTGAAGGCAATGTAACAAACCTGGAGAGCAAAGGAAATGAGATGAGATCAATTAGGGTATTGCAGTACAGATGTTAACAGCTCTAATGATGGTATTTCATCTCATTGAACTTTTCTCGATCAGTTCATGATCAACAAAAGTTGTGAGTACCGTGCTTAAAGAAGTCAAAAGTGCTTGGCATTATCAATTTCGTGCAAGACTCAAGTCCTACTCAAGGCCAGTACTGATTGAAATGAATTTTGATATCAAGTGTGCAACTTCCTTCTCCCACAAGTAAGTTCATTTGGAACAATAATTTTTCTTATGTTTCTGTCGTTTGTTTTTTTCTTTCCTTTTATATAAGGATCTTAGTTTGGCGAACAGCGATGCCTAAGTTCTTTGACTAGTTTCGTTTAGCACTACTACCTGATGGATGATTTTGTATACAACGATAAAGTTGTGATGAAAAAAAAAGGCGTTAAATCTACTGCTTGCATATTGAAGTTACGAAAATTCATAAATAACGGAACGGGACATTCTAGTTCTGGGGGATTTACTCTGACGGATGAAAATTCACAATTCATGACGTTTGGAGCTAACAAAACAAAGTCGGTTCAGCGGAAATACTTACTTAGAATCCACACCATTTCAGAAATTTGCTGAAGAATCCTTGACTCTCTGTAAACCAAAGAAAAGTTAGAACATTAGAGGAGTGACGAAATTATGGACTGATGCCAGAAGTGCGAAGGAATACACTAAACTTGGAATCAGTTTCACCATTCACTCACTCTCAAAAAAGTCTCATTCCCATATTTGGAATGAATAATCGACGGCAGTTCTCTTTTCAATAGTGAGGTTATTCAAGAATTGAACAAAATGGACATGACAGGCATGTGACCTCTAGAAAAGCCGCACTTTTCGAAAGAAAATGTCAACATAAAACGTGTAATGATCCCCTTGTAAAGTAAAAAACAAACAAACAAACAAACAACAAAACGTTGAATTTATTTTCCCACCCTTCCCTTCTCGTCAAGACCCAAATCCTCCCCTCACCACCCCCCCACCCCCAAGATGGAAAAGTCATATTAAAATTATGATTACTCTTGAAAAAGGGTCTTTATTCTCAACGGAATGTCCCAACCGTTTTGGGAAAATGTTTCAGTTGTCGATCGGACAGAAAGAAAATTAATACTACAGACAAGCACCTGTATCACAGTTTAATCTCAGAGTAAAACTTACCGATACTGGAGAAGGGGTTCACTTCAGTGTTTTTCAAGCCTTGACCAGCTCCTATGTATGCATGCCGATTCATTTGACATGAAATAATATTAGTTACAGGGATGAATGGCGAGGCTGGTCGAAGTTTGATGCTGGACTCCCCTAAACAGCACAAAAAAAATTCCTTGTTAAAAGCACAATCACTTTATTAAACAAAATAAACAAAAATAAATTTTAAAAATGAATGTTTAACACACTGAATAAACAAAGACAATGCTTGGACTCATTATGTGTTTTTGTTTTCTGGACTTAAAGAACCTGCTCAAACACAACAGTAACTAAGCTAAAAGACATTTGGTTTACTTTACATTCCACTATCCTTTTACCTTTTGCAGCTCGTGTGGCTTTCAAGGAAAATGGATTGACGCGGAGCTTCCCACGGAGTCCATCAGGCGGCTGAGTTTGAACCTGGTGTCTGGGGACATTGTTGATAATGATGGGCGGGGGAGGCGAAATGTCGCACCACTCAGCTAAACACAAAGACATGTTATAACACTTCACAGAGGAATACAATCATACAAGTTAACACTATATTGTGAATGATATATGAAATGAATCATATATGAACTGCGGAAATGAAATCAAATGAAGAATGATCCTCGCAGTTGTGAACGCAATTTATGCAATTGCGAAAAGAAGCCTGAAAAAAATTCAGGACTTCAACGGGGTTTGAACCCGTGACCTCGCGATTACCGGTGCGATGCTCTAACCAACTGAGCTGTGAAGCCATAGATGTTGGGAGCAGGTCAATTGTGGGTTCATATGTTCCCGTGAAAGAAATGAATGTGAATGATATGTGAAATGAATCATATATGAACTGCGGAAATGAAATCAAATGAAGAATGATCCTCGCAGTTGTGAACGCAATTTATGCAATTGCGAAAAGAAGCCTGAAAAAAATTCCTGTTGATAACACTATATTGATATAAAACAGAAATGTTCAAACCATATTAGGTTTATAAAACAGATTGTGAAAGATAATAAAAGATGGGACTCGTTATTTTTATCTTGACTATTTTCTGTGAGATAACTGACATGACACAACGCCTGTCTCGGTAATAAATGTTAGTTATTCTATCAAAAATGACATCATTAAAATGTCTATACCCTAATTCACTGATAAACAAAAAAAATAGATCATAGCTTTAACATACCAATAAAAGACAGGGTGTTAACTGTGCCACTGTTCTTTGATTGTTTTCCCTGATCCGGTTTTGTACAGCTTACCAACAATTGTTCATCTGGAGAAATAAGGTTCTTCTTGGGGATTGAAAAAGCTATAACACAAAAATGAATCGACTTGTTACTGATTCTGATGATATCTCGAGTAAATTTATGCTTCATGTAAACTATAGGCTCTGTTTTTGAACGAAATTTTTAAACAAAAGTCGCAAAAGTCAAAGTCCAGGAAAAAGCCAACCTTTTTGCTGCTCATATAGTGATTAATGCCGCCTCGTTTATTATTATTATTATTATTATTATTATTATTATTATTATTATTATTATTATTTAAACGTATTTACTGGCAAAGTTGTCCCTAAGAGTTACAGTGTTCATCGAGAGGGCTCACCTCGAAAATGAAAATTATTTAAAACTGAATGCAGGAGCCCTTGGGCTCCTGCTGAATGAACTTAAATTAGATTGGGTCAGAAACGGCAAAGAGAAAAACAAATACAAAAAGCACCTACACACAAAGAAGGTGAAAAAGATGAAAAGAGGGGCCGACAGATGGAACGCACACTATTAAGCGTTACTCTGAAATCTCATAGATTCACTTATAAAATACTGCACATGAAAAAACAAGCCACTATTTTGTTTTAGCGACATAAAGGGCGCACCGAACAGAAAAGCCTAAATTAATTGTGATTCAGACATAGTTGTCCAGCTGTCAGCCTGTATGCAAGCAGCAGAGGAGAGCAGTCTTATTCTGAGGGCAGAATAAAGAGGGCAGTCAAGAAGATAACGCTTGACAGTCTCTGTGTGAAACCACATAAAAACACAAGTGGTTCTCTATACCCTTTTTAAAAAAGATAATAGTTATGGGGTCGATATGCATCTAAACGCAGCCGAGTGTGAATAATTGCATTCTCCTATCAATAGCAAAATTGTAAAGACTATTGAGACAAAGTACATTTAAAAAAAAAGAAAGTAAAGCTCGTTTGAAAGAACTAATATGTCGCCTCGTTTCTTGTTAGCTCAGTTTGGAAGAACACCAGATTGCTCACTGGAAGGTGGTCAGGGGCTCAAAAACCTGACCGAACCACAAACATAACTGCTTGTTCAACGTCTGCCTCAGTTTAGATGATCGCGTTATTGGGCAGTGAAGTTGAGCTGGTTACCTTGTCTCCATCACCTTCACACGTACGTAAACTTGATGGTCAAACACTCTTTGCAAAGAACTTAGTTCCTGTTGTTGTAATCTATCCTACCACTTAGCTAATTGGGGTGGGTGGAAATTTCTGTCCCGATAAAAGTAACAGTTGTTTACGGAAACCAAGTCATTCATATTGCCGTTGGTCCAATGTGCGTACGAAGGAGTGGGAAGGACTTAGATTAGCTATCAGCGAGAATAAGCTATCCCAGCCAAAAACTGCTTCTTAGTGTATACCTACGCCTGCACTCACACAGATTATAGAACAGCTCGAAGATTTTGTCAAGAATTCTTCAAAGGATCGAAATTGTAAACTTCAAAGCTTTACAAGGAGGTTTTCTACTTACCTTTTCATCAGGTTCTTTACCATAATATGGACAATGGAAAATAAAAATCAAACTGGTTTGACAAATTAAAGATCTTGCGGAAATGTCGGAGTAAACTTGATTGCGTATAAAAACAGTCTGACTTTTTATCGTTAGTTTTTATCGTCAAAATAATTAAGCTACAGCAGGTTGATTTGACAAAAAAAAACCCTTTAAGAACCGTCGATTCTTTAAACAATCAGAGAAATACAAACTTCGGGCGGAGTGTTGATAATATTACTTCAGACCCACAGGGATTATATAAACCTCTTTTCCTTCTTTTTTCTTTTGCTTAGATGGATGAAACAATTGACCGCAATTCCTGCTGTAACAGTTTCAAAGTGCGTTTCTTCTCTTTTCATCTTTTACAGCTAAGGCCTTCCTTCACTATTAAAGCGTTCAATGGATTCGCCTTGTCATACCAACCAAAGCAAAGTTGCTTTTCTAATGAAAGTCTCGAATCATGACAGATCTGCTCTTCCAGGTGACCATTCTTGTTTTCCTTCTGTAGATCGCTAATTGTGTCCAGTCTCCTGTAATTCGGCAACTTTACGCCTCAGCGAGGCGTAAAATTATCGAATTGCAGGAGAAGTTCATGGAGGATGTGTTACAGTTCAAAAGTAAACATACGAGCGAAAAAAACCCTTAGTGAGCACCGAACCTACAGCCAAAATTATATCTTTAAGAAAAATAATTTCGGCAAGGAACCTTGGCTACCTTAATCACTAAACTTTACCCAAGTAGTTTCACCCAAAAATTACCACAAAACGGTGACACCGTAATTAATCGCTTGAGTTAGTTAATCGCCTCAAACCAACTGGGCCGCATGGAGTGGATTTTGTAAGAGGGAATTGGAGAGACTAATTACAAAATCTCAAGTCCCAAAAGGGCGGGGGAGAGGGGCTATTTATAGAGGGGGGGGGGGGGACTTATTACAAAAGCAGACTTCCAAACGGGGGGCTTATGAGAGTGGGAGGTTAATAGAAACGGAGGGCGTAACAGAGCATTTACTGCTAATTTAACGTGTCATGGCATATCTGGTCAGTCTGCTTTGCCTACGTTTATGTTCATACCTCTAGAGTTATCCAACAAGACTACAGTTTCATTTTTGCCTTGAAGGATTTCCTCTAACTTAGTATTGGTGGAACTCAATTCGTTCTTCAATGTCACAATCTCTTGTTGAAGTTTTTCCTCAGTTTTCTCTTTAATTTCTTCATTTTTCTGCAGTTGCCCAGACACTTCATTAAGCTTTTCTTGTAATTTAGTAACGTCAAGCTGCAAGGACGCGTTGATCCTTTCGAAGTTTTGTTCCCGGCCTGTAATCAAAAGAACAGCTATTGAAAACATAAAAATCGGATTCATCCTATGGGAGAACAGAATCTCTTGTTGTAAGCAAGTTAGTCCTTCGTCGTGAAATGTAGCCTGCGAGCAAGCTCTCCCGGGGGTAGGGGGTGGGGGAGGAAAGGAGAGAAGTAGAGCTCTCTCCATTTTCCCTCCTTCCACCCCCTACCCCCGAGAGAGCTTGCTCGCAGGCTACGCAAAATGTCAACCAGTACCACTTTTTCGCTGGCGTCTTTTATATTTAGAGTTACCAAGTATACCGGCTCAGTGTAGCGCGATCTTATCTGCTTAGCAGCGAAACTAGGAATTAAACACGAGTGGCAATTCGTAGGTGTATGATGGTGCGTGATTACTTTTCGAGGGCGTCCTGAAATCAGAGAAAATTAGATAATACTTAATACGCCAACAGCTACAACCTCTTATTGACCTCATAACGTCAAAACGGTACCGGAGTGTTGCTATGTGAATTCAAATCTAATTTTTAACGCATGCGCCGTACCCTTACAACTCCTCATCATGGTCGTCATTTCACTGTTCTTGGAAACAGCTTTTTGCAACTCATCTTTGGTTACACTCAGTTTGTTTTCCAGCGCAACAATCTTGAGTGACAGATTTTCCTTTTCCTCATTGCAGACTCTTTGTTTTTCCTGTAGGCTGTTGTTCATCTCGCCCAGCCTCTCCTGCAATTCCTTAACGCCAACCTCCAGCGAGGTGTTTACCATTTTCAGCTTCTCTTCACGCTCTGAAGCCAGAAGAACAACACCACTAAGATAATTAGATTAGGGTCACATAACTAGTTGGCCCGTAACCGATGACAGGGGGATGGGGGCTTGTATTCCCCCCTCACCCCACCCCGCTTAGCAGCTTGAGAGTATTGAAATTAGAGGGAGTACAGTACAAGAACCACAACTTGAACCAGCGCAGACTTCACATCGATACACTTTAACTACAAAAATGGATTCGTCATAGAATTGTTTTCAATTGAGTATAGTAAAACCAAAACCAAAGCAATTATTCCAGCCAATCACAACAGAGGAACACGGTGCAATAAGCCAATCAAAATTCAAAGCAGTTACACGTAACCGGCATACAGCGTGGGAAAATGCCGCGTGAAAGTCGCGATTGCTTTTGGTTTTGCTTCTCATTAGTTGCGAAAGAGGCGCGGGTTTTGCTGGCCAATCATAGCAAAGCAAACCCAATTTACTTTCGATGCTCAACTGCAAACCTCTCTATACAGTATAATCAAGTAATAAGGCTTTAGGGTCCGTGCAGTCTTCTGGAATATGTAAGCCGGCTGCATTTTAATCTCAAAACTTTGAACCAAGTACTATAGTATTAACTTTAATCCTTGTCACTGAAACCTTCTGCTTGCAGAGAAGTTCAGCATCGCCGCCATTTCAGTTTTGACAAAACGACAAAAATGAAATTGCAGCCTTGCTGACTGACTCTTTCAGTGCAATATCCTGCAAGATGCTATCCTTTGGCTGACAGATATTCCGTTTCCAATTATGGCCGCCAGTTCAGATTTGGCAAACGGCAGCCTTGCTGGCTGACTCTTTTTGTCCAATGTCTTACTGCAAGACGTTTTCTTAGCCGGCTTTGAGCAGGCAGACATTCTATGTTATTTACAAAGCTTTAAACCTTAAAAAAAGTTTATTATTATCCTCTTTTATTAAAATCTTAGTCTTCTCTGAAATTGTTCGGCGTGGCCCTCATTTAAAGTTTTCAGTTCTGGAACAAAATAAAAATGAAATTATAGCTTTACTAAACTTTTCCATTGCAATATCTCGTGTGAGACGTCTTGATTTACTTGATATAATATTTTCTTTCTTATATTGTTAGAGCTGTTCAGTATGGCAGTCATTTCAAATTTGACAAAAGACAAAAATGAAATTGCAGCCTTGCTGACTAGCTCTTTATATATATCATCTTTGAAGACTTCTCCGGCTTAGCTGAAATTAAATTTCCTTTGACTGTAATGTTAAATCGAAAGCTTGTCATCACGGCCAAAGTCGTTTTTTTTTCGACGATGAAAGAGACTTAAATGGGAGATATTCTTAAATCTGTATACATGCAATGACCTCGTACTAGTAGAGGTCTTACCGTTTGACTTATTGGAAGTTTACTACTAATGACAGATCAGTTAAGGCGTAAACTAACTCCTGTGATCATCATTGCTGCTAAACCCTCTTACCCTTATAACTGTTCAGCATTTCTGCCATTTCCTTGCTGCTGGAAACAGAACTCTTCAGCTCAGCATTGGTGGAACACAGTTTGTCCTTCAGTGCAGCAATCTCGTGTAACAGATTTCCCTTCTCCTCGCTGTACACTTTTTCCCTTTCCACCAGTTGGTTGTTCATCGTCTTCAGCTTTTCTTGTAATTCCTTATTGTGATTCCCTAGCGAAGCGTTTCTCTTGTTCAGTTCTTCTTCACGTTCTGGAATGAGAAGCAAAGTTTAGTTGCATCGGAAAAATTCCAGAGTTACATTTTTGTGATCATGGTTGCTTTATAGATTGCTTTTTGCAATTTTCTTCCTTTACTTCAGCTTTGGTGATGTCATCACAAACTTGCATATATTCAATTAATTTGAATCCTTTGAACTAAAAAACTACCTCTGGAGCTTGTCAGCATGTCTTTCATTTTATTGTTTTCTGAAACAGTGTTCTGTAAGTCATCATTGCTGGAACTCAGTTTTCTCTTCAGTGTAATGATCTCCACTGACTGTTTTTCTTTCTTCTGTTCCCATTCTTGATCTTTTTCCTGTAGTTGGTTAAGTTTCTCGTCCAGCCTCTCCTGCAAATCGTTTACGCGATCCTCTAAGGAGACCTTTGTCAGGCTGAATTCATTTTCGCGCTCTGAAAAGGTAATAAAAACTAAACCGTAATGAAAAGGAAGCAGCTCATTCATGAGACGATATGAATTTATTGGAGTAATATATTTGTCCGTTACTTTATCATAAACATCAATCCATTGTGATTAGATGAACTCCGTCATAACTAATAATGACCAGCTGTTCAAAGGTAGCAGGAGATGAGATTGATCGGTGAGTCGCGCAGTTTGTCCTTTTCAAGCCACTCGGTCAGTCAGTGAGCCAGTGAATGAGTGAGTGAGGGGATGAGTAAGCGAGTCAGTCAGTGCGTCAGTGAATCAGTCGTTCAGTCAGTCACTCAGTCAGTCACCCTGAGTCAATCAAGCAGTCAGTCACTCAGTCAGTTCGCCAATTTGCCAATAGTTCGGACAGTTAATCAGCCTATCAGCTTGTCAGTTAGTCAGTCAAACAAACTATCAATCAGTCATCCAGTTCGTTAGCCAGTCACATCAAGTGAGGCAGACCGCCTGTATAATTTGTTGTTAACACGATGTTGATAACTGACTAAACCTAAATCAAATTAAACCTGCTCGTGACCAGGCCCAACATCACTCTTTCCTTATACATGTAATTGCTAGCTCGAGTTGCTAGCTCGAAAACCTCACGATTATCTAACTGCTATAAGCATTTCCTTACACGTAATATATATTTAGTATGAAATAATATTGTATATTTTATTTGTAAGTTTCTAAATATATCAGTATAAGTAGAAAAATGGAATGGAAATGAGAATAAAGTATGTTGTTGTTATATTTAACAATTAGATTATGAGTTCGAGATTTCTATCGCGTGATAGCTGATGAGGGCGCAGCCCGAATCAACTATCACGCATAGAAATCGAGAGCGAATAATCTAATTGTTTTAGTATAAATCTACTAGTCGTTCAAAACTAAACTGACAAGTAAATTATCAAAGTTCTCCTCACAGACTCTTCGAAAACGCGAAGAAGCGGGCGCCATTTAGTTGACAGCCGCTACTCACTATCTATCACAGAATAGATAGTGAGTAGCATAGCCAATCAGAGAACGGCTTCGTGATAGAACGCTAGTAGATTTATACTAATATACAATAACCCCCTCCCTTGATCGCAATGTCATACAATATCCCCCTCCCCTGATCGCAAGTAAAGAAATAAAAATCTTCACCTTTGAGTAACTGTAGCTCGCTGCTAAGCTCTTCAACCTCTGCTTCCTTTTTAAGCAATTTTCCCTTGGTAGCAGAGATAAAGTTCTTTGCTTTCTTCATCAGCTGTTCTTTGTCTTCCAATTTCTTCGCCAAGTCGCTGACCTTTATCTCGCCATTCTGCTGTAACTCGAACACTTTGTGTTGAAGAGAAACGATTTCCCTGCTTTTAGCTGAGAAGACATGGCGGAAACACATGAGTGACACATGATGACATTATTGCATATGATTAGTAGACTGTACTATCAGGAATCTTAAATTTCTCACTAAGAGCGCAACCTATTAAAATCTGTTGTAAGCTAAAACTTTAACTGCTTATTATAATTTGTAATTAAAATGCCATAAACAAGCTGCCGTAGGCTCTATTATTACTTTTTTTGTAATTTCATTTTCTTTATGGTAACTTGTTCTGTTAGGAGAAGGGAAATAAAGTTGCTGTTGCCAAACCTGGGATGACCTATTGAAGGATTGCGACTTCGTTTCACAGTGTAATACGTGTAAGCATATGACAGGCGAGAAAGTTTGTCCAAATCTAAGGTGTCCTACATTTTTCGCTAAGATGGATGAACTACCATTTTCATCCATCAGCCATACTTACATTAGTGTTTAGAAAGTTCGATCAATCCGTTTGCGTTGAATTAAAACTGCAGCTGTTTCGTTTCTTAAATAGTGTGAAAAACTCACCGTTAGACTGCTCCCTGAGAGACGCGATTTTCTCCTCCAGATCTTTCTCTCTATTGTACTAAAAGAAAAATAACACACCAAAGCATCTGAAAAACAGTTCTGGGTACAACGTAATAATAATAATAATAATAATAATAATAATAATAATAATAATAATAATAATAATAATAATAATTTAGGAAGAATAATAATTTAGGAAGAAAGAAAACTACGTTATTGGGAACGGCAAGGATTTTGAGAAAGGTGTTGGAGTTCTAGAGTAAGGAGAAAACTCTAAGGGACCTTTGGTCATGGGCTTTGACCCGCTCCCTTAGGAAGCAAACCGGAAAAAGATCATCCAGCTCACAAAGCTGACAATAATAATAATAATAATAATAATAATAATAATAATAATAATAATAATAATAATAACAATAATAAATTTTCCATTTCCAGATGATCATACCGGTATTAAACATTATTAGTATATACCACACAAGTGAATAGTGCTTTTCGCGCGCTCTGATTGGTTAACTCGGAGGTGATTAGCAAGAACTATTCACCTCCGAGCAGCCGGCGCGCGAGATTTTACAATTTTTGACCGCTTGTCGGTATATTGTCACACATAAAGTAATGTTTTGGCCCGCTATTATTCAGCTTGTGTGTGTGGTATATACTAAAACAATTATTCACCTCAGTGTCGGTGAAAGTTGTGGCTATTTGCCTCGCCGCTTCGCGGCTCGGTAAATATCCACCACTATTCACCTCCACTTCGGTGAATAATTGTTAACTATCTGCCAGATGGACTTCAACAAAGTTAAGTCATCTATCGTTAAGCATCTCAGTCGCGTCACAAAAATAGACACCGTAATTTTGTCTCCTAAAGTAATACCCAGTTAGACGCCTTGTGTCTCACGAACCTACAGATACGATTTTATTCTTGAAGACACTTAGTTAAGGTAATCGCATGGGGCCGAATAAAATTAAGAATTAAGATCACTTGTGTTTTCAAGAAGTAGCTGAAAACAAGGACTCATTGTAATTACGCGTTTATAACATAAGGGCAAAATTTTCTTAACACTGTTGAGACAGGTTGAAAAACAGTCAGCTAAGCGGAGCAAGTCAAAACACTCGCTCGCTTACAAGCAAAACAAACAAACAATTCAACTATTTCTTTGCGTCCAAAAAGAGTATAGATGATTGCAGGATGATTACTGATTATTTACAACCAGTCGAGAGAAAACAAACTAACAAACAAAACAAACAACTCAATTACTTCTTTGCGTCCAATACGCGCATAGATGATTGTTTTACATCCAGTCGAGAGAAAAATACGAGTTTCATTCCTGAACAAAAGAAACAACGATTAATCCAGATATTAAGCTTCAATTAGTTCACCTGTGCTGTAGAGGCTTCTACCCTGTTTCTACCATTTGAACTGAACAACGCATCCACTTATTAAAAACACGCGTCATTAAAAATAGCAAACGGTTTCCGGCTCCAAAGAAAGAACTTCTTCCACCAAGTTTGAGCTAATACTAGTTCCTTCCACAAATAGTAAACTGTTTTGTAACCCTTTTGTTCAGCTGCATGCAAGATGCGTGGTAAAGTGAGGGCCCTTGACGCGTTGGATCAAGTTTGTTCTTTAACCACACAATCCTGCTACGCCGGGCGCCATGCAAGTCGATCCAAGTTTTAAGCTTTACATGAGTCTTCTGTTTTTCCTTTTATCACTCTAAAATTCCTCTTCAGGAGTATCTTTTAAAGCTAGCACTTGAGCTTTATGCCTTTTTTATCGAATGCAACACGAACTAAAAGACAAAATTCGAAGAAGATGAAGCTGTTGACTCGGTAAAATGAAGAAACCAACTGAATGCGAAAGCAGTGCGTTCAGCCAATCAGGAGCGAGTACTTTTGGCGCTCGACCAACCGGGAGCGAGTAATAAATTTTGCCTTCTTCAGAAGCAAAATTGAGAAAAGAAATGCCCTCTTCATCGACCAATAAGCATTCAGTAATTTTACCCTCTATATTATAAGAAAAAATATCCCGAGGAAAATGTGGTGGAGTATGTAAAATCCAAAGAAGACGTATATGCGTTTTCAAAAGATTTATCAAACACTGCTCGAGCGGGACATGAATTGGCGTACTGGTCGAACAGAAAGGAAAACCCATCTCTGCCTTTTTAGACGCTTTTATTAATATTTTCCCTTGGCAATCTGCGGTGACGGATGTCCGTCCACTTTAGATGTTTCTTTACTTTATTTTAACCCTGCGCGAGTTCAGCACTCAGAAATATATACCTGAATCAGTCATGCTTTTTATGCCCCATTATCGCGCGTTTCATAATTTAACCGAAATAATTTTCCTTTTAAGTGATTTTTTCCTTTTTAGAACTGATGATGACAGTAATTCAAACGATCGAAACCTGTGGCGTCATAATTGTCAGCGCGCGCTCCTACTTCCCTAGTTGTCTTTCAGATTTATTGAAAAAAAAAAAAACCTTCGATCTTGCAAAATTTCTTTGAGGACTAAAACTATAGAACTCCTGTATTAATATTCCCTAAACTATTTTTGCATGATTCGTACTCGACTTCAATGTCATATCTGCAAGAGAACACCCTTTAATTAAAAGAATTCAACTTTCATTAGTGAACTCTTGAATGAATCATTCCCATTTTTTCAAAAACAGTCCTGCCATTGAAAATCCCTCTATAGTCGGTCAAAAACCAAATAAACAAACAAACAAATTTTAAAAATAGTCAAGCAACATAAAAGGAAAAAAAAGCATCCCGCACCTTTTTAGCCATGGCCCGTGCGCCATGCGAAGCCTCAAGAGGCTCGTAGTTGTTTTTGGGAAGGTCTTTCACCCAAATTCCTTTTGAGAGTGCACTCCGTGAATTGTTTCCTTTCACTCTCTCATCTTCACCTGTCATCTGATTATACAAGTAACTGAATACACCACTTGTAGTTCTCGATATCCACTTGCGGTCCATGATTGCATGTGCTAAACTAAGCGCTCAACAACAGAACCAGTTAATTGCCATTGTAAAACCAGCTTTATTATCAAATCCATGGTAACTGATTATGGCGTCACTCTTCGCAAGCAGAGAAGCGCGTGAGCCTGGGTGCTAATGAGTTATTTAACAATTATTCTACGAGGGCGCGCTGGATATTTAACAATTATTCACCGAAGTGGAGGTGAATAGCGGTGGATATTTACCGAGCCGCGAAGCGGCGAGGTAAATATCCACCACTTTCACCGACACTGAGGTGAATAATTGTTTTAGTATATACCATACAAGTTGAATAATTAGCGGACCAAAATATACCGAAAAGCGGTCGGAAATTGTAAAATCTCGCGCGCCGGCTGCTCGGAGGTGAATAGTACTTGCTAATCACCTCCGAGTTAACCAATCAGAGCGCGCGAAAAGCACTATTCACTTGTGTGGTATATACTTAACAAATAAAAAAGCCTTAACCGTGCTTTGTTCTGTTATAAGGGCTTAGGTACGCAAGGAAGTGACGAGAGCACGAAAGAAGTAGAAAGAAGCACGAGCCGTAGGCGAGTGCTTTTAACTACTTCTTGAGTGCTCTCGTCGCTTCCTTGCGTGCCTTATAACAGAACAAAGCACGGTTAAGGCTTTTTTATTTGTTTTATAATAAAGAATTTCTTAATTTCCTCACGCATTCGGCTACAATTTTCGGAAAACTTTATTTTCCAAATCCTACGAGTGGCGTCAGCCGTGCATTTGTACTCTCATAAGGCACGCTAGAACAGACCAATCACAATCCTTGTTAGAATGGCTCACTACATTTCATTGGTTAAACACGACCAAAGCTGTCAAAATGTCAAACCATCAAAGCTCAGAAACCATCAAAGTGCAAGTTGTTTTTTAGTCTAAAATCGCGATCAAAAAGCAAATTGTTCAGTGAAATTCGGCGGAATTTTGGCTCATACATTCGCTAAAAAAGGTGTAATGATCAAGAGCTAGTTTTAAAAGATACTCAGGAAGGTGAATTTTCGAGTTTGAAATGAAAGCGTTAAAGGTTTTACTCGTGAAAAGCTTAAAACTTGGATCGGCTTGCATGGCGCCCGGCGTAGCGGGATTGTGTGGTTGAAAAACAAAATGATGATTCCACGGCATCATGCAGCTCACCAAAAAGGGTCACAGAACAGTTTACCATTAACTGGAGGAACGAGTAGCTCAAACTTGGAGGACGAAGTTCTTTCTTTGGACAATCCGTTTGCAATGTTTACCGATGCGTGTTTTTAAGTGGATGTGTTTTTTCAAGTGATGGAAACCTCTACAACGACAGGTGAATTAAATAAATTTCAGCTTTGAACGTTTGGTTTAATTGTTGCTACTTTTGTTCAGGACTGAAACTCGTATTTATCTCTCGACTGGATGTAAATAGTAATCATCTACACTCGTTTTGGACGCAAATTAAGAAATTAGAATATAGCTTAAGCTTTGTTGAACTGTTGTTTTCGTTTGCTTTGCGAGCGAACGAGTGATTTTACTCCACTTGGCTGACTGTTTTACGACGTGCCTTAGCAATGTTAAGAAAGTTTTGCCCTTATTTTATTAACACGTAATTGGAATGAGTCCTCGTAAACCACTTGTGTTTTCAGAAGTTGCTGAAATTGCCCTCGTCGCTGCATGACTCGGACAATTTCAGCAACTTCTGAAAACACGCTTGACGTTAATCCTTAGCTTTTAATGCTGTTATTTGTGGTGTTACTCGCAGAAACAGCTTCCAAATCCATTGAGGCGAACCGCTCGTTTTCATACACATTTTCTAGGTAGTACAAGACGTCTGAAACAAAATAAAAACCGAGGGAAAAATTCAGATTTTCATTTGGGTCCATGGCGCGACACCGTAGCTGCCCGTGCATCTGTACTCTCAAAAGGCACGCTGTTTTAACCAATCGGAGCGCGCGTTATATCGAAACTTTATTATAATAAGAAGTGATAAGTAACCAACGAGGCGCATAGCGCCGAGTTTGTTATAATCATTTCATACCCAGCAAGCCCGAGTAGAATAATTGTTTTATTAAAAACTCTACGACGCATAATTGAGAATCTGAAAATAAAAGTAGAAGAAAGGAACCCAGAGAAAAAGGAAACATTTGTCCATCATCGTCCATCACATGACTAAACAAAAAGGGCGCGAAAACCTTTCGGTATGTTGCAACGGGCCGTTGCAACGTTTCCGAGCAAAGTTGAATGAATTCAATGAAACTATGAAGCTTCACTTTAGGGTCCTTTTTGGAAAAAGTGCAGAGTTTATTTGCTCTGAATGGTTGTAAATGGTCAGCAGTTTGGTAAAAAATATTCAATCATTGCTCAAAGAGGGTGGAACGGCTTTCACGTAGATGTACCAGCCGAAGGAAGCGAATTTGTAATCCATCAAAACAACAGCACCATAGGCGAATTTCATCAAAATGAAGGCACAATTTCAATTAATTTTGATGGACTGGAACATTGTCTCACCAGACCTGGTCGGAAACAAGATATATGAGGGATAAGCAAGACAAATGTCCAGGTTATGCTTCAAGAAATGGCTTATCGAAACTTGTCTCGATGCGTGGAACAAAAACTGGAACCGCGGCCGAACAGAGTAACAAAAGCAACAAGAAGGGCGATTCCTCTCTCTCTTTTTTTTTTTTTTTTACAAAACATCATATCTGTAACCGGAAAGTTTGAAGCTGGCGATTGATACGTTGCATCGACTGCAGGTCAGAACATTTTTAATGTGTGTTAATTTTTTTAAAAAGTTTCACTGATCTCTGGAAGATTTTCAATAGTGGATTATTGCTGATGTTCTTGTTTGTTCAGTTTGTTTTGAATAGACTGGTCCGTGATAGTTACAGATTGGTGACGTCGACACTTGTTGTTGAATACATATTTTCAATATCGTTTAGTTAAGTTCAAAAACTCCATCGGTGTCTCTGTAAGTAAAAGTGCGTTTTGCTATTGGTCAACAGCCCGGAAAATTTCTTAGCGCTGCAAGAAATTTTTTAACACGATCCGAGCACTGTTTCTTGTCGTTCTAAAGCACTCAGTAATGAAAAGTTGAATTTCATTTGTATTTCGGTACCAGTTTCGAAATTCTACTCGTTAATTCCGCTGCGAGACGATTCATGTTTTAATGACTGCCGTTTCGAGGGAAAATTTTATTGAGCAGTTCTCTGTTTGCTGAAGCGTTCATTGACCATATAAGGTAGTGCAGGTATATGAGCTGAGAGCCTGTGTCCGGCTGGCCAATGAAAATGCTGGAAATCTGATATCCGTAGTTCAGTTTTTAGCAAAAATAAATATCTTGGAATTTTTTTTGAAAATGTGCTAAAAATTAATTTTAAATGCCAGACGTTTCGAGGCTGCTGCCTCTTCTTCCAGAGGAAGAGGCAGCAGCCTCGAAACGTCTGGCATTTAAAATGATTTTTAGCACATTTTCAAAAAATTCCAAAATTTTTATTTATGACATTTGTGCTACACAGTTTATCGAACTTTTATCATAACCTTTGCTAATTAGCCTTCGTGGCAGGCGTAAAAAGGGGATCAATGCCCCAATTCCCCTTTTTTTCCCTCCCTCCCCTCCCCATCGCCCTCCCCTTTCTACTCCTGCCACGCAGGCTATTGCTAATAAGATAGTTGCGCGAAATAAATAAATAAATAAATAAATAAACATGTTAACAGACTGGATTTGACTCAGACAGCGGTTTTTTCAAACACAGATGTCCAAACTTCGTTTTTTGTCTTCCCCAGAGGTGAGTCAGAGGTCAATTAGGCTCAACGTGTTACGTAAGTCAAGAACAGCGTCGATAATTTGCTTTATTTTTTCCCAAGGGAACCTGGCTTTCTTGCCTTTTGGTGTTTGCATAAAGCAAGAAATTTGCTGCCTATAATGTTTCCATTGGAATACCTCCTCGGATTTTCCGTTAAAAGAATATTACAATTGAGATAAGTAGGGGAAAGTTACGTATGAATCAATGTTCAACGTTATTTCTTTTATCGACGGAAACCTCGGTTAACTTTTAATCGAAGATTAGCGCTAATAGGCTTTCGAAAAACCCCGCCCTTTTGTTCAGTTTAACCTACAGTGCAGCCTCTTAATAAAAGGGTATTTTTTCCGCGGAAAAACAAATCTTAATCCTAGCTAGGGCTGTTGGAATCCTAAAAGGAATTTTGAGTTTGGATTCCAACAGCCCTTGGTAAAATCTGCTTTTCCCACAAACTCACAAAATGTGCACAAATCTCTCTGCGTTGGGAGAGGCTATCCTTTTAAGCGACATAACTTGCAGTTTGCTGTATGTATCATTAGTGAAGAGAGAATGAGTCTCAAAAGTTAAAAATGTCATTCGAAAAATCGAATAAGGCAGCATTCTTTATTCAACTACTTGGCAGTACCACTCTAGAGAGAAGGTAAATAAAGTTCTTTGTTACATTTAGGGCGGAGAAGACGTGAAAGCACAAGAAGCCTAATCGTGATTTTCCAAGGGTATCACACGCATGTAGTCTACACTGAATCGCGATCAAACGTAAAAACAAACAAACAAAAAACAACAAACTTCCATCAAACATAAAGTTTTCCTTTGAGAGTTGCTTTTAGCAACAATTCGGTGAATCGGTTTTCCGGAAGTCACGCATTCAAACTAAACAAAGACACCCAATAGCTAGCGCCGACCAGTCTCTAATTACCGGTATATACTTCGCTTCAGAAAGACTCAAATTTTTTTAGTATATAATAGAACGATTTAGTAAATTTACAGATTCACGAAAAAAATATCATCTTTGAGGTTTCAAAGTACATAACAATATTATCTTTAAGTGACTTTTGTTGCTTTTTACGTTCGACCGCCGTTTAAGCCTACACAGACTATAAAACTTGGTAAATGTAAAGAAAGCATTTCAAAAAGTCATTCTTGCTATGGTACTGTTCCTGACTTTGCGACACAAGTTTCCAAACTTTCTCACGGCAAAACTGTTCCATTTTCTTCTCGTACCCGTACTCTTCTCTAAACATGACATCCTCCCTGATGGTGAAACAAACCAAACCGCCTGGACGCACTATTCGCGCCATTTCGTCCATGGCACCTTCAGCCTTCACGTGGTTTAATGTAAACACACCAACTGCAATGGCAGCTTCGTAGCAGTTATCCGCGAGTTTCAAACGGTGCTGAGGACCCAACACGTCGACGAAAAGTCGCCTGTAAACTCCTTTCTTTTCTGCTTCGTCGAGAAGAGCTTGCGAGGCATCCAGAGCATCAACGTTAGTGAACTTCCTCTTGTTCAGTTCTTCCCCAACGAGACCAGTCCCGGCCCCAACGTCTAGGATCTTAGCGTCCTCTGAGAAGTTATGCTGTTTCAAGGTGCTTGCAAATACTTCTGTTGCAGTTTCATGGCCAATATACCCTCTGTGGTCTTTGACATCCTGCAAAATAGAAGACAGGGAGTTGATTAATTAAAAATAAGACGAAATATGACAACCCATTCAACAATGAGGAAAGCTGAAACGAAACGTTTTATAAACATTACCTAAAGACAATTTTGGGGTAGTTCCCAGCTCTGTTATTGTTAATTAGTTATTGGTAATTTACCAAGTCCAAGATCCATACCTTTTTCACCTCCTTCCCCCATCCCAACACATGCAAATTAACGAAATCTGATGTTCTCAATTGTAGTGTGGCAGTAAACGTTTTCTTTCTTCTCTATGAAGGACACCACAGGAAAATTATAAGGTACATGTACTTGTCAATGAAATATCACTTTCTGATGACCAAAAAATACCGGTAGTCAAATTCCTCAAAATTATAAGAAGTCCATTTTGAGTCAAATTTCAAAATACACCACCCAAATACACTTTCAATGCAAAAACCCTTCCCTGAAATAGCAAGCCTTCCTAAAGATAAGCCCTCAAACTGTGAAAGTTTGGGTTTTGTCGGTTAGTTTAGCATCTCAAGCAGTTTCATTGTTGAGTTCAAGTTCAGTGTACTTTTCAAATGGATAAAAAATTCACTTCACACATTTTTTGTAATTAATGTAAGCCCAAGGCTTTTATTATAAAAGGACTCGGAAATATCCAATACCTCTTCAACAGAAGGAAAATGGAACATGGAAAATTTCAAGAGAGGTGGGTGGGAATAAGAAAAATACCTAAGAACTTTAATAGAATCATCCTCAAAAGGTTTTTCAGACACTATTTACAATGACATGAATACATTAATACTAAACAACTTAAGTTATAAATAATAATATAGGAATATAAGAACTTGTAAAAACTTTGGGAATGTCCCAAAGGTCACTGGATTTTCAAAAGAGAGTACAAGGCTGAATCCCAAAAGGCTACCGTTCCACGATTTTCAACACATTTCATGAAAAACTCTATACGCTTTAGAGGCACCGTACTGTGGAACTTTGTTTCCGATACAACTCTTACAATTTTAAACAATTTATCAGAAAAGTGAAACTGGATCCATCATTAAGGGAATTCAGCTTTAACAGTTTATCTGTTCAGTCGGTGCCCAAGACGATGTGCGATTTTATATTTTAAATTTCTGAATTTTTATGTAAATCCCTATTTAAATTCCTGAATCTCTATGTCACTTCTAAATTTTTATATGTCATACATCTTTTAGTGTGTATTACCCAAATCATTTTATATTTTAATTTAAATCTAATTTTCATAGATAATACACGAACCCTCAAGCATGTACTTTGCTTTAACTACTGATCGTGTTTAAATAAAGGATTTTACTTGCTTAATTACTAATTGGAATTTCCAAAGAGGTGAGGGGAGCAACCTGGACAAACATTCTGTTTATTGGGAAATGACTGCTTTCTCACACACTGCAATTTTATGGTACATTGTTCAATAAAACGAAATAGCCTGGATAAACACTCCAAAATCTTTATCAAACATGTCCACCATATTCAACTGTTGGATGAAAATGCTGGGTGCCCAGCTAAATGATATAACAATAACAAGAACAAGAACAATAACAATAACGGAGAAAGTTACTCAAATGCAATTTCCTGGATATATAAGAGCAATCCACGAAATTAATAGCAAGTGAAAGTTATTAGATAAGCATTTTTAAAAAAAATATTAATGTTATAAAATAAATTTTATCGATATGTAAATAGGTATTCCTTTTATTGTTATTAATAATAAATAATTATAATAATAATAGTTATTATTATAATAACTTTAGCTGAGAGACATGAACAATAATAATAACCATAACCATAATAATAATACATTCCTACTGACAATTTTGACATGGAAGCTACTGATAGTCAAGGCTTGCCACCTAGCTTTTGTTATTTTAGTTGGATCTGGCATCCAGGCATTTTTAAGACTGCTCATAATAATATTAATTTAGGTATCTTACATCACACCAACATTCCTCCAACACAACTGGACCACAATATTTTTTAATGTTAAATTAAAGCTTAAAAACTGTTGCACTGAGCTGTTTTTGACTCAACCAGGTTGCCCAGCTGATAAAAGCTCTACAGGCTCTGTAGGTTGCTGCCGACCGGTTAGCTTGAACAGCCAATCAGTTAGCTCAGTTGGTAGAGCACCGGACTAGTAAGTAAGTAAGTAAGTAACAACTTTATTTATAGAGGGTAACACATAACAGTTAAAAACTGACAAACCAGTGGCCTTCTATCTTAAGTTAAAAATTAAATTACTAATTACACTTGAGAGAGAAAAAAAAAAATACAAAATAGAATACAGCTAAAAATTTAGATAAAATAAAAGTTAAAATTTTTAACAATCTAAATCTAGATATGCACAACTCAAAACTAAGATAAGAGTTCTTGACTAAAAAATATTTTTTAACAGAGGATTTAAAAGAGCCAATGGAGTCTTTCTTGCGACTACTGTGCGGGAGGTCACTGGTTCAAACCCCAGCCGGACCAACACTCAGGGTCTTTAAATAATTGAAGAGAAAGTGCTGCCTTTGTAATTACATCTACAAAATTTATAGTCTTCTTGGATAAGGACGATAAACTGTATGTCCTGTCCTACAGTACTTTAAACCTAATCTGATTCTGTGGGACATAAAAGAACCACTAGGGACATAGTGTCTGTCCTAATTCAATGTTCATATTATGGGGCACTCATTAGTTACGTTACTAATTGTAAACTGTGCAAGCAGTCTGGTAAATTTCCCTGGCCAGTGTTGTAAATTATCCTGAAAAGCCCCGCTGGGGAGAGGATAATTATTTTATGACTTGTATAGTGTATGTATAGTATAGTGAGTAAAAGGTCATACATTCAAACCTCAGAGTGGGTCACAAATGAGGTTCTTCAAACAACTGGTGAGATTATGCTGGCTGTGTACTCAACAGCAGCCTCAGTTCAGATGATCACTTCATTGAGTAAAACTTGAGGAAAAAACCTTTTACGACTCTAAGTTCTTTGTCCTTTTGCCAATCTGACTAAATTCTGGAAGGAAAAGTGAGACTACTGTACATGTAGGTCTCTTGAATTGCTATCAGCCACATGCTAAAAATGAGAGCCATGAGATGAGAACAAAAAAAAAGAAGAAGAAAGAAAACTAAAAACAAATTAAACAAAAAAGGTAAACTAAGATTAATTCTGCTTTCTGTTTTCTTTGGATTGCCATAACCTACAACATGTCATCAAGAAAACAAGGTCCATTAATTTGTTCCCTGGAGTTAATGGATATAGTTTGACAAATGCATAAAAGACAAGCAAAAACTCACAGTAGGTTTGTTACATGTATGTCACTCAGAGACTTCCGTGTAAAAGCCATTAAACAGTATCAAAACAAATTAATTCAAAAACTAATAAGGCATGCAACAGGTATCAGTTGCTTGGAAATTTCATCTCAGATGACAACTCACAACTGCACACACTGATCACTACAATTCACTTGAAGTCACATGACACTGCTTCTTACCGGTAGCCACTAGGAAGACTAACAAAATATGGCAAAAAAATTATTTGAAGTTATTTCTAACTTTGAGCCTTGGGTTGGAGTACAGACGGTTTTCCAGGATCATGGGTCCTCTGGGTCATACCGGTACTTATGTTCTAAGGCATCTACATAAATGTAGTACTTATACAGGATGGATTTGAATTCACTGATCTGAAGGTTGTGTGAAAGTTGAAGGTCATTTGCTAAGGTGTTCCAGATTCTGATGGTTCTATTAAAAAAGATCTCTGAAAAGTGACAGTGTTGCATTTCCTTGAAAAAAAGTGAGCAACGTTATCGTTACTGTTAGATCCGGTAGTGCGAGTAACTAAGACTTGAGGGAGAACAGAAGGACTAACTTAAACTGTGCCAGTTACAACTTTGAAAAAGAAAATCATATCTAAAAACTTGTGCCAATAGGAGATACCGGTAGGTAATAAGTTAAGTTTCATTAGCCTGTCCTTATAATTATGCTTGGTCACAAATCGCAAAGCTATGGGCCAACAGTTCCATATTACAGTTTCTTGACACCTTTGAAACCCTGAATACACCTTATTCCAAAATGGCGGCCGTTCAGAAAGATCTGGGGAGAGCAGCGCGGAAACGAGGCATCGAGGGCCAAGTCAAAGTCAAGCATGTAAACAGCAATGGCGTTCGTAGTATCTATCAGGAGAATTGAAGACATACCTGGCAGTTCGTTGAACGGATGGGATCCTAATCAGTTGAAAAATGCTTAACTAAAATTTTGGTTCAAGTGTGGTGGTGATTCTTGTAAAGGTTTACGTAATTACCAAAGCGTAATTTTGTAAGCGGTAAGTGATAGTGATTGCCGACCTTGCTTAAGCTGCTAAGGTCAGTTAAGTATCTCATTTGCTTCGTTCTTTTACTGCGTGAATGAGTATTATTTGAATGCAAAGACCGACTATCTTCTGGTCGACCCGGAAGAAAATCTCATCTATACCCGGGACATTATGACTGAGCCGGTAAAGAGCTTTTCAGGCTGAGGTTTAGCGCTAATCATTGATTAAGATACATGCATACATACATACATATCATAAGACTCCGGGTTTAGCGCTAACCATGCTTCGAGCAACTGGGCCCACGGAAGCTGACTACAACACTACAAACATGTAGGAAAAAAATATTTACCCGGGAATAACTTTAACTTTTTAAATTTCATTTGCTTGGAACGCTAAAAAGGAGATTTAAAAATTAAGGTTTTCTCGGAAATGTAGTTCAGAAATCGGAAATAATCGTTCAAAATAGTCAGCAAACTGAAAATAAACGGTCATTACCTGTACGCGAGTTATGTGCTTATGCTTACAAACACACCACATTTGACTGAGAACACTAAACAGAGTAAATGCACTACACTGTCTCATATGTGGAAGTATTTTGTCTAGTTGTTCACACACTCCACGTGGATTTGAAGGGAGACAATTTGTTGTGTTTGCACAACTTCCTCAGAGGTCATTTGACCTTTTGTTCCAATTCTTGGTTTTCAGTCACACAAGTAAAAAAATAAAAACATCAACCATTCGGTAGATAAAGTCAAGAAATTGAGATATTGTAGAATAGTAATAAATAAACAACATGCTAAAGTCTCAGGGCTGTGCAGTATCCCATACTTGAGTTATTTGGCAAAATCTACCACTCAAAATTATAGAGTTTAGTATGGAAACGTCATGTTAGCGTCCCTCTGAGGGGCACAAATATGGCGGCTGGAAACGAGTGAAAATATCTGGAATTTACTTTTGCTATCTCAGAGGCTTTCTTCTATGTTTTGAGCTTGCAAACATTCACATAGACGCTTCTCTTGTCATGTTGGCTTTTCAGACCTAAAAAAACACACGGGAATCGATGTTTTCATGTACGTGACATGCTTGTGAGCAGACATGTTTATGTCACACACTATAATAAAATCTAAAATTCAAATTGCTCTATTTTCAAAACAAAGCAAGCTACCGAGCTGAAAACATGCAAGCAGATACACTTTTAAAACGTCTTTTACGTGATGAAGCTAAAAATGTAAAAGTCTGTTTAATTTTGAATTTTAGTTTTTTATGACGTCATGTGAAAACCAAGAATAGAAAGTGCCCCGTGGAAAGTTGACTATTAAATGTTTAGGCACCCCCAGGTGAGATCCGTTCCAATAAGCCCCTTCAGATTGGTATGCCGGTTTTTGTATGAGCTGAAAAGATCACTGTTTAAACGAACACTCTTAGGCATTTGACAGCAGAGCTCGCTGCAGTCAATTATGACCCTGGTAGAAAGAGATTTATCCTTAACATCAGCAGGCGTGTGGTCATTGATCTTTGTCCTTGAGGGCAATACTGAAATGGTGCTGACCTTTAGAAACATAAAATTAATCCAGGCTTAAATTGCCTTAGTCTTCCTTGAGGCATTTTCATCATTTTCATCATTTCTCTAATTCATATTTGCTACATCATGAGTAGGTGAATGCCAATAATTATGTTTTCACCTTCTTTTACTAGATTTAAATACTGAATTATACTCTTGAAAATGTCTCTATTGGGAAATCCAGAATAAAAAGCTAAATCTTCAAGTGACTTTATGCATCTGTTGACGCTAAATACTTTCGATTGTAAATCTTGGAAATATCCGCATCGAGTTGTCGGAGTGTTTCAGTATAAGTTCGGCTTTCTCACAGTCCAGATCATGGATAGCTTTCTCACAGTCGTTTGATAGCTCCCTAGAATCTCTATCAGGAGAAATATCTGAATCACGATGTCTTGGTTGATGACAGTACATGAAGGTCAGGAGATTCCTGGTTTTCCCGGGAATCTATGTCAAATGACACACTTGGAATACTGCTGCCGGCGCCTATCGTAGCCGTTGCTGAGGTTTTCCTCAGTCTTTTTCATTTAATCTGACTACTATGCTTTGGTCCTTTTCGTTTTACGAGCGAACACTTCTTTCACGGAAAAACGGATGGTACAGCAGTTGTTTTCAAACTTTTCTCGCGACCAGCAAATGAACAAGTATAACCCGAAGACTTGAAGTGGCGCAAACATACCCTTGATCGAGTGTTTTGTCACTTAAAGTTAATCCAAGATCCATTCGTATGGCAACAATCCATTCGGCTTGAACACACTACACTTCCGTCTTCTGGAAACTTCTGGTAAGAGATTTTTTACACCATTTTCCAAGTAAATTTTCTTAGGACAGAATGGAATAGAGCAATTTTGAAGCATGATCGCTCACGATTACCATATGTAAACAGCACAAGATTTTCATGCCGGCCCTCGATGCCTCGTTTCCGTGCTGCTCTCCCCAGATCATTCCGAGCGGCCGCCATTTTGGAATAAGGTGTATTTATGCGCTTGATCCAATTTATTAAACGCAGTGGTCTTAATTCTTTAATCCTTTAAAATGACACTCATCTAATTTCTCCTTACATTATATTTAACAATTAGATTATGAGCTGGTGATTTCTATTGCGTGATAGCTGATGAGGGCGCAGTCCAAATCAGCTATCATGCATAGAAATCGAGAGCTAATAATCTAATTGTTTTAGTATAAATCTAATAGTCGTTCAAAACTAAAACAAGTAAATTATCTAAATACTCCTCTTAGACACTTTGAAAACGCAAAGAAGCGGCCGGCCGTCATTTTGCTGACAATCGCTACTCAATATCTATCACAGAATAGATAGCGAGTAGCGTAGCCAATCAGAGAACGGCATTCATGATAGAACGCTAGTAGATTGATATTAATATGCAATATATTACTTTCATAGATTCACATTCACTTAGTATTACTACTGCATGCACTGCTTAATCAACAGGAAAAGTCACAAGAATGAAGGAAGGGAAGCAATCGTCTAAGATTTCCTTGTCACCCAAAGGTACAAATAAGTCACCAGGGGCCACTGGGCACTGCTAGAGCACAGCCCTGATCACCAAAGACTAAGGTTGTGCTCCTTTTAGGATTTCAGATTTAGACAATCCAGATTGTTTAGATTTTTCTGCTAGCTGGAAAAAAAAATCTGAAAAAAAGATCCATCCACACAGCGAGAGGCCTGGAAACTTGTTTTTGTTGATGGCAGGTTTTCTGAGAATGCCGCTCGCATTGCTCTCCTTCCTGGAGGAACTCAAATGGAACGAAAATCTGAAACCAGTTTCAGTTACCAATCCAAACGATCCACGTTCAGAGATGGATTGGTTAGATTGCAATCTAAGATTGGTTTTGCCATAAATGGAGCTGGAAATCTAATTTTCGATCACAAAATCCGGTTTTAGATTGGTTTAAAGGAATGCTACCTAAATTAACACTTATTAACAGAAATATAAATTGGAACGCTGCCATATGACCACCTCATTATTACAAAGATTTCTTGCAATTTTGAAAAAAAGCCTGCAATTACAACATAACTAATCTGACCACCCCATACCAATCACAGATATTTTCCACACAAGTGGTCCATGGACCAGGTCCTTGAGGTGGTCCATGGTCCACTGGTCCACACAGATTGAGGAAGACCATAGACCCTACATCGGGAAATACTAAAAGACAGAATCTGGAATCCAGAATCCAGAAACCAGAATCTGGAATTGGGAGACCTACATCCAGAAATCAAAGACAATAACCGTCAATGATCAGGAAAAGTAGAGTAGGAGACAAATAAGGTTTCAATCAGTTTGCACAGTTCTTTTTTGTCAGGGTAGTTGTGACTCCACTTCAATTCATTTTTTTTCCAGATCCTTAAAGGAGCACTGTCACTGGGATTTTTGCTGTTTTTGGTTCAATTCTGCCAAAATTACTGCCTTTTACCTGTTATCGTGCAAAAAATGCTTCTACAGAATCAGCAAGATGAATTCCAATGAAATTTTAGCAGGAAGAGCTAACCATAATAATTTTTTTGGTGATTTTTCAATGCATAGCTTGAAATTTTGAAAAAACTGGCAAGTTTTTTCAAATTTCAATCCATTTCCATCCTCGTCATCTTACATGGAATACAGAAGTTTATGGTGTCAATGCAGTACTACAGTCGTTGGCAGCAAAACTAGACCATTATTTTAAGGTTTCCACTGATGCATTGGCAATTTTAAGCTTTTGAAAGTGATGGTACAATAGCGTGACACCGCCCCTTTAAGGCTATAAAATTATTTTGTATAAGCTAACACAGACTGACCTCTTTGGATTCTTTTGCTGACAATTTTTAGGGAATGGACTCTTATTCTCTGAATTTCATAGACTTAGGGATTGTATTTAGGAAGTACACTGTAATTAGCACACGAGGGTGCAAACATTACCTCCCATAAGGTATCCCTAGGAAAAATAAAGGACTACTCATTATCTACGAATTTCCAAGCTACTGCACGTTTTCTGAAAATTTTCTGTTTAAAAAGAGAGAACTGCAAATGCCACAGGGAACGTTTTACTGATTCCGGATTTTAGGGTCCCTCCCCCCACCCCACGTCCATGTTTTGTAAATGACCATTTTAATTTTCCAGTCATTCATTTCAACAATAATTCATTGTTTATGCACAGCGTCTAGAAATACAAAATTGTTAACAGGTTAGATCAAAACCAGGAACATTTCCTATACCCAAAATCATCTTGGAAATCCTAGAGTAAGCTCTGAACTAAGCTTAAATTCTTCGAAGAACAACAAACATACATGTAGTTTTTGCAAGAGTACACCAGAGTACAGAAAGGGCCAACTGTGCCCAGCTGCTTGCATTGAGCAAACGAACGCATGTTTAAGTCATCTGTCAGTTTTAAAATACCGTACAGCGAATCCAATCGACTACACTGCAGTGTGGTGAAACGACTTGGCATGGAAACGATCGGTAGCCATTTTGCAATGATTATGAATGGGCAAATCAGTTTCAAGTATTTTTAGTTTAACAATAAGCTGCTTAATATTGTGTACCTTGTCATAATCAGAAGCAGCAGTTTTGTAAAACTCCAGAAGCTCTTCCAACGTCTCGTGTTTGTTGCATTGGTATTCGTCTTTTTCCATGTCTAAGGGCAGTGGTAAAGAATACGCGGCCTGTAGTGGTCACGGATGAAAGCAATATCATCCGATCCAGTCTGTGATTTGCATAGCTGTTAATTCCCACCGGTGCGGCTGTGGGCAGACAACACCATAAGCCGATATCACTGATCACAACACGTAGGCTTACTGTACTTTGCTAAACGAAATGAAACGAAATTCCAGCGGGAACGTTCTATTCTTAAAATTTCACCAGGGGGGTTCCAGGCGGGTTACCAACCAAATGCGTGTAAAAATATATTGGTGGACGCCTCTTCCCAGTCTCCCTCCTCTCTTCGCCGTTTCAGAGTTTCCAGCACCTTTATTTTGATGGATCATTACTACCAATCTTTATATGCTATTACCTTTATAGTGGTATCAAGCAAATGCTCAATCATTGGCGAACGAGTTGTGAAACTTTTTTCGAAATCACAGGTTACCATAGCAACACTTTATCTCAAAACACCCCCAATTTTAGCTCCTGGCGAGAATAACTCAAAAACGAGCTGTGACCTCCATATTTATTGTTGAAAGGTAATAGGCTTGTCAAGATCCAACATTTTGCAAAGTTTAAAAATAGTTTGTCAGAGCCACCTTAACAGTGGTAACCTATTATGCCGGAAAATGTTTCATAACTTGTTCACAAATGGTTAAGCATTTGTTTGATAGCACTATAAGAGTAACAAGTTATAAAGATTGGTAGTGAGGATCCATCAAAGTAGAAGAGTCGGAAAGTGCTAGAAACCGATATGAGCCACCTTAAGGTGGGGGTAAACGTGAATTTGTGTGAAATTTGAAGGAGTTTGAGGAAGGGATTGTAATGGTGTAAACATGTTTTGAAACACTTCCAGTTAGTTGCCACCCCACAAGGGCACTGCAGCGTGCTGGGGAACTGTTTTGGTGTCCATGTACTAATTTTCCACTTAAAATTCCAATTTTAAATCTTTATTAAATCTTCCAAATTTCTTATTTCCCTCAATTTAACTAATCCTTTGAGAAAAATTATCTCTTCCTAAATATACCCAAAAATCCCAAAAAAATTCACAAAATATCCCACAACATAGCTTTGTGAGATGAGCAGAGGGATTTTTGATTGCTTGAAACGCGAACGAGCTATCAACGTGAAATTAACCCCCGCCTTAAGCTCTGGTCAGACGAGGCAATAATGTTTCGGTAACAATTGGAGCTCTCGCATGTTTCCACGATGTTTCCCCGTTTACCTACACGAGGAAACATTGTTGAGGCAACAACAAATGTTTCTGAGGGAGTTCAAAAGCATTTCTTGTTCGCGCAACAATGTTTCCTTGGGTAGCTCATGAACGGGGAAACATCGTGGAAACAAGTGAGAGCTCAAATTGCAAATTGTTGCCTCGTTTAAAGCTTAAGGCTATTTTGTAAGTCAGTCAACATCAAATAATCGCCTTTTTTGTTTTACCATCTTCGGAATTACTGGCAAAAATTACGACACGAGACGGTGGGTGCAAGTAGAAGGCCTAAATATTTAACATTTTTAAGAGAAAGTTATTTCTCAGACGGTCCGAGTTCTCTCGCCCAAAATCTCTCGTCTCCTTCTTCAGTTGTATGTTTCTTGTTTCTTATGTGATTTCTGAGCCGATTTATGACCATTTAACAGTTTTCAGTAGAACCTGTTAGCTCTCTCTGCTTACATAATAAAGGTTCAATAAAAACTGACTGGTTCAATAAAAACCGTTAAATGGCCATAAATCGGCTTAGAAATTCAGAGACCGGAAACAAGAAACATACAACTGAAGTAAGGTAAGTGTTCTTTTTACTTATGATTTCTTTTAGGTCTTACATGTAAAAATAAAAACAATTGTATTCCCCCAAACAAATCCTTACTGTTTCGCAGATTACTCAATAGTATACATATTTCGAGTTTGGCATGTGCTCTTAGGTGCCGCATACGCCGTAATGCACATGTCATCGGCTTTCCCGTGAGGTCGAACCCCGGGGTAACCAGGCGGATTGTAAAATCAGTCCAACAAACTTGATGAATTTTCCCGGGGGTCGGGGAATCTCTCAAGACAAAGTCCCCTGGGTGAGGTGTTTCTCAGCAGAAAATCCTCTTGACATCCTTTTCAAACTTGTGAATTCCCCCACCCCCTAATCTTTGATCGTATAACAATGTCAAGTTTTTCCCCCACCCTCGGGCAACAAATCTCATTCATCTCCTTGTATATCTCATATCTCCCTGGTAGGCCCGGGGGTCGACCCCACGGGGAAGCCGATGACATGTGCATAAGTCACAGGGCTACAGATTTGTAGACACTTGTAAAAAAAGGCCGGTTGAGTTCATACGACGGACCAACACAAAGAAGACCATTTTCCATCCTAAATCATTTAAGGAAAGCCCGTTTAAAAAGTTAGGCCTGGGTAAAATGATCTATTGTACCCCTTGAAAGGCCCTTTTAAATACCTAAATGACAGATTTCCCTACCCTTTCATATACTTCGCCTCATGAAATCCCTACCGTTTCATATACCTGAAGCCTGAAAAAGGTACCCCTTTCGGCGGCGCCTACCAATCAGAAGCGTGTATTTACAGCAGACTGAAATGTTCTTGTATTGCTAACGTCTGTGTGCTAAAAAAGACAATCAACAGTCGAAGTGAGTTGTAATGTTAGATGAGATTTAACTGCGCCTCCAGTATTTTCAGGACACATTTTGTACAAAGTTATTAACCAGTTTAGTCTCGTATTTCTTGATAATTAACTCGCAAACAAGAAAACTCTTAAAACGACATGATGTGACATTACCACATCAACGGCGTGCGCAGAATACAGTTCAATGGTAACAACATGATCTCCTCTTTGAATTAACGATTATAATTAATTGTCAAGTTGCTTTGAATTTATGATTATCGTTAATTTAGAACACTGTTTCCCAGGACATTTCAGAAAAGAACAAATTAAAAGAAAAATCATATTATTTGGACTGGATTTGAACCAGGAACTACCGCTACTACCACTAGACCACTGAAGAACAAGACGACGGGAAGTTGTGTAACTAAATATTTAATAGAGTCTTGCATAGAATATCACTGATCTACAGTGATTAGGCCTAAGTGCTGATTTTAAATGGTTAGCTTTTTGTTAAGGTTTGGCGATCAACCTTTTCCATTCACTTTCTAAAATTATTTCTTAGTATCGGGTAATTATATAGGCTTACTACAGGGTGTAGAATAAGCGCATGAACCGTATTGTTTAAAAATTGAGCTTTGTTCAACTAGCTACGTGGTAGTCTAGTGGTTAGAAGAGAGGATTAGAAACACTGGTAATTGTCCTTTTACAACAAAAATGCTGACTTCCCAGAATTCCTTTCAGACTGTTCGTGTTCTAAATTAACTATAATCATAAATTCAGAGCAACTTGACAATTAACGATAATAGTAAATTCAGAGGGGATACCGGGTTGATGGCAATTATCAAGTGTTACCACGTGTTCTCAAGGAACACTTGAAAACTAATCAATACTCTGAAAATGGACCATTATTATGTCTAGAAATTTTGCAACAAATCTCTTACGAAACTGAATAGTAAAAGTAAAAATTCCTAGAAAAAAACTTATCCTTTGGGTAGATAGGAAACTCGATTTTTTGGCACCCTACCCCCGCAGGGGACAAAGTTACGTTTTTGCGCCAATGCAGTTTTGTTGTTCATTTGTTCGTCGGCTGTGTCACGTTATATAGTCATGGATAATTTTATCGTATGCATGAATTCGCCTATTACATGATGTGACATTACCACATCAACGGCGTGCGCAGTTACCACATGTTCCAAAAGAACCCTTGAAAACAAATCAATACTCTGAAAATGGACCATTATTATGTCTAGAAATTTTGCAACAAATTTCAGTGTTTATTATCTTAAGAAACTGAATAGTAAAAGTGAAAATTCCGAGCTCAACTTATCCTTAGGGTAAATAGGAAAAATTTCGGGAAACCAAACTCGATTTTTTGGCACCCTACCCTCCAGGGAACAAAGTCACGTTTTTGCGCTTTTTAAATCATTTTGCCGGTAATTCAACAACGCAGTTTTGCTGTTCATTTGTTCGTCGGCTGTGTCACGTTATATAGTCATGGATAAATTTATCGTATGCATGAATTCGCTGACGGAGATTACAGAAGCAAACAGAATTCGTTAAAAATGGGGATTGTGCTCTGAAATAAGCTCGCTTCCCGTGAAATGAAAAAGGACGAAGATGAAGATCTCGAATTTGAAGAAAGCGAGTCGAAGCGCTCCATCCGGCGAAACTTGCACGAGAAGAAGCGAAGGGACCGTTTCAACATCCTTGTTCAGCAGCTAGCCGGTATTGTCTCACCCGAAAATGAACGAAAACTGGACAAAACGGCTGTGCTTAAACATGCTATAAACTTTTTGCAAAGTCACCAATCTCGCGTTCGTTCTGTCCCGGAAATCCGTCGAGCTACCACTACAAGTTGGCAGCCGTCTTTCACCTCTGATGGAGAGTTCAACTTGATCTTGTTAGAAGCCTTGGACTCCGTTGTACTTGTTATTGACAGTAGCGGTCACATTAAGTTTGCCTCTCAAAGCGTTCTCCCATTACTGGGCTACCTTCCTAATGAATTGGAAGGAACTGCATTGTTTAGGTACGTGGAAGAAAGTGATGCTTTGCGAATATGGTGTCGGCTGCTTTCTTCTGAAGACCATAGCGACAAAACGACCTCAAGCACCAGCAAGAAAAACTTTTTCCAGTTCCGGCTTAAGTGTGGACTTCTCTACTCGAAGATTTCACACAAAGTTGTCGATTGTAAAGCAACGGTTGTAACGAAGCCCCCTCATGATCGAGACTCTAAGTTAATTGTCATTGTGGGTATAGTTGAACAGCCTCAACCGAACCGGACAGTCATCACTTCTGATTGTCAATATAAACAGTTTTCTTATCGTCTTACTATGGACTGGAAGTATGCTTATGTAGATCACAGGGCATCGTCTATAATTGGCTTCCTCCCGTTTGAGGTGCTGGGAACCTCATTTTATGAGTACTGCAGTCCTGATGAACTATTCAACATTGCACAATACCAAAAAATTTTGATTCGCCTGGGCAAGGTGACAACTTGTTACTATAGGCATCTCACTAAAGGCCAGTCGTGGGTTTGGCTGCAGAGCTGTTGTTATATTTCCTACAATCAGTGGAACTCTAAGCCGGAATCCATCATGTGTACAGCTACAGTTGTAAATTTTGAAGAAGTGTGTGCAAAGCAAGCCAAAACTATACAGCATGACAGAGAACACTTCAAAAGAATAATTTCCAGGAATGGAAGTGGTTCTTTGTCACCCATTTGTAGCTGGCCATCATCGCCAGTTTGTGCGCAAGATGAGACAACAGAGGAACAAGCTCACTTTCAGCAGCAAACCCCTGATGAAGCCCCAGCTGGCGAACAGAAAGCGACCGAAAGCAGAAAATCGATTCAGTTCATGATCATGACCCAATTCCTTAAATCATTAATGAAAACTCCTAGTCACCAATTACTGGAAGTCCTAACCACTCAAAGTGATGTTGGATTTGAATCAGATGAGGAAGAGCACAATAACGAACGTCTTGCTTGGTTGGAAAATGTTAAAATTCCACCTGGTCTGGCCAGCATGCAGTTAACAACACATCTGAAGCTACTGGAGGAGTACAAGAAAATTGCTGAGCAAATTAGGAAGCAGGAAAGGCAATTGAAAATGATTAGGAAGCTTATTGAGTGGAGCAGTTTACTTTTAGAAGTTGGCACCAATGGACTGATTGGAGAGTCCTATGTTGACTCAGAGGCCTCATCTACGTCCAACTACAGCTAGCATTATTATTATTCACAGTTAGTGACAGTTTAACAACTTCTAGTGTTGCTTTGTCCTTCGACGTCAAACTTGCGCAAAAAAGTTTAGTTCCCCTGCTGTTCATATTCTGTCTGTCATGAAATGACTTGCTATAAGCAATCAGATGTTTTAGTGGTGGCTCACTACCCTCCCGTTTTTGAGAAGCAGATTCCCGCAAAAACGTTTGCCTGAGAGGCCTGAAAAGGACAGCTAAAGGTACAAGATGGATAATAAGTCCCAGGAACTCAATATTCATGGCCATCTTTCCTTATCATATACAGACTATGAGATAAATTCAACCGACAAACTCACTAGTTTGACAAAGTTAATATATTACAGATAATGTGATTTTTTTTTTAGAAATGGCCAATGACATTGTTTACCTTGAGATCAATGAAATGAAAAATGCCAAAAATATTTTAAGCTTATGTTGTCAGCGTTTTGTAATTATTATAATAATTATTGAAACATGTTGGCAACCCAGAATTATTGTTACCATACAATGTTGTAATTGGTATAAAACCGGTCGAGTATGAAAACAACTTCAATGGGGAAATTCGTAATATTCAGTCTTCTTCAGTGGTGTAAGCTGCTAGTGACCTATGGGATATAGGAGGGTTTGGAGACTCAGGCATATCCTCGTCTACGGCCAGCTTTTTGAGAAGAATAGCAAGCAGATTTCCGCAACATGACTCATTGTAGCCCTCCAAGGGTATATTTAACAAGATACAATAAATGATATGCGGTTGTCTCATTTTTGCGAGCGAGGGAAGCACGTAAAAAAAGCGCGAAAATGAGCGGAGACTGAAATGCTTCCCGGTTTTGGGGAGCAGGGATGGCGCAGTGGTGAGAGCACTCGCCTTCCACCAATGTGGCCCGAGTTCGATTCCCGGACTCGACGTCATATGTGGGTTGAGTTTGTTGTTGGTTCTCTTCTCTGCTCCGAGAGGTTTTTCTCCGGGTTCTCCGGTTTTCCCCTCTCCACAAAAATCAACATTTCCAAATTCCAATTTCATCTGCTTGTAAAGCGCATTTGATCATATACACATGGAAAATGTGCTATATAAGTTCTAAATTGTCAAATTGTAAAATTGTCTGTCGCCCCTTCCTCCCCCCCCCGCCCCTTTTCGCAAATCAAATCAAATCGACCCTGAAATTAAATCAAATAACTTTATTTATACACGGTGTTCTCATCAGTTACAATAGGTCATGAATACTTAAAAATACTATAGTTACAAAAATTTAAACTGCGTTCTAAAATACTTCTAAAATACTAACTACGGAATACAAAACCTAACTATCTAAAACTACGGTAACTTAGATAAACTGCTTTACATGAGAGCCGTGTTTGATTAAGCAATTACATTAAAAGAAGCTGCTGCAGCTGGCTTGGAAAGATTCTAGAGATTCTGCCTGCCGCAAGAGAGTTGGTAAACTGTTCCACAACACCGCACCACTATATCTGAAACTGTTCTATGTTTCTCAGACTATGCGGATAAATCAGCGCTTGCAAATGACTTAGGGAAGTACTTTGTGCAAAAAGTTACTCGACTACGAGATGAGCTTGATCAGTATGCTGTCCCGGACGATAGTGATACCAATAGTGATTCACCAACTCCATTATTTATTGAGACATTTGCGCCTCTGACCGAAGATGATGTGTGCATGTGTGCATTGCGAACTCCAAATCTACATCTTGCCTCGATCCTATCCCCACACCTCTACTAAAGTCCTGTATTGAACCTCTTATTCCAGTGATTACGAAGATAATTAACATTTCGTTGGATTCAGGAAGTTTTCCTGTAAGCTGGAAAGAGGCTGTGGTTATACCTCTGCTGAAGAAATTGGGTCTAGATTCAGTGTTTAAGAACTTGCGTCCCGTGAGCAATTTGGCCTACATCTCTAAGCTTACATAGCGTGCTGTATTTAATCAGACATACGACCATATCGTCCGGTCAGGTCTTTATCCGCTATTGCAATCTGCATATCGTCGACACCACAGTACGGAGACAGCGTTCGGTCAAAGTCGCTAATGATATTCTTTTAAGTATGAACTCACAGCGCGTTACGCTACTTGTCCTTTTAGATTTAAGTGCTGCATTCGACACAGTGGATCATGGAATTTTACTTAGACGCTTGAACACAAGCTTTGGTATACGCGGTAAGGCTTTAGAGTGGTTTTCGTCAAATTTGTTAGGGCGTAGCCAACGAATTTTTTTTGATGTGGTTAAATCAGATAGCTTCGATTTGCGCTTCGGTGTTCCCCAGGGAAGCTGTCTAGGGCCGCTTCTTTTTGTGGTTTATGCCTCAAAGTTCTTCGAGATAATACAAGCACACCTACCTGACGCTCATTGCTTCGCTGATGACACTCAACTCTACCTGTCTTTTAAGCCCAACTGTCCGACGGATCAGGCAGAGGCGTTTTGCGCCATGGAAAGATGCATTAGTGACTCAGTTAAGAAAATGGATGTACCAGGACAAACTAAAAATTAATGATGATAAGACTGAATTTCTTATTATCGGATCTAGACAGCAACTGTTGAAAATTAATCCTTGTACAGTCCTTGCTGGCACAACAGACATTAACGGCCCGTGTCTGAAGTGCGCAATCTTGGCTCCTGGTTTGACTCTACTGAACTTCTCCGGCATACCTACCCATATTTCCAAGTCTTGTAGCGCGGCATTTTTCTGGCTCCACAATATTAAGCAAATAAGTAAATTTTTAGCAAGAGATAAATTAGAGATGGTTCTGCATGCTTTCGTCACGAGCAGAAAAGACTATTGTAATGGACTTCTCCATGGACTTCCAGATTGTGAGATAACATAAACTGCAGAGAGTACAGAACGCAGCAGCTAGGTGACTAACTTGGAGCCGCAAATATGACCATATTACGCCTGTTTTAAAAGAATTACACTGGTTGCAACTTAGATATAGAATGCATTTTAAAATTTTACTTTTAACTTTTAAAACACTGAATGGTATGGCACCAGCTTATATTAGCAATTTAATTAATGTAAGAAAGCACGTACGTTATTCACTGCGCTCTAATTCAGGCACTATTTTATTACATCCTGTAGGGAAAATGAAAAAATCTTTCTGTGACAGATCTTTTAGTGTAGCTGCGCCTACACTGTGGAACGCGTTCCCAGCAAGCCTGCGCAGTATTGACTCTATTTTAACTTTTAAATCTTGTCTTAAAACATACCATTTTAAGTTAGCTTTTAGCCTTTAGCGCTTAAATTATTTTATTATTGTTAAATTAGTTTATGTACATACTTAATATATTTTAATATTGTAATGCGCTTTTGATCATTGAATGTTAAATTAATAAATTATTATTATCATTAAAGTTGGTGCAGGGAAGGGGAACAGCAAGTTTATCTTCAGTGTTGCGTAGAGAATAGCTAGTAATTGTGTTACGCTCGACAAATCTAGATTGAAGATAATCAGGAGCGAGCCCATTTAGTGATTTATACATCATGCGAGCTTTTTGGATCTGGCGATGAGATTCAAGCTTTCTCCACTGATTCAACACTTCAAAAAGATATTCAGTACTGGTGTCACAAGCGGCGGAGGTCAGAACTCTAGCAGCACGGTTTTGTAGTTTTAGTAGTTTGTTGGCAAGAGTTTTATTACAGTTGCCCCAAACAACGTTACAGTAATCGAAATGAGGTTTCACCAGTGAGTAGTAAATAAATAGCAGCGTTCTGCAAGGAACAAAAGGTCGAATGCGCTTCAGGGCCCCAATACCAGAAGCAATCTTCTTAGACAGATTCTCAATGTGATCTTTCTAAGATAGATTTTCGTCTATTATATACCCTCACGTGCCTCCGGCGAGCTCTTGACAAGGAACTGAAGAAATTATACGGTAACACACATAAAAAAAAACATGTGAGAATACTGACTCTCAGTGTTGGGCTTAAGGACCGTGCAGGGGGAGGGGCCGGGGGCCACGGTCCCCCCACTTTTAGTGGAAAAAATAATAAATTAAGCAGAAGACATATCGAAACAAAGTACTTTCACGGGAGATAACAGTGCTTGGCTAAAGATGACGGACCCCGCGGAAAAACATCCAAATTTATGATTGGTTCCTTTCGATCCTGTCTGATGGAATAAATTTTAAAACCACTATCTTTACAATTCATACACTTAGTGGTAGTCTTTTGTTGGTGATTAAAATGGGGTTGACAGACCAACGCGACTCCTGCTGTGTGCCCATTGTGTAAAACAAGCATACCCTTAAGCGATTTTTCTCTATGAAGTCAAGGGAGGTTCCTTGAATATCTCTCTGAGTAACGGTGGTTCTTGTATTAGGTGTCATTTGTACATTAGCAATGATGTTTTTTCAAACATGGTAACGATGGTTGAAATTGCGTCATGAAGGGTAGAAGCTTCTTGTGCGTTCTCTGTTTCTGTGTTAGAGCTGATTTTCTGTCTGCATACAGCTGTAGGTAATTTCTGAGAGTATCTTTTCCACCACTTTCCTAGGGTAACTTCTAGAGATAAAGGCGCGTTTTCTTTGTTGTCCGTGAAAGTAACTCTTGAAGAGTTACTCAAGAAGGGCTCAAAGAAAAGACTTCAGAAAGGTTCAGTAATCTTACTGTCAATGGTACTAAACACGCACAAAGACAGAACAGACAAATTTTGCCTCGCTGACGTGGCAAATAAATTTGTTGGTGGTAACGACAATCGAAAAAGGAATTTCGGCACATTCAGAGAATCCGATTTCGTGACAGTAAGCGAATAAACGAACCAAAGTTATGATTACTCAACCTTCGTTTGTGTAATTACAATGTTTGTTTTGTCACTAACCTTTTCTCTTAATGCTTGAATCGAGTTGAAAAGTGTAGAAAAGGATATCACTTGAGTTTTTGAGTTTATAGAATATGTTAACTGCTGGACAAACCTTATGGAATTATATGCGTTTTAATTATTAAAACGCGGGAGAATCCCCCCCCCCCCCCCCTACTTTAAAAACTGTTCTGCAGTCCCCGAATAAGCGTCCAAAGTTGGAATGAGTTGAAGTGAAAGCACTTGGAAAAAGAATTTCAACCCCGGTACACACAATCTGTAAAGAACCCGCGAAGTTTAAGGAATCCCCTGTAGGATTACAGTAAGCAAGCAAGATCTTTTCAAGTTTGGAATAACTCGGAAATGTTATGTTGATTGTTACTGTATGGAACATACCTCGCTGACAAACATTCTAACATTACATATGCTCATTGATCATTTTTTGGTTCGACAACCTTAGAACCGAGCTAGAACTCGTGACGTTAGATTGAATGTTGCGCGTTGACTAGATTACAACATCACATTTTGGCTAAGTTAAACTTTTCCCTTTTGTACAGCTGCTTGAAATCCCTAAAGCCGTTTAGAAATTGCTTTGGTAAGTTTGATCCGAGAACATTCGACAAGAGAGTAGTCAACTGATGCACAGTAATGGGGTAAAATGCACGATTCTTGGGATTCTCTCCAAAGATACTATAACCCTCGTTGAAAATAGTTAATGTTTGTCACTGACTTGTAATCTTTAGGCGGATCCAGTTAAGACGTTTCGGCTAACTCTTAAGCGTTCATCAGTTAGCTGAAACGTCTTAAAGAACCGCCTAAAGATTACAAGTCAGTGACTTAACTATTTTCAAGGATGTCATCTCCTGACTACAGCTATTCCATATTTAACATACTATAACCCTACCCATACATTCTGCGACGATATGCCAGGGGGCTGATATGCCTTCTATTTTTTTATTGTGGATGTTAATTTTAGATTGTGGCTGGATATTTCTGACATTTTGAGGATTTAGCTGACAAGCTCACCAAGTTTTTTGATTAGTATGCGGCCTGACAGCAAACACATTACAGATCATTCAACACGCGACAAGGACTAGGCAGGTTACGGTTTTAAGCAAATTGGAAAAAGTGTGATCGGTGCTCCCAAGTAGAATTAATGCCTAATCGTTTTCCAGAATAAAGATCGATATCCTTTCACTGGTACTTCCATGTAAATTAGGGATTCGAAAGAATATCAAAAACCCGGGATCAAAAAGCACCAGGAAAGTACTTAACAAATGTCTTCTTTTCACGATAGCCGAGTTTGTAATAAATACATTGGACAACCGAGATAAAATATCCGTTTGCAAAATTAAAATATTTGAATTCCATAATACGTGAATATGCATGAACATTTTGCTGAAGTTCTTCACGTGGTTCTTCATTAACGAGCCGCGGCACAAAGACGAGCAAATTTGACGTCCGGAACACTGTGTTCAATTTTATTGACAGAAATCATCTTTGCTGACGGTTGTGGTCAATAAATCGTAGTAAGTGGTCAATAAATCATAGTCGTAGTAAGATGTGGTATAACGTTTGATGAGCTTTTAACAGCTTTATCCTCGTTTCCAGCATTAATTTTTATAAGACAGTAAGACGTATTATGAGCCGGTTTAGCAACGTGTTTCCTGAGTATCAAACCGCCAAAACAAAAACTCTTTAAACCCCTCTACTAACTATGTTGCATTGCGACATCTGATGGCGTACTCGAACCAAATGTGTTCTCACGTGTTCCAGGCTGGGAACACGTGAAAGCTGACTGGAACATTTTCAAGTCTAGACATTTTGCAACAAGATTCAGTGCTTATTGTTTTCCAAAACTGAATAGAAAAATTCAAAATATCCCTTTGCGTAAATGAGCAATATTTGGAGCAACCGATTTAACCTTCTTCCCCCCTCCCCCCAGGGGACAAAAGTCACGTTTTTTTGTCGAAATGAGTTCGCCGGTTATTCAACATTGACGCCGTTTATTTGTTTCGGCTCTGTCACGTTATATAGTCATGGATAGTTTCATTGTGTGTATGAGTTCGCCGATTACAGAAGCAAACAGAAGTCGTTGAAAATGGGGATTGTGATCAGAAGTAAGCTCGCTTTCCGTGAAAATGAAAAAGGACGAAGATGAAGATCTCGAATGTGAAGAAAGCGAGTCGAAACGCTCCAGTCGAAACTTGAACGAGAAGAAGCGAAGGGACCGTTTCAACATCCTTGTTCAGCAGCTAGCCGGTATTGTCTCACCCGAAAATGAACGAAAACTGGACAAAACGACTGTTCTTAAACATGCTATAAACTTTTTGCAAAGTCACCAATCTCGCGTTCGTTCTGTCCCGGAAACCCGTCGAGATACTACTACAAGTTGGCAGCCGTCTTTCACCTCTGATGGAGAGTTCAACTTGATCTTGTCAGAAGCCTTGGACTCCGTTGTACTTGTTATTGACAGTAGCGGTCACATTAAGTTTGCCTCTCAAAGCGTTCTCCCATTACTGGGCTACCTTCCTAATGAATTGGAAGGAACTGCATTGTTTAGGTACATGGAAGAAAGTGAGGCTTTGCGAACATGGTGTCGGCTGCTTTCTTCTGAAGACCATAGCGACAACACGACCTTTAAAAGCACCGGCGAGAAAAACTCTTTCCAGTTCCGGCTTAAGTGTGGACATCTCTACTCGAAGATTTCACACAAAGTTGTCGATTGTAAAGCAACGGTTGTAACGAAGCCCCCTCATGATCGAGACTTTAAGCTAATTGTCGTTGTGGGTAAAGTTGAACAGCCTCAACCGAACCGGACAGTCATCACTTCTGATTGTCAATATAAACAGTTTTCTTATCGTCTTACTATGGACTGGAAGTATGCTTATGTAGATCACAGGGCATCGTCTATAATTGGCTTCCTCCCGTTTGAGGTGCTGGGAACCTCATTTTATGAGTACTGCAGTCCTGATGAACTATTCAACATTGCACAATACCAAAAAATTTTGATTCGCCTGGGCAAGGTGACAACTTGTTACTATAGGCATCTCACTAAAGGCCAGTCGTGGGTTTGGCTGCAGAGCTGTTGTTATATTTCCTACAATCAGTGGAACTCTAAGCCGGAATCCATCATGTGTACAGCTACAGTTGTAAATTTTGAAGAAGTGTGTGCAAAGCAAACCAAAACTATACAGCACGACAGAGAACACTTCAAAAGAATAATTTCCAGGAATGGAAGTGGTTCTTTGTCACCCATTTGTAGCTGGCCATCATCGCCAGTTTGTGCGCAAGATGAGACAACAGAGGAACAAGCTCACTTTCAGCAGCAAACCCCTGATGAAGCCCCAGATGGCGAACAGAAAGCCGAAAGCAGAAAACCCATTTTCATGCCACAATTCCTTAAATCATTAATGAAAACTCCTAGTCACCAATTACTGGAAGTCCTAACCACTCAAAGTGATGTCGGATTTGAATCAGATGAGGAAGAGCGCAATAACGAACATCTTGCTTGGTTGGAAAATGTTAAAATTCCACCTGGTCTGACCAGTGTGCAGTTAACAACACATCTGAAGCTACTGGAGGAGTACAAGAAAATTGCTGAGCAAATTAGGAAGCAGGAAAGGCAACTAAAAATGATTAGGAAGCTTATTGAGTGGAGCAGTTTACTTTTAGAAGTTGGCACCAATGGACTGATTGGAGAGTCCTATGTTGACTCAGAGGCCTCATCTACGTCCAACTACAGCTACATGTAGCAATATTATTATTTTTTCAGTTAGTGACAGTTTTAGAAGTTCTAGTATTGCTTTGTCCTCCTACATCAAACTTGGGGAAAAAGGTTTATAGTGGACCCCTGCTGTTCATATTCTGTCTGTCAGATGACTTGCTGTACACAGTTGTTTTAGTGGGGACTACATTACCCTCCTCCATGCAAAGTTTTTGAGAGGGAGGGCAAGAAGATTGCCTTAAAAACTTTTACTACTTACAAGAGAGTTCTGAAAAGGACAGCTTGACCAGTACAAGATGTTCAATTTTCATGGCCATCTTTCCTTATCATATACAAACTATGAGATGGGTTCAACAAACAAACTCATTAGTTTGACAAAGTTAATTAATATAATTATTGCAGGTAATGTGATTTTTTTTAGAAATGGCCAATGACACTGTTTACCTTGAGACCAATAAAATGAGAAATGTGAAAAATATTTCTTGTTGTCAACATTTTGTAATTTATGGAAAATGTTGGCAATCCAGAATTATTGTTACCATACAATGTTGTTGTTGGTATAAAAATGTTCAGGTATTAAAACAACCGCAGTGGGGAAATTCATAATTTTCAGTCTTATTGATTTTAGCTGCTAGTGATGTATGGGACATGGGAGGGGGTGGAGACTCGGGCATTTCAGTGTGTTTGGGTTGTGGGAGGAGGGGGGAGGTGCAAAGGCTATTTTTATGTTTCAAACCAGCAATTAGTAGAATTTTTTTTTCGATAAGCATTTTCTAAGGGACTTTGATTTAGCAGAGACGTTTTCTAGGGTTGATTAAAAGCTTACCCAGAGTGCTCAATTTTATGTCAACCAATTGCATCACTGTTATTTACAAAGGACAGGGAGATTTCCTGCCTTAGTGATTAATTCATATTTATTATTTTATTAGTTTTAATGGGCTTTTCAGGTTGCATTTGCCTTATGGCCATTGGACTTGTTTTCAGTCTAACAATTTGGCATCTTTTTTCCCAGAGCAGTGCTCCATGGCATCCAAGCCTCTTGTCAACAATGTAAGTCCTAAACATAAGGCTAAACATTTTCATTTTGGAACACTTTCAGTCTAGCAACTGGTTGCAATGTGAATGTGCTTTTGTTTGAGTTTTAGTTCCTTTCAGTTGAGTTTCAGCAATTATTTAACAATTATCCTGTGAAATTGCACGGAATATCACCTGATACGGCTGAGTGGGCTAAAATCAGGGGATATTCTGCAAGATTGAGCAGGATAATTGTTTTATTATTCAACACACTGATAACAATTTAGCACAATTTACTGCTATTATTGCAGAAGAAATGGGTAAAAATGCCATTTTTCTCCCTGGCACACAAAATTACATACAGGTGTATATCACGGGATATCTGTTGATTGCGTACGATGTATGTCTAGTGCAATGAGACCATATTTGGAAAGTGTTACGATGTGTTGAATAATAACAGTAAATATATCAAGGTAGTTGAGAACAAAACAATTTTTTATAGACACAATAAGTACAACAATCTCAACACTGTAAGGAAATCTGATACAGGTGCTCCCTAATAATATTTAAAAATAATGACTTTTGATGCAAATGTTAGTCACTTTTTGACAAATTATTATTGTTCATGTAACAGAGGGTGAACAGAATGATGTGGAACTTCAGTTATGCAAGCAATTATTGTGAGGGATGTTGATTAATCAGATGAGCCAACTCCTCCAGATGACCCTGGAGTCTCCTAGACACTGGAATGAATCTTCCATTCTCCCAGACAGGTTGATTATCACCAAATCTCCTCAAAAAAAGTGACTTGGGGTCTTACTTCTAAAAAGAAGTTAGTATCATGATTCAATTTTATCCAAAACCCCAAGAAATATCAGTTTATGACTGCATTTGTGTGCATGTTTCACCCAATTGGTCACAGACTTTTAATAATTATGTCTTTTTGTCATTGTTGTCATATAAACGACTGTCATATTGGACAAACGTTCAACCAGCTGTTAAAGCTCTTGACAAAAATGCTACAGGTTCCCACAAATATTATTTTTCTGGGAGGGGGTTAAATAATGGGGGATTGAACCAATAAAAAATCTTGTGGTTTCCGAATTCAGATCTTCAGATCTTCAGAGGTTGGCATTTCTGTTAGTACATCCCAGTAGGTAATTACTTCCTCCCATGTTTTTATACTCATAATGCCCTTATGACATGCAAACAAACAGGGAATTAAAAAAAAGACACTATTTTTTGTTTGGAAAATTGTTCAACAATAACTTTTTATTCTTATTGTTCTATCTTCATATCAAGGTACAATATTAAAATTTATCAAGAAAGCTTGTTTCAGTTTTAACAAATTACTCTTTCATTTTCTACAACTTATGGTTGTTCATCATGTGGCCAACAACAAAAGATGCACTTGTCTTTGAAACAAAAAGGGAATTTAACAGTATGACTGCAATGGAAAATATTGTGCTTTAATAGCCTGAAGCACAAGAAATGTGACCATTTCCAGTTAATCTTCACACTTGTGTGAAATCAACTGTCCTGTCACAATGGCTGGGATGGTCGCTGCTTCCATGAAACCAACTTAAGGCCATGCTTGAAACTTGAGTTGTTTTTCCAGAGGATTTGCCTTATTCCGACTGGATTAAATTGATATCCATGAAATTCTGCAGATTAATTTGGTCTAACTAGCTCTGAAATTATTTGATATTTTACATAGTTTGAAAAATTTTTAAATTTTATATTGTACTTTCTACTTTATTTTGTGTCCCCAAATTAGTGGGGGATTTTTTTCACAGGCTAGGTGGCAATGACACATAAATAAAGTTACAGTTTATCTATCTATCTACTATTAGACAGTATAAATCTACTAGCGTTCTATCACGAATGCCGTTCTCTGATTGGCTACACTACTTGCTATCTATTCTCTGATAGTGAGTAGTGGCTGTCAACAAAATGGTGGCTGCTTCTTCACGTTTTCCAAGTGTCTGCAAGGAGGATTTATGTAATTTACTCTTTATTTTCGAACGACTAGAAGATTTATACTAGAACAATTAGATTATTCGGTCTTGATTTCTATGCGTGATAGCTGATGAGGGCGCAGTCACGTGATAGAAATCTCGAGCTCATAATCAAATTGTTAAAAAGTGACCACTGACAGTTTCACACCATGATGTGATAGCAAATTAAAGACTTTTTAATTGGCAAGTAAACTCACCACTCTTCATACGCACAACTTGTTCTATGCTTGATGAATTTTTGATACTATGAACTGATGTGTTAAGATCAAAGGTAGGGCTGAGAGAATAACTGTCTTAAGTCAATATTTAGGCTGAGTTTTGTTAAAAAGTGACCACTGACAGTTTCACACCATGATGTAATTGCAAATTAAAGACTTTTTACTTGGTAAGTAAACTCACCACTCTTCATACGCACAACTTGTTCTATGCTTGATGAATTTTTGGTACTATGAACTGATGTGTTAAGATCAAAGGTAGGGCTGAGAGAATAACTGTCTTAAGTCAATATTTAGGCTCAGTTTTGTTTCTTGTTTTCTAAGCGAGCAGCTGTTATTTGAATGAACTTTTTAAAGTCATGCCAAAAAGGAGGTCAATAAAAAAAACAACAGCAAAAAATTTAAGACCCATGTTCATCCAAGAGGCCTTGCGCACTTTTGTTATTGTTTTCATTCTTGCGATCTGATTGGTTTACCAGATTCTCCCACTGAGCTCAAGTGGCGTGACACTCATAACAACGCAATATTGTGATTTTTCATTTATTTGAATCTTTTGATGCCTACGAAAGAGATCAGTTCCTCCAAAAACGCTGCAAATATGTGTGGTTCACCATGTAAAACTTTCAGCGACTGAGGAAGCGATGGAAAAAGATCGTTTCGCTTGCATTTACTAGTATGGCTAACTAAAAGCGACGTGGTAAAGGACTCCAATAATTAAATAAGTTACGTCGCCTTGAATACCCTGCGAGCAGAGGCCCTTCGATCTTCCTAGACCATATATATTTTAATTTTAGTGCTACACAAGGCTTACCTTATCATTATAGAAATTGCTGGGGAGAGAAATAAACCGCGTTCGACTCGATGGATGCTCATTTATCGGATACAAAACCGCGCTCGAGTCCGGTTCATTCGCAGATAAATTAGAAACGCATGATCAAAATATTCGCCAAGGTCGGACATGACATCAGTTGAAATCTGGCATATCGCTACGACAGATATATGTTCGGAGGTATCAATTCTTCTCTTTTCTTTGCTTAAAAATACTAGCTAAGCAAAGTCTGAGACGGGCATCTTCCTTCGGGTACAGCGCTGTCAACTTCGAGATCAGAGGTCATTTGGCAGGGACATTACTAAACCACGAAACAGCGAAACGAAACACCGAAAAACCGAAACAGCTATTTTTTCCTACTTTTTTCTCAAACACCGAAACTCAAACGAAACGGCGAAACACCGAAACAGCTATTTTTTCCCACTTTGATGGTGAATAAAATAGACAGACCAAAAACGACCCCCATTGGTCCTTTGGTGTTATCGTTGACCTTCAAAGTTTGGCTCTTACGAGTATATCTTACTCTAACATTCGAGGATATCTTTTTCCCCAGCCAGCAGTGTGAACTCCATTAGCCAGACTGCATGGTGCGTTTCCATTAACCCTTTTCCGTTAAACGTTTTGGCTTTTTGGTGTACGAACGCTCGTTTAAAGACCGCCATTTTGGAAGCCATCCAAGGAGAGAACTGAGGACAGTCAGTGTAAGACATGGATTGCGGACCGCAAACCTGGACTGCGGACCCGGAATGCGGACTGGGTATAAAACGAGGACTGAGTATAAAGCTGTACCCTGCGAGCAGAGGCCCTTCGATCTTCCTAGATAAGTCGGATATATGGTCTCTTCCCGACTTATCTAGGAAGATCGAAGGGCCTCTGCTCGCAGGGTAATAAAGCTGCGGACTAGGTACAAACCGCAGACTGAGTACAAAACATTGTACAAAAAGCACGGAGCGACGAAATGTATTACTGCACTCAAATTCTTGAACTGTAGAAAAGGTGCTTACAATTGCTGTAAATATTAGCAGAGTACACAGAAAACCTACCTATTTTGACCTCGAGCTCTTCATAATAGGAAAAATAGCGACGCTTGTCGGCTATAATGTCATGTACGGTAATTAAGTTGTACCATTTTGGCACGGAAAACCACTTGTTTAAAAATCGGCTAGTGTAACATCACCTTAAAATACTTTTTTTAAAACGCTCAGAATTGTCTGATCGAGAATCCACTTTATTTGATTCATGTTCGCAAATATGGATTTGGACTTTCTCCAAAAAAGAAACGCACTGGTATTTCCTGTTTTATCTTATTTTATTTTATTTTGTTATTTTATTAACTTCGCCAGAGACCTGGCAGGGACACTACAACAGCTTGCGCCAATTACTGTAGGCCCGTAACTGCAAATCCCTTCCCGATAACCACATTCTGGTAGAGGTAGACCACCACACCGGGGACTACGTCCCCTACTCTTTTCGAACAGTGCGTGGGTTCTTTAACGTTCCACAGAATCAATTATGAAGAGTTGTGAGACGGGGCCTACGGTTTATCGTCCTTATCCGAGAAGACTAGAAAGTCTAATGGTTAGACTAGAAAGTCTAACCATTTGCAGATGTAATTACAAAGGCAGCACTTTCTCCTCAATCATTTAAAGACCCTGAGTGTTGGTCCGGCCGGGGTTTGAACCCGCGACCTCCCGCACGGTAGTCCGGTGCTCTACCAACTGAGCTAACTGGTCGGCGGTTACTGAGCTAACTGGTCGGCGGACCAGTGACCAGTTGCAGTCGAATGAGCACACATTTCCATTTACAGCATTTATATCCAGATTTGTGACCAGTAATTTTGTGATGCACGCCAGTGCAAGGTCCGGTGTCACAGCGGATTTGGACCCCCCCCCCCCCCCAGCCCCCGTGGATTTGGACCGGGGATCCAAATTTGCTAGGACACCGGTTCCCTTTTATATGCCTTTCTGTTTCCATTCTTCCCAATAATAATTTCTTCGACTCCCTCGATCTAGTGTTAAACTCGTGGAGTAAAGTACAATTTCAGGATAAAGTCTCTACTCTTATACTTTCTCTAGCTCGGTCGATGTTGGAACTGAGCATTTCGTGTAACTGAGCATTACTATATACGTGACAAATCTTGACACGGAATAAGCAGACTCAAGGCTTTTTTTAACCTGCATCTGGGCCAGTACAATCCTAGTTTTGTTCTATACTCCCTTTTTTATACTCAGTCCGTGATTTGTACCTAGTCCGCAACCTTCAGTCCACATTTTATACTCAGTCCTCGTTTTATTCTCAGTCCGCAGTCCGGGTCCACAGTCCACAATCCATCTCTTGCACTGACCGTCCCCAGTTCTCTCCTTGGATGGCTTCCAAAATGGCGGTCTTTAAACGAGCGTTCGTACACCAAAAAGCCAAAACGTTTAACGGAAAAGGGTTAATGGAAACGCACCATGCAGTCTGGCTAATGGAGTTCACACTGCTGGCTGGGGAAAAAGATATCCTCGAATGTTAGAGTAAGATATACTCGTAAGAGCCAAACTTTGAAGGTCAACGATAACACCAAAGGACCAATGGGAATCGTGTTTGGTCTGTCTATTTTGTTCACCATCAAAGTGGGAAAAAATAGCTGCTTCGGTGTTTGAGAAAAAAGTAGGAAAAAATAGCTGTTTCGGTTTTTCGGTGTTTCGTTTCGCTGTTTCGTGGTTTAGTAATGTCCTTTTGGCAGCGACCGTGTATCAACAAATTAACCGGACAAAAGTCACGTTTTGCCAGGATAATTACAAAACAAATTCAACGAGACAACAGCCTGACAATGGAGGACAATATTCCAACAAGTTTGTGAAGAATTATCTTCAGGTTGACCCCAAACTAAACGGATTTTTAACAGGAGCCCGCCGACAAACAATTTCGCGTTCGCGAAGTTCAGCAACAACACCGGGACGGTACAAAACGTGGACCCCCCTTCTGGACCCCCTTCTGGACCCCTCAATTTTTCTGTTGAAAAATAATAAAATGATATTTAACAGTCTTCGCTTTGGATTTCAACTTCGGCCGGTTCGTTGATAGTTACAGACAGTATTACAGTAATCGCGAACATTACCACAGCCAGTTGCCATTTTCATCCCGAGAAAGACTTGCTTTGAATTTCGCTGAATTTGCGTTGCTGACTTTTGTTGTTGTTACCAAATACTTTAGAATTTTCTCGCAAAGGTTAGATAAACGTTAAATATACAAATTACTGTTCGGCTTTCAACTGGCTTTCGGAGAATGTGAAAATTATTATCGGTGGCAGATCGGACTGGGGTTCAGGTGGGGGTCCAGAAGGGGGGTCCACGTTTTGTACCGACCCAACACCAGCCGCCTACAAGGTCTTTTCCTCACCGCTACGACGACTCTTGTTGAAAATATCGACGCAGATGAAGAGGGAGAATGTTAAGAAAACTACGACGACACAAAAAATAGCGATACTCGGGGAAATAAGGCGGATGAACAAGGATTATTTTCGCAAAATAGCGCTCACTGGCGATTTGCGTATTTTCCGTCTCTGCGAAATTCAGCGCAGCGCGCAATGCGTCTGGGATGAACATGGGTCTTTAAAACTGATTTTATTATAATTTATTTCCTTTGGATTACACTTGTTTCAGGGACATGACCTATGACGCTTCTTTCAAATAGCCTAAGCACCATTTCTCCCCAGCATTAATGGACATAGCCTGCTTAGGCGGAAAACAAAAGTCAACCTAAAAGTTGACATAACATGGTTATGCCTGGGGAGCTTTTATACTAAAATACACATGAGTTAAGCCAGGAACTATCATGTTTTCTAAGTTTTTATATGGTAAAAATAATAAAAATCCTCAGTGGGAACATCTCTATGGTCTGAGTCCTGCTCACATTAATTTGCCTTAAGGCTCTGTAATTTGCCTCTGTCAGGGCTACACCTGCAGCACTGTATCGCGGGTCTTTTAGAGCTCTACTGTTTCTTAAGAGAGCCTCCAAAACATAATTATGAAATCTAAATTTTACAAGTCTTTTAAATATAACTTTCAGGGCTTTCTGTAGAAATTTTCAATTTAGTCATAATTATATATGCAATGTTTTGTCTTGCAAAAAATAACGACATCTGTGACTTTAACAACTATGGTTTATATAAATTAAGAGTAATACTAATTTTGGTGTGAAAACAACAATTAAGTTAATCTGCAAAAATATTTATTGGTGTTTGTGTGTAAAACAACAATCTGCCTCATAAATATGCTTTTTCTTTTTCCGATGAAACCATCAATAATGTTATGCTATGAAGATCTGATGAGCCACAATGTACCCTGTCAGTAGAGAGGCCCTACCAGGGGGGGGGGGGGGGGTGGGGCATGTCACTTGTCTGAATTTTAAAATCTCCCATGTGGTGTTTAAATTGCTAATTCTCGGCCTTTATTTCACTGTCGGAATTTTGCCAGGGATGATGTCTCGTCGGGATTTCATTTTATGTGCTGTCGCTACTTTTTGGGCCATGTTGCTTGTTGGAATTTACCCTGGCAGGGCCTCAGTAGAGCTCTCTTCTAGAAAATCAGGGCAAGAAAGGGCCTTAAGTCTGCTTCTTGGTTATTCTAGGATTATGAAAGGGAACTGTACTTCCAGGGTGACTTCAAAGGGGCTTTCAGAAGATATCCACAGGATGGTTCTCTGCAAGAAAACCTGATTTGAATTTGAGGGCCTGAGTAAAATAGCAGAGGGGGCAGTGAATGAAGATGTTTTGGCCTTTTGGGGGCCTTTTCAGCCTTGGAAAACTCTTTTAAACAAACCCCTTGCCTCCTTAATCAATCACTGGTTTAATTACCATCATGGACAGCAGTTTTCTTTTGCTTTTGGGGGGGGGGGGGGGGGGAGGAGGAGGGCCTTATCTGTTCACACACAACAGACAACAAAATCATTAAATACATGAGTGAATAGGAAGTTGATGACTAACTTGATCCTACAATGCATTGTACGTGAGTGTCCTGTAGCTCTTTCATCTTTTGTTGAATAAAGGCTCTTGTCTCCTCAAAAGTGTTCCTCATGTTCTGTATTTTGCGCTGCCGCTGCACTTCCAGTTCCTCACTGAGCTCAGACAATTCCTTCTGTATAGAGAGCTGCCTTCGAATGCAGGTAACTTGTTCAGATTGCTGTCTAATAGACTCGGTTAAACTTTTGTATTGCTCTCTCAGATGCAGGTGAAGCGCCCATTGTGAAAAGGAGAGAGATTCAGGCATTTCAATCTGTTCTCCTAAGAACAGTGTGTTCTCATCCAGGTTATCCATTGTGCCCATGGTGCTGACCAATGGGTCATTTGAAAGGGACAGTTCATCATTTTGTGCCATAACTGCAGCAGTGTCCATACAAGCACCCATACTTTCTATGGGTAAATCTGAGTATGATTGCAGGATGGAACTATACCCTGAAGCTTCATTTGAACCATTGGAATGGTCCATTGAGATAAGTGATGGACCATGCGTAGGAGGTAACCTTGATTCTGATGAGCCCAGAGTTAATGCTGATGATGATAGTGATGGTGATGATGATGTCAAACGTGGTGGGGAGGCTGTTGATGGTGGAATGCTGGCTGCACTTCTCTGAACACCATTAAAGAAACTTGAAATGACCTGTTTTTGTCCATTCTTTTCAAGAATTTGAGAAAACATTTGCCGATCCCTCTGTAACATCTCCTGTTGATTTGCAGTGAACTCTGTGCCTTTTATAGGCCAGGTGATGCAGATGATAGACTCAGGCTTGGCATCCAACTGACTGTAGGACACATGACAGCGGCTTCGCACCCAAATCCAAACCTGCCCTTTGGTGAGCATGCGATAACAGCATGTGGTTATGACACCAGAATAAAGTAACATGCCATGGTACTCAGTGAGATTTGCCAGGTCATCAGTGTGACAGTAATCATAAAGGCACGTGTCCAGTAGCTCGATAGGGTAGTACCCCAGAGTTAAGGTGGTACTCCTCTCCACACATTCAAACCGCCACTTGTTGTCAAACCTTGTAGTGAATTTAGAAGCTCTAGTCGGATCGGAAATTAACACAGTGCTGTTTTCCATTGGTACAAATGCTATTCTTCCAAGCAACATGACACAGGGAACTCTCTGTTGGGTCGAAGCCAACAGGTCTGCTCTAAAAATCTTGCCAACACAACTGAGACTTACAAACTCGCCACTTCCCTGACTCTGCGGACCGCTGCGAAAACGCATTAAAAACCAGTTCACTCCCGATGTATTCACGCCGGCAGTGGTATTGTAAATAGCTGTCAACAGCGCGTAAATCGTTCTTTGGTCATCTAAATGTACGTAGTCCAGAATATTAGTCTTAAGAATATCAGCTTCATCGTAACCAAGGCAGGAGAACACGTTGCTGGATACATAGATGATCTTGCCATTTTCCTCCAAAGCCAACACAACCTCGTCCAGACCATCGAGCATGGTTTGACGAAACTCCTCGTTTGTAAGAAAATCGGGTTGCCATTTTCCGTACAACCTTTCGCCGAGGACATTTTCAGAGTTCGCGGCTTGTTGATGTTGCCGGAAGTGCTCGATGGCAAATTTTAAAACGTTATTTTTGCTGAGTTTCTTCCCCGCAAGCGGCAAAGAGGCAGACAGTTCGTTAACTAAGTTGTTAAACCTGTCTCTCCTCTTCTTTTCGTTTCTGTTTCTCAGCAAGCACGCCTTTTTAGCTTCATCCCTGTTCGAGGAAGCTGTCGACTCCCTCTCCGCCATGTTAGCGATTCTAGCAATTTACCAGATGCCGGCATTTGACCAACGTCAGCGTACTTGCAGATTTTATATTTGTTACATAACAACAACACGCGACTACTATCGTGCAGTCGTGAAAGGTTACTTTATTATATGGTTGAATGCTCTCTGCGAGACATATTTGCGTTGTGTAGAAGATCACTAAGGTTAAAATCCAGTGTCAAACATTTTCGAAACAAGATAAATATACTAGGTGTTGCTCAGGGAAAAGCCATTTATTTTCGGTGCGCGTGCAAGGCCAGTCACGCGAATGGGACTCCCAGTGTACTCGGTACGCAAATGTACACATATTTGGGTTGCAAAATTAAAGGGCAGTTAGATATCAAGGTACAACAGAACAATCACACGTAAGCTTGGATACCCTCGTGTTTTCGTGACGAACACGTGTACAATCACGGCAGACAAGTTCGAATCATGCAAATTCCTCAAATGGCTGTGAAAACGTGAGTTTGCGGTCACGTTCCTTCTCCGAGTTGGAACTCGATTAGCCTCAGATACCAAGACTTGGCTCTGATCTGTATTTAGTGGTATTTAGTGTTATTCTAGGATTTTTTAATATTTTCTTTATTTTATCAAAATTTTTAGGCTATGATAGTTGCAAATAGGTATAATTTTTATTATTATTAATTAAGTTTGTTTTATTATTATTATTAAAATAGTAATAATAATAATAATGATAATAATAATTTTATTATTATTATTATTATTATTATTATCATTATCATTATCATTATCATTATTATTATTATTATTATTATTATTATTATTATTATTAAAATACAAAATTTTACAAAAGAGAAATTTAGTAATGAAAGTGAAACGTATTCTTCTGTTGTTAGTGTTTTTGTTTCGTCCAGAAGTACTTTAGTTCCGTTTAACCCAATAACTGTCATCATACTCTCCGGATTGCACTTTGAACTACATTGTAGTGATGATACTGATTGGTGATGGGAGTAAGATGGTAAGTTTCTAGCATGGTAAATGAATGAAAGATATGCAATATTGCCACACGCCCCCGGGGGTACTCCCAGAAAAATTAGGTAGGGGTGTGCGTCCCGTTCCTGGAACCCTTACCCTATTTCAGACCAAAATTTGCGATTTCAGACCTGACCAAAAATTCAATACCCTATTTCAGATACCTATTTCACGTACATGGCTGGCGCAAACATAATTTCAGAAGAACCTTTGTTGATGGTCTTGTCGTCTGATGATGAAGAAGTGGTTTCAAGGTTTCAGACGCCATCTTGGCGGGTAGGCAAATGGAACACAATTCACAGTGTTTGTATGCAATTCCGTTGTCAAAAAAATTGCGTGAGGTGCCTCTTTCTTAGCAAAAAATATGTTGCTAGTTAATAGTACTAGGCAAAGGGTTTCACTGACAAAATGTAAGGGATTTAGCCGTGCCAGAAAACGCTCTCTGGAATTTTGAAATTTCCATACATTCGTCTGTTATTTTTTCCCGGGAATTTTTCAGCCCGCGGCAAAACGTTACAGACGACTGTATGGAAAAATTAAAGAAGCCAGAGAATTTTTTCTGGTATGGCTAAATCCCTCCAATTTTGCCAGTGGAACCCTTTGCCTAGTACTTTTAATTAGCAATATATCTTTTGCTGAGAAACAAGCTCTTCACACATTGTTTTGACAATGGAACTGCATACAAACACTGTAATCTGTGTTCTCTTTGCCTACCCGCCAAGATGGCGTCTGAAACCGTGATAAGGCCAATAGAGTACGCAAACCATATCCTATTTCAGACCACAAGGTCAAATTTGATACCCTATTTCAGACCAAAAAAAAAACCGTACCCTAATTTGTGGCCGCACATATCTATAAGCCCATATAAGGGGGTACGTATAGTACCCCTTCGGATCACAAGCAAACCCGGCTTTAACTCCCTCAACAGTACAAAGCAAGTAATACTAGCAAAGTCGAAATACTTTTCTATTGAACGTTTTACCGAAAACTGATTATTCTTGTTTTAAAACTCCTTTTTTGTTGCTGAAAGTATATAAGTTTCACCCTACCATGTTAGTTTTAAATGCATTTCCAGCCATTTCAGAGGACTTTAATTTAAAAATTTTCCGGGGGAGCATGCCCCGAACCGGCCGACCGGTTAGCTCAGTGGTAGAGCACCGGACTAGCGTGCGGGAGGTCGGTGGTTCAAACCCCGGTCGGACCAACACTCAGGGTCTTTAAATAATTGAGGAGATAGTGCTGCCTTTGTAATAACATCTGCAAATGGTTAGACTTTCTAGTCTTCTCGGATAAGGACGATAAACCGTAGGCCCCGTCTCACAACTCTTCATAATTGATTCTGTGGGACGTAAAAGAACCCACGCACTGTTCGAAAAGAGTAGGGGACGTAGTTCCCGGTGTGATGGTCTATCTCTCATCTGATGATTAAATGCTCGGAGATATTAGCTGCACAAGCTACTCTAAAATCCGAGGGTAAATAATGTGATGTATGTATGTATGTATGCCCCCTGACCCCCCAAGTGGACTAATGTTAATGCGTTCGAAGCGAGCCTAGGCCCTTCCCGATTATGCTAGCATTTTTCTCGGCATAATTTGTCTTAAAGAGCTTTTTTTTCTTACACTTTGTCTCAAAACGAAATTCTAGCATAATTCAGCATTTTCTGCCAATTTTATCTATATTTTTGTTGTCAAAACCATAACTTTGCTTGCTTTTGGTGTTCTAACACTTCTAAAGACCTTTAGGAAACTCTAGTTCTCCAAGCTCTCCTCATGTATGCTGTCTCTACATTATAGTTGTGACTTAGAAAAACGCCTAGCCGGTCAGCCTTTAGTTTGCATAGGTTGTACTCAGTCCTTGCTAAAAATCAAAACAAGGTGGCTTCACCTATGTCATCGTCACGAAGCAACTTGCAGATCAAAGAAGGAGGTCGCGAAGCAGAAAATAGAGCAGCTCCTGCACAAATAGCTCGAGGGTGATCTTTGGAATCCACTGCTGGTAAATATATGTCATGAAACGTATAGAGTATTCTTCAAAGGACAAGTTAACAATGAGCTAACGTTGTGTTATTTAATATCAGACACATTTCAGAAACATAGACTAAGTGTTATATAGGTGTAGCTCGAGGGTGATCTTTGGAATCCACTGCTGGTAAATATATGTCATGAAACGTATAGAGTATTCTTCAAAGGACAAGTTAACAATGAGCTAACGTTGTCTTATTTAATACCAGACACAATTCAGAAACGTAGATAAGTGTTATATAGATGTAAAAAGAAACAGAAAGATGGTTTTCACTTTATTCAGTAATCGTAAACCAAGTGTGATATCTTATTTTCTATTTTTTCTTCAAAATAAAACGAAGCATTTTTTAAACCAAAGGAGCATAATTTGAGCAGTTTTTGTACGAAAAACGAGCACTGCTAGGTGAATAAAATGCCAGTTTCATTTTTTACTAGCATAATCGGCGGGAAGCTGGCCTAAGCAAGCCCCCCCATTTGCTAACTTGCTGCGCGGGAAATGTATTGAACACTCCCCTGAGGGGCTTTTCGGTGATCAATACATCATGTTATAAGCCTAAGGTAAAATAAATTAATGTATAAATAAAAACGATGCATAAAAGGGACCTTTGTGCCTGAAGTGATACTTTGGCCGTAACAGTGCGTGCGGTTTTCACGTGAAAAGTCTCGCTTTGTTCTTACACCTTGCGTTGTGGTTAACACTATAGCTGTTTCATAACCGAGTTAATTTGGTGACAGCTTGTGATTTGTGATATATTTTTAGCCGCCTGTTGCACTGGACGTTTCAAAGATGCTTGATTGGAATATCTGCAGTATCACGTCTTTAAAGGGAGTGTGGTGCATTTGTTATGTTTTGACAGTCTGTAAAAGTATGTCGAAGATTCAACCTCTGTTATATCACGAGCTGAGACTAAGAGACAGGACTGAGATATCGAGAGATGAACTAGCCGCTGTATAAGCATTAGGTTGAAAGCGAAACGATATTTCAGATACCAAAGGTCGAGGAGTTATTAAGTCAGGTATTTTCCATATTGATCACTCTGTTTGAAAACTCACTAAGCCCAAGACAGGCTTTCTGACTACACGAGGATTCTCTGCGCATTTTGCGTTTTGTAACGCGCTTGTGCGCAAATTACATTTTAAATCATAGCAAAGTATGAACCTTTGAATAACAGAAAGTTTTTCCGAAAAACCTTAAGGGAAACGAATTGGCAGCGTACTTCTAAACGGCGAATTGGCAGCTGGTGAATTGGCAGTGAATTGGCAGCTTACTTCAGTCCAGTAGTTATAAGTGTTTCTCAAGTGTACATTGATTTATCCTGATTTATCCCGTAATTTCCTTTCTTGGTTGTTGTATAACAGATCAAACCATCTAGTGTTTTCATACACGTGTTGCCAGTAATGATGCATAGCTTTTTCCAGTCCGTCGCTATCGGTTGATTCTGGTTCAGTGATACCATTGCTTTCTCGATACGTTTGCCCTGTTTTGTTATCCTCGTCAGAACTGTCTGATCTTGTGTTTGTTTGTCTGTATATGTCTTTATTATTGCATTGTATACCACTTACCGCCTAGACTGGCTTTTGCAGCCGGTTCAATTTGAAGTTACGCAGTGATAGTTTTTCAAACACGAGGTTTATTAAGATTACAATGTTCGACTACACTGACATATTTTGTGTGTGTTCTTTGTCGCTACACTCTATCCCGTTCTACCGACTAACTAAGCAAGTTGGAATGAACAGTGCTTCAAAAAAACTGGAAGTCATCTTGGACGTCCATTTGAGCAGCTCCTATCAGATTATGCAATGATCTGCCTGAATGATCTCGGTTCGTAATCATGACCGTGCTATGGCGCACCATCATTGAATGAGCCATAACTTTGTTCTCTCTTCGTGGGTTTCTGTTTCTGGGCCGTTCTTTTAAAGAGAAACATATGGTACATGTTGCGTTGTATAATGGTAACGCATTTTGTCTGTGCTTTTATTGCACCAGCAGCAAATAATAGCAGGAAGTCAAGAAGATTTTGAAGCGCTAAAAGTTTGGAATGTGTAGAGTTTCAAGAAAAACCAGAAAAAAGATTTCATGGCCTGGATTCCTGGGAGGATTAGAAAATTTCGTGTTCCATGGGGCGTTAAAAGGCTTTCTTCGTTTTGTAGTTTAAGGCGTGCTCTCGTACAAAATGAAGACCCCATCGAGTTCGTCGGTCGCAGAGTCGAAGAACTTTCTCTTTTTAACAGTTCTAAAATTAATTGAAATTCAGGTCTTCGGTGATCGTTTGTAAACAACCGTTTGTTTTGTAATGTAGCAATAGCCTTGTCGTCATTAGCAGAGAGATCGGCTCCTAAGTCCGTGTCATAATCATGCAGTTGTGGTGGTCGAACCTCCAGCCATCGGCCACAGCCACTGAGCGACTGAATTGTGGACACCCACATGTGACTTCTATCGCATCTTGAACTGCCACCTCGTCAGCTGCTGGGATAGAATCCCGGCCTTGCTCTGGTGGTTTCACTTTGTCTGACAGGACGATATTTTCGTTTCAAAAAGTTATTTCATGAACGGCTTTTTCAAGAAATGGTGTTAGAATCTGGAATAGCTTGTCTTGTAAAGTGCGCCGGCTATCAAAACACAATTTTAAAAGTAAAATTCATGATCTCCTCCTCCACAGACTTGCAAAATACGATGATTATATTGATTTGTGTAATTTATTAGCAAAACTATAAGACCTCAGCTTGTTCTGTTGTCTTGCCATCGAGAATTTAAAAAGAGGTGATTACCACTCGGCAAGCAGTGATGGCATTACTGTCACTGTTTGGTACAAAAGATGTATCCTTTATTTCAAATGTTCATTCATCCAGGGGGCAGGATACCGTGGGAAGGAGACAAAAGGATGGCTCCATTCATGCCATATCTGCACCACCACCAGTAGTCAAAGACTACAACAACAATATGGGAGCCATTGACAAACATGACCAATTGAAAAAGTCATACGCCATTGATCGCAAGTCTAGGCGATGGTGGGTGCGCATTTTTTTACATTTGTTGGACATTTGCAGGGTCAATTCTTTTATAATGTATCAACAATGCTACCAGGAATGGAACAGTGGACCTATGGAGAAAGATCCTCCCCGTCGTTTGGATCAAAAGGAGTTTTCATCGAGTCTGGTGAAATCACTTTGTGGAACCTTCACAAAACAGAAGACCCACAGGGCGACCATCTGCTGTCCCTTTGCCTCTCGTTCGTTCACCTGGCCATGAGTCTGTCAATGTGGTGAAAGATGGAGCACTAAAGAGAGGAAGATGCCATCAGTGTGGCATGGGTCCAAACAAGAAAGTTAGAACAGAGACTGTATTTGGAAGCCTTAGGTGCAGGGTGCGGCTGTGTCGTGACAAGTGTCATGATCTTTATCATGCTAGTTTGGCAGTGAATAGCCAATAAATGAATTCTTTCTCTCAAACAGAACTTTTTTCTTTGTCAGAACTTGACACTTTACATAATACATATACAATAACTTAGAGGAATTGAATGAAAACATAAAGTTAAAACTTGAGAATTTTTACACCATATACATTGTTTGATTATCTTGCCTTTTTCATCAAATATAACTAGACAAGAGAAAGTTTTTTAGGTTTTTATACTTCACAGAGTCTAAATACTTCGCAGAATTTCAATTTATTTACTTTTCCATTTTACAAAGGCGAAAATTTGAACAAGAATGTATGTAAAAGATCCATTTTTTCTCATTTCAGCCACCATTTTGAATAAATTATTTTACTGGTTAATCATTAACCAAAAGTTAATAAGTTATTTGGAATCCTTGACATGTCTACTTTCTAAATATGTATGGTTATAGGTACTTAACTCTCAAAGGAAAGTTGGTAGAGGGTTTTTTTAAGAGTGCTTGTCATGATTAACAAGAAATTACTGAAAAACTCAGGAGTCAAAGGGTTAAATGTATTGATGTATTTGTAATTTGCCTAGAATTTTGAATCTCTTGCTCTGTAAATCTTTTATTTATTTTATAATATACGTATTTAACACTGCTTGCCCCGACTAGCCTTTGCTAACTGCGGGCAGTGCATATTTCTGTTATATTATTTCATAAATAAATTAAATAACACGTATCAGATAGCTTAGAATCAAATCGGAAACGATTAATTTTGACATCCTGACAGCCTTAGTGACTTTATCTGTGGATTATCTGTGTAATAAATTTATTTTCCAGCTCTTCCCTTACGCAGAATGATGGATACTTTTACATAACAGTGGAAAGACCAAACCTATTGTAGTTGTAGTTCTAGGAAGTCTTTTACCTACGCATGCCCTCCACACGTGCCAATGCAACCCCGATCGCAACAAGTTTATATTTGAAGAGTTTCCGGAGCGCAAGGTCTTCGCAAGATTTGTTTGACCACTGATGGCGAGGTCTCAGTTCGCGTAAGGCAAAAACTAATACAAAACTCTGCATCCCGCTAATGTTGTTCTGTTGTGGCCTTACCCTGTTATTGCTAATTGATTCTACGAAAAAAACAACAACAACAACAAAAACAAACAAACAACAAACACTACCTTGAAGTGCCGGTACAAACATTTAAAGATAAGGATACTTCACAAATTAATGTGGTCAAGTAAGCTGAAGCCACTCTAAGGGCACTAACGCCACAATGCAGCGGGCATTACCCCTTAAATAAGATTGAGCCCAAGCATAAGCAGCTTTGATAGATTTAAGGGGTAGTGCCCGCTACCATGTGGCCCTAGTGCCCTTAGAGTGGCTTCAGCTCCCGGGGGGAGGGTACTCCCAGAAAAATTGGGTTGTGGTGTGCGGCCCGCTTCTTGAAACCCTTACCCTATTTCAGACCAAAATCTGCGATTTTATCCACCCCATTTCATACTTGACCAAAAATTTGATACCCTATTTCAGACCTATTTCTCGTACACAGTTGGCGTAAACATAAGTAAAAGACAAAAAAGAAGGGCTTTTGTTGATGGTCTTATCGGCTAAAGATGAAGAAGTAGCTTCTTCTAAAAAACATACCGAATTCAATACAAGAGTGCACAAGCCATACCCTATTTCAGACCAAAATGGTTAAAATTGATACCCTATTTTAGACCAACACGGCTAAGAAACCATACCCTTTGGGGCCGCACATACCTATATAGCCCATATAAGGCAGTACCCCCCCGGACTTCAGCTTTCTTGATCACATTAATTTGTGAAGTATCCTTATCACTCGAGCCACATCCCACCAGCTTTACGTTTCCAAACATTTAAAGAGGCTCTGGGGCGGAAGATCTGCGCAAGATCTCTTTCTTGCAAAAACCCTTTTGATATTTGGTTTGGGAGCCCCCCTGAAAAGCAGTGCGACAGAAAATTTGTTTTAAGACTCATTCAGTTGTTCTCCTCCACGGAAATCTTTAGTAAAAGGCGAAAAATTTATACGCGTTGAAGGAAAACCAGAGCTACCAGAGGTGTGCGCAACCGTCACTTTGTTAAACATACTGCCTCAACACTTGTGGGATATAGAATTTATTTTATGGCTCTACACTTTGGCAGAAAGTAGTCACATTAAATCAAAAATTGGTCAGGAAGTAGTTACATTTACTCGGGAAAGAAATAAAGAAAAATGACAAAAGGACAAAAGTGAAGCTTCTCGTTATTAATATTTTATTGATTGTCGCCACAGTAAAAAAACTTTCTAACTACGCATGCGCTTGATCCGTGCCAATGGTGCTCCTGTCCCCAGGGTCCCAGTTAATTTATAGTTCAACCTCTTAAAAAAAATTAGTAAGTACTGCAGTTGTAAGTTACCATTAGCCATGCCCCCTTCAGTCTGTCCCTTCATAGTGCCCACGATCTGTCACTCATCGGCTCAATTGAAAACCACGGTGGCTTTGGAGACGGGATGCCGGGCTACCCGCCAAAGTGTGACAATCGAATGCGTGATGGAAAAAAGCCATAGAAACCCGTTTTTCTGTGGCAACGTAGTGATAAAACTAAAAGGTTAGTGATAAACGTTTGTTTGATCTATTCTTTTGGGTTAATCGCTGAGCGAGTGTGAAATTCTGCGCATGCGTATGTACGGAATGAACCGGACAACTTAAAATAATGCTACTGCAAGTTAATTCCCAATCCGTACCCCAACCTTTTCATTGGCATCATATTCTATACGTGTAACCTGCGTATGCTGGGAGAGATAAATAATATTGAATAACAGTCAATAACAGTATTGGCATTGAATCTTCATGTTGTTCTGGATTTTTAACATGCATGCGCTTGATCCGTGCAAATTGCATTCTCCAACCCCCCCCCCCCCCCCCTCAGTTTTTAATTCAATCATATTTCAATCAAGAAACCGTATGCAATGGATTTTAAAGTTGCTATTAGCCATCCTCATGCCCAGTGCTCACTCATCGTCGTCATCACGGTCGTGGACTGGATTGAAAGCCATGAGGACCTTGGGGAAGAGGATGACCAATGACGCATGTTAAGTGCATGCGTAATAAAAAATTTTAAAAGCTCGTTCTTCTGTGACAACAAGTGATAAAAGCTTCAACGTCATCGAAAAATGTAGAGGACCGTAGGTGGCTATGGGATAGGTTAGCACTATTTAGGAGTTTGGCGGGAGTTTTTCTTCATTCTATGTTTGTCAGTCGCTGATGCTTTAGCTTTATGCTTAACTTTTGAACTGCGCTGTCTGCTTATTTTTCCTTGTGTATAGTAGGATACCCTTTCCTCGGGGTCTGGTGCCGTTGCATTGGATAAGGAATACGTTTCCACTTATTTTTGGCCACTTCTAAAGGGTGGTTTTTAGTGATTTTTTGTATCCGGCACGGTACTGTTGCTTAGTTTATTTCTACAATAATGCAGTATATTTTGTCTATTTCTACGGGCGGTGTTATCTGATGTCCAGTTTGTAACCAATTCAGGTAAATGGAGGTCATTTTGTTCAGCAGACGGACTGACGTGCCCTTAATAAACTATTTTCACTTTGAAGTCTCGTGTTAGTGTAGTCAGAATACAATATTTTTGCTCAACCTCGTCCAATAATTGTTTATTATTGGCATCAAATTTGTTGAACCACTCTTCATGCCATTAACACACATGCATTTGATCCGTACCAATTGTATTCTCTAGGACCCCCCCCCCCTCAGTTTTTAATTCAATCATATTTCAATCAAGAAACCGTATGCAATGGATTTTAAAGTTGCTATTAGCCATCCTCATGCCCAGTGCTCACTCATCGTCGTCATCACGGTCGTGGACTGGATTGAAAGCCATGAGGACCTTGGGGAAGAGGATGACCAATGACGCATGTTAAGTGCATGCGTAATAAAAAATTTTAAAAGCTCGTTCTTCTGTGACAACAAGTGATAAAAGCTTCAACGTCATCGAAAAATGTCTGTTCGACCTTTCCTCCCGTGTCAGGAGCCCAAATTTTAAACTTCACGAGAAAAAAGTTACCAATTTACATGCATCAAATTTTATATTTGAAGAGTTTCCGGGTCGGAAGATCTTCCCATGCAAGACCTCTTAGACCACGGATAGCGAGGTCTCTCTTGAAAAAATTCTGTTGTTGTTTGGTTTGGGGCCCCGCTGAAAGACAGGGAGACGAAAAATTATAAAGACTCATTCAGTTGTTCTCCTCCACGGAAATCTTTAGTAAAAGGCGAAAGATTTATACGTGTTGAAGGAAAACCAGAGATACCAGAGACATGCGCAGTTGTCGGTTTGTTAAACATACTGCTTCAACACTTGTGGGATATAGAATTTATTTTATGGCTCTACACTTGGGCAGAAAGTAGTCACATTAAATCAAAAATTAAAGAAATACAGGGCAAAGTGAAGGTAGTCGTCGTTATTTTAGTGATGGTCGACGTAGGAAAAACGTTTTGACTACGCATGCGCTTGATCTGTGCCAATGGCGTTCTCTTCCCTAGAGTCCCCGTTGGCTATATTTCAACTTCTTAAAAAAAATGTTGAGCACTGGAATTGAAAGTTCTCATTAGCAAAGCTCCCTACTCAGTGCCCACGCTCTTTCAATGATCGGTTGAGTTGAAAACCACGGTGGCTTTTGGGACGGGATGGCTACCAACGCGTGACAAGCTCATGCGTAATGAATAAAAGACGTAGAAAACTTATAGCAAACCCGTTTTTCTATGGCAACTTAGTGGTAAAATTACAAGGTTTACTGATAAACGTCAGTTTAATCTATTCTCTTGGGCCAATACACCTTGTAGGGGACTTAATGCTGTATTGTGTTGTCACCTGCCTTTGTTGGCAAATTGATTAAATAAATAAAATAATAAATTAATAAATTAATTAAAATTTCCCATGCCACTAATAGTACTGCCGGTTTTCCCAATCCGTACCCCACCCAACCTTGTTCCCAAGAATTTTCCCCGATGTTTGGCATCATATTTTATACGTGTACTGTAGCTTTACTATGCTGGGAGTGTTAAATCATATTGAATAACAGTCAATGGCAGTATTGGCATAGAACTTGTTGAACTACTTTTCATGTTGTTGTAAGCTTTTCACACGCATGCGCGTGAACCCTAGCAATTGCATTCTCCACGATCCTCCCCATCCCAATTGCCCACTCCAAAAACGAGGAGGAGACTGGAATAGTGAAGGATTGTGGGATCGATTGGGTAGACGGAAGATGACAAACATTTTTAATTCAATCATATCAGTAAGCAATAAATCGTATGCAATGGATTTTAGCTTTTACTCCGTGTACCACACACGGATGACGTAAAACAAAAGAACAAAAACAGGAAACAAGACCTAATTGCGATCGGAATTTTTGACCCTTAAGGCATGACAGAAAAGCCTGGATTTTACAGTTGCTATGAGCCATCCTCGTGCCAAGTGCTCACGATCGTCATCATCACGGTCATGAGCTGGATTGAAAGCTATGAGGACGAGGATGACAACTGGCGCTTGTTAAGCGCATGCGCAATTAAAACCTTAAAAGCACCTTCTTCTGTAGCCTGCGTAGTAGACGTTAACTAACCCCGTCTGCGAAGCAGCGCCAAATTCCTTGTTCTGTACCAGAATTTGATTACATGCTGTGATTGACTCGTCAACAAAAGGCTTTTGTTGACGAGCCAATCATAACGCGTACTCAAATTTTGGTACGGAACGAAGAATTGGGCGCCGCTTCGCAGACGTTACTAACCGGGGCTAGTTTACGTCTGCGACGCAGGCTACTTCTTCTGCAACAAGTGCTAAAATTTTAACGTCATCGAAAAATGTCTGTTTCATCTTTCCTTCGTGTTAAATCTTGAACATGCGTCGGCAACACTGCGCGTACGGGAAAAACTGCGACAAAGCTTTATATCCTACAAATGTTGAGCATCATGTTCAATATTCTGGGATTTGTTGCTTGTTCTATCCTAGCCTTACCCTGTTATTGACCGGCTACGAAAAAAAATACATACCAAGTAACTTGCAGTGACTGTATTATATTTTCCGAAAAGGTTCCGGCGCGGATGGAAAGAAATAAAGGAAGAAGTGAAGCTGGTGGTCGTTATTTTAGTGATGGTCGCTATAGGAAAAAACTTTTTGATCAGTATCAATGGCATGACAAGCGCATGCGTAGTG
>JAEMWC010000415.1:182500-357500 GCA_016490735.1 Pachyseris speciosa | reverse complement strand
ATGACGTCACAATAGTGCTCAGAATGACTTTTCAAATGGGCCAAGAATGGTTCGTTGTCACTTGGAGCTAAATGTGTTTAATTGTTTGCTTTGTCAGGTAGATACGATATTTGTCCTGAATGGTGTAACATCTTATTTTATTAAAAAGTTATTAAGAGGTTTCATAGGTCACGTGACCTCTTTTGTTTAAGAATCCTTTAATTAAAAACTAAGGTCAACCATTCAGGACAGATTCATGTAGAGGATAACCACACGGTCATAAGACTTGTATGTAAACTCGGCGGCCCATTTTAAATTTTCGATTTCTGTTATTCGGGGATTAAACGTCATAGTAGGTCACGTGATCTACGGTTTGAATACTTTAAGCCAGAAACACGTTAAGATTACCAAGTTCTATATCACTGCCAAGTTTAGTGGTCTTTCGGTGAATCTGTGGGGAGTTGTGATTGTCTTTAGATTTTTCCTGTATTTGGCCCGGGACATACCTTAAGAGAAACATTTTACATCACGTGACCTGGGTATTTGACACCACCAGCAAAAGACCATGGCCATCCTTAACTCAAACGTAGGGTTATTGTTAAGGTTGTGATTAGGTTTAGGATTAGGGCTAGGTTTAGGGGTATGGTTAGGGCTAGGTTAGGGCTATTGTTAGGTTTGGAGTTTGGACGTCAACAAGTCACGTGACAAACATTCCAACCCCACTGCAACACCCTAGGGTAGCTAGCCATACAGTGCTGTGTTTGTGAAGTCAAAAATCTTTTGTCCTGAAACGATAATTTCAAAACTGACCACCCCCTTTACTTGCGCTTTGCGCAGCCGCTTAGGTTTGACATTGAGCTCTTGAGGGTTTGTGCCAACTACCCTCCAACTCTAAATCCTTATCTTTTACTTAGATTAAGAGCAAACTTTCTAGTGTTACTATTACTAAAAAGTATTAGTTTGCTGAGTTTGCGATATGAAAATGTCAAACGACGGGCAAATACAAAATTTGATTAACCCTTTGACTACCAAATACGCATATATGCGTAGAATATACCGCTTTTGCTTTTATGATTTATTTCTTGTTTAAATTTTGTCACAAAGACATAATAATGTGTAAATAGCACTAAATGGTCCTTTTCGCAATTATCAAATCCAAAAAAGAACGACAACAATACCCGAATACCGCTGCATAGCACAGTTTGTTTGGCAACAAAGCCCAAAATGCCAATCTTTTGACCAAAGAACAACACTTAAAATTATACATTTTCGTGGTCAACTTTAAAAAAAAAAAAACATCCGGCCCAAAAATCAAAATTCTACATTTACAGCAAACCTTAAGGCCAGACCTTGGCATCTGGATGGAAATTTTCCTCTCACTTTCTCCGCGGGCCACGCTTTAGCCATTTTATTGGAGCCAATCTCGTGTATCTCAAGTTGTCTTGTTCACGCCCCAAAAGGATTCTGGGAAAGGCAACTATTCCAGGAACATAGAACCCTTCCATTTCCTATTTCCAAGTTTTTTTGTAAGTGTCGGGCCGCCCAGTACTACCAGGAAAATATGACGTCGATTGAACTTTTTACCAGTCAAAACTAGTCCAAATTGCCTTGGTAGGTCCTGGAATCCTTCCACAAAGTTAGCAGAGAGACAGCTTCGTCTATCCCCCGCCATAGTGGCTACGAAGCATATTTGGCGTCTCGTTCAGCAAGAAACCGTCTCTCACCTCTGGCTTCTTTCAAAGGCTTGCCTTTACCCACATTCCAGCTTAATGATGCCAGCCTGGGGGCCTTTGTGAAGGAAAATGGCTCGAAAAACACTTATAAAGCGGCAAATCTACCACAATCAAGTTTGTTGACTCGGTAAACGAACAACAGCCGCTAATGTGCGTGACGTCACACCTTTACAGTGAGCCCACAGTGACACAAGGCCGCTGTTATTTCCATCGCAACCCCTTAAATGGAGAAGATTAGTCCTCCAGACTAATTATCACTAAAAATTTACTAAAAAAAATTGCACTAAATTGGTAGTTAAGGATTAATATGATTGAGAAAGCACGTTCTTCTGCGACAACAAATGTGTGTTTGATCTTTCCTCCTGTGTTAAATTTTGAACAAACGTAAGCGACACTCCGCGTACGGGAAAACTACGACGAAACTTTATACCAGCAAATGTTGAGCAGCATGTTCAATATTGTGGACAAACAGCAAATCCCAGAATATTCTATCAGAAGTGCTATTCTGGCTTATCTTGTTATTGAATCTACGAAAAAAACCTATTGTTCCTGTTATTGCTTGGTTTGAGGCCCCGCTAAGAAGCAGGGCGACAAAAATTTGTCTAAAGACTCATTCAGTTGTTCTCCTCCACGGAAATCTTTGGTAAAAGGCGAAAGATTTTTATGTGTTGAAGGAAAACCAGAAATAGCAGTGATGCGCGCAACCGTCGGTTTGTTAAACATACTGCTTTAACACTTGTGGGATATAGAAATTATTTTATGGCTCTGCACTTGGGCAGAAAGTAGTTACATTTTCTCAAAAGGACAAAAGTGAAAGTGGTCGTCGTTATTTTAGTGATGGTCGCCATAGGAAAAAACGTTTTGACTACGCATGCGCTTGACTTGTGCTCTCGTCCCCAGAGTCCCCGTTTATTTATAGTTCAACTTCTTAACACAAAATATTGAGCACTGGAATTCAGTGAAAAGTTTCCTGTAGCCCTGCTCCCTACTAAGTGCCCAGGATCTTTTAGCCATCAGTTGAATTGAAAACCACTGTGGCTTTAGGATCCGGCGATGCCGACTAGAACCGCTACTAACGCGTGAGAAGGGCATGCAGGATGAAAAATAAAAGCCATAAAAATCCGTTTTTCTATGACGACTTAGCGCTAGACCTACAAGGCTAGTGACAAACTTCTGTTTGATCTTTTCTCTTGGGTCAATCCCTGAGCCGAGTGTGTGCGACATTCTGCGTACGAAATGAACAGTGACAATTTTTCATACCACTAATGCTGCTTGCGTATGTTGCATGGGAGTGATAAATCATATTGAATAACAGTATTGGCATCGAATTTGTGAACCACTCTTCACTGTTTTGAAGTCTTTTAACATGCATGCACTTGACCCGTACCAGCTGCATTCTCTAGGAGTCCCGCGGCTGTAAATTCAACCATATTTTGAGCCAGAAATTGTAGGCAATTTTATTTAATTAAAGTTGCTATTAGCCATCGCGCTCTTACCCAGTGCCTACGCCCGTGAAATGAAACTACGAGTGAAGGTAGTCGTCGTTATTTTAGTGATGGTCGCCACAGTTCTAGTCTCCAGGGTCCCCGTTGTTTATACTATAAATACAATTAAAGGGGCACTGTCACGGCAATTCTTGTCATAAGTTGTTCAAATCGCGAGGAAGTACTTTTTCTATTTCGCGATCGGCCCGTCTAACACGAAGAGTATATTTCTAATTATTTCTTGGACGGGAAAGGAAGTAGTCAAATTATTTTATGACGACTTTTCCGAGACACAATGACGAAACTCGAAAAAAGTCAACCTAACTTTTTCAAGTTTCAATCCATTTCCTCTTCACATTCGTGGCCATAGACAACCCGGCCGCAAATAGTTTCAATGCACATATTAAGTATTTCGTAGGAAAAATGCGATTTTTTTTAAGCATTCCACTTTGTTTTTGGGTTTAGACCCAAATTACGCGACGGTGCCCCTTTAAGAATTTGATTGAAGATACTAATATTACTAACACCAATATCAACTATAAATATAATTTAGAAATGTAATTAAAGATACTGATATCACGAACATCATTTTACAACATCACTGTAGACAAATTGTTAAAAACAATACGTACATAGTAATAAAAAGATCTCTTCGCAATTTCCGTTCTAACTGGAAGGTAAGTGGAGCAAATTACGTTGTGTAGTTAAGCGCGTATATCTTGTTGTTGAAAGGGCAACGTCCCTTAATACATGTCTTTACAAGCTGAAAAGTATGCTAATGGCGTCTTTCTTCAAGCGCAGGCCACTTGAGAATATCCATTACAGGCCGGCTGCGGGTCGTTCTGGCAACAATTCTACTTGCTCCGTAGTTTTTAATTTGAAGCCGTAAACAAGAAATCTCAGATACTGAAATTGAAAGTCGCTATTAAATAGTCATCTTCGTACTTAGTGCCATCGTGTTTTCTTATGCATCAATTAAATTGAAAATTCTGAGGGCTTTTTCTCTGAGGATGGTCACTGGTGCGTGCCAAGCGCATGCGTAATGAAAAACATTGGAAACGTTTGTTCCGTGACCGCAAAGAACGTTGACTTCTCCATCAAGGAGTCTAGGAGCAACAGCCAAGTTGTCACGCGAACAGGTAAAGGAAGTAAGTGAGTTAAGTCCTTGTAGTACATGCTTGAGGGGTCGTGTACTCTTTTTGTCTACGACTGATCAGAAAGGATCACCCATATGGACAGATCTAAACTTTGTCACCACTGAAGAATCCATACAAGTAATGTAAACAAAACAAACAAACCAAAAAAGCTGAAAGCGTAAAACGACAATTTATTTGCATTTGACGTATTCGAACAGTTCTTGGTGTCGTCAATAGTCTCAAAAGGGAAAGAGGTCTTTCTTTAAAAAAAATACTGTCGTTGTTTGGTTTGGGAGCCCCACTGAGAAGCAGGCTCCGAGGCGAAAGGTGTTCGCAAGATCTCTTTGACTACTGACTTAGATATCAGTTAAAGGCCTTTCTTGCAAAAAATCTTGTTGTTGTTTGGTTTGGGAGCCCCGCTGAAAGGCAGGACGACGAGAAATTCTCAATCAGTTGTTCTCCTCCACGGAAATCTTTAGTAAAAGGCGAAAAATTTATGATTTATGCGTATTGAAGGAAAACCAGAACTGTCAACGTTGTGCGCGAAAATCAGCATATTCAACACGGCGTTTCAACACCTGTGGGATGTGAAATTCATTTTGCAGCTCTTTCCGTACGCAAAATGTTAATGTGTGTTTGCTCGACACAGAAAAGATCAAACTGACAGACTGAAGCTGCCCAATGTAATTCCAGTTATGTTCTTCATAGAGAAAGGATGTGTTCATGTCTTCGCAACATTGAATACGCATGCGCTTGTTGCTTGGCAGCGAAGTTCTGTTCCCTTGGTTCCATTCGGTTTTTAATTCAACCATTGGCGAAAAATAGTTAGCGCTGGAGTCGTCTTCATTAGGCGATGGTGGCCAATGGACGGAATTTGCCTAAAGAAACTGGAAGATGAAGCTCAAATCGGGCAAGGAGTTGGGGCATCTTCTCATCGATCAGGAACCGTCGTCAGTTAGGTGAGATTTTCAATAATTTGGAAGAGGTCGGGGCTTTTCGGCCGTTACTTGCATGCCTTGTTGAGACTTCTGTCATAGAAAGTCAGCGGTCGAAAATGATTCAGAGCGTTTTAAACGGCCCGGGGAGGCAAAAAACACTACTCCTCAGTGTATTAACACTTGATTTCACTTTATTGAGATGTCCAGACCAAGATGCGTTCAAAATTATCTTATTCAGTGTCTTATTCGTAACCGCCATACATTGCTTTGTATTTCCGTAGTTTTCACATGCTAACACACTCATAGGGTGGTCCGTCTTTGACCAAAGCTAACCATGAGCCAAAATGGCCAGGTTACCCAGGGAGTTTACACCAAAATCCACCCCGCATTTTCCAGCAGAGAGCTATAAGTCGTTAATTGCGCTTGCACGCATTACACGACTTAAAAGGGGACTAATCTGTTGTCATGGCAACTGAAAGAAATATCATTGGTTAATGCAAACGAAGAACTTGGAGCTTGTCGGATCACCCGCTTTATTTTTCATACGAAAATTGAGATCTAAAGGGATGAGAAGCCGTTTTCTCAAAAAGAATTTTCAAGAGCGCCCCACTCTCTTCCCTCCACCAGCAGTCCACCACAATACAGTATGCATACAACAATGACAACACGTATGCTACATGTTCGCACTTTTGAGGGAATATAGTGGAACTGATTACCCTCATCAACTTTCAGCATTTTTACTGAAACATAAATAATTTCGTTTATCAACTCGATGCTTATTTATAGAATTGTATGCATCGAACATAAATAGTGATGCGTGCTCATCATGGTATAGGAACACTAGGTCCATTTTAATCACTTAATTTTACACTTGTGGTGACGAGGTGATACAAGATTTAAACCGGTAACATTTCAACCAATTTCAATTGAACCATTGATGGACACGCCGTATTAGTAGTCGCGTAATCAACTTTTTTAATTTCACCAAGAGTAAATTACATGGTCCTATCGATTCTTCGAACAAAAGTTTCGAATGTTCGTGTTAACGTTAACAAATGGAATGCGCCTCGTGGGTCCACAACATTATGACCACTGTTATGACGAATACCGTTGTCGATAGGCCTACAGACAACGCTAAGATTGCGAGATTACTAGCAATTGTGGTAAAATATTTGTTCGCCCAGTGGTAATAGTCGCTTAATAATTCTGGTGAACAACCTAAAGTTTATCGCTGCTTTCAGATTTTCTCCTCAAAGTGGTTGACAGCAGTCAGTCAGTCACAAATTAAACACGTGTCCAGGATGGATTGCTGGTCTGGTTATCTTTGGCATAGCAAGTTCAAATTGAAATTAAAAGTTGTGGTTGCCAGTTTTTGTTCCCATTTTCCAGTGCTGGTTTCTTTGTTTTTTATTTTCTCCTGGATTTTCTTATTTTTCTGTTTATTTTTTAAACTGAAATTAATTGCAAGCAGTTTTCGTTGCGATTGGATATAAAATAATAATAATAATAATAATAATAATAATAATAATAATAAAACAACAATTGACGCAATTTAAATAAATGTTTTAACTTTTATTCGATTTCTTCACTCATTTCATGTTTATTTTTTGTGTTAATACATTCGATGCAGTTTGTGGCCTACTTTTTCGTTATAAGAACGGCGCTTAGCAACAATAATACTCTATGAAAAAATAAATCAAACAATCACAAACACTCACACCTGAGTTGATGTTCCATTATTTTTTCTATTCATTTTAAATCTTTTAAACTACTTTAGGAAAATGACAATTCCTTTCTTGTTTGTCCCCTTTTTCACGGGAAACCAAGTAGATCACACTAAATTTGAGCAGTTAAAGTCAACCAAAACAATCACGTTTTGTATAAAGCCCTTTTTACCGGTAGTCGCTATGTAGGAACAACTGACCGTAAAGACCAGAAACCAGAAACCACCTGTCGTGGAACCGGCTAGCTAGCGGTCGGTTTATTATGATATAATCCTCTTGCTCTCGAAGGCATAAAATGCATGGCCAGAAAACGAAGTCCAAGTTTGCAAAATATCGAGAAACAGAGAACCGCACAGGAAAGTACTACTTAGTAGTAATAAGGTTTCCCTGAGTTGCTCAGACACTAGCTAAGCCCGGGCTTATGCATGTTCCAATATTGGGCCATTTCTTTACCTCTGGGTTACTTGGCGATGTTGTGTAACATTAAGCAATATCTTTTTTTGGAAACTATACTTTCACGAAACTGAAAAAAATTCTTCTTTCACCCAACGTGGATTGTTATGATTCAGCAACAGAATCTTTGCTAGACTGCGAGCAGTCCCTCTTTCTTTCCTTCGTCGATCTTGTGAGCGAGCGAGAAGCGCGAGCGAGCGTAAATTGGGGCGAGCGGAAGTCAGCGCGAGCGAGCGGAAAGAAAGAGGACCCTCTTTTTTTCCGCTCACTCGCGCGGACTTCCGCTCGCCCCAATTTCCGCTTGCTCCCGCTTCGCGCTTTAAACTTCGCGCGCGTTCACAGGATCGACGAAGGAAAGAAAGAGGGACTGCTCGCAGTCTAAATCTTTGCCAATTGTCTTCAGACACTCAGCTAGGGTCGTGAAGAACACCATAATCTAATTATAAGTCTGAACCACCGTGAGTTTACTAAATCATTTTACGATATACTAAAAGGTCTGAGGAACCATTAAATGCATATTTTTTAGCCAAACATAAATGGATTTAGAAAATTACAGAATCGTTTGAAGGGGACGTTTCTTATTTTTCACGTTTGATCGCAGTTAAGCCAATGTTTGTCTAGCTCTTCGAGTGCAAGAGCTAAAGTACTGTTTCTTTCTCCAATGGCTGAATTATTTGTGAGCCATCATTGTGCACAGAGTCATCATTGATTGACACTATCTCGGTGTTGTTGTTTCGAAGGCACCACTCCGTCTCACTTTGCTCGGTCATCTTCCGCTTCCTCTTACTCCAGGTCTCACACAGCTTGTTGAAACCCCAGCGACCAGTCCCCCGCTCTTGGTTGAAGAGGCTGAAAAATTGACAGCAGAATACGTACGAAAAGAACCGAAAGTAGCCACGGCGGAAGTGTTTAGTCAATGTGCCATATGCTATTGGGTTCAGACAGCTGTGGAAGTACAAAAGCGAAGGAGAAAACGAGAAGAGAAAATTCACCATTTTCTTGTGGTTTTCCAAAGCAAAGTCATAAAGCAACCAGGCGAGCTGCGCAGGCAGCATGCAAATAGCGAATAATATCACAATAGTCGCTAGTGTTTTTATCACTTGCATGTTCTCTTTTCTCCTCTCCTGGTTAGCCCTATGATCCGAGACCTGATGCCTAGCCTGGCGCACTAGATCGAGGCCGATACGTACGTATGCGACAGCGATGATGGTCAGCGGAAGCAGGTACTGCAGTATGAACAAACTGGCCGTGTAGGCTTGGCGGTATTTGATGTCAGGCCATACCTCTGTGCAACCTTGTGGCTCTGCTAGCTTCGGTTTTATAACCAGCATTAGCGGTATCACGAGGATAATTCCCAACAGCCAAATACCGAGAATCCACACAAAAACGTAACGATGCTGCATTTCTGGCTTGAAAGGATTCAGAATAACGTGGCAGCGAAAGACAGCCATGGATGTGAGAGTGAAAATGCTGAGGTTTACAGTCACAGTCATTAAGGGCCATATCAACCGGCAGAATAAATCGTATTGAATGTCCGCAAACATCATGTAGATGTTTGTAGGAAGACAAACAAACAGGTACATCAAGTCGCCAATAGCCAGATTGAGAATAAATATGTCGTTAGCGGTCCGTCGTTCCCGCCTCGCCGCCACAATAATGATCACGAGGAAGTTTCCAAGAAGACCGACCACAAAAACAACCGCGTAAAAAGCTGATTTAACCGGGTCTTCTATATCGGTATCAGTGCTGTTTGACATCGCGTAAATGTTGTACGACGCCTTGAAGCAAGATCTACGAAAGCGTGCCGTTGAATTCTCCACTGTCCACTTTCTCTGTGGTTCGGATTGTCTCGACGTGAGCTGTATTCAGACCAACCGGTTTGCCAACGTGTCCTTTCAGTTTCGATCTACTGGAAGTTTGTGTTGTTTTCCCTTACGACTAAGCTTTATGTATTTATTCGGTCAAAGGTGCGCCGAACACACATCTAGTTTACCCACACGTCAGCACGCCAGTCCGCAATCTCAAACGACACTACGAGGTCAGCTGGTTAATTCTGAAATAAATGATGTTATCATTCCTTCGTAAATAAATCTTATTTATAAAAGATTTATTAGAATAATAAACATAAATTAGCAAAACAGATATGTGTGTCTATAACTCATGCATTGTGAAGTCCCGCTTACCTGAGAATTGCGTCGATTTAAGTTTAGATCTAATCAGTTTTGCAACTGAACTAATGAACGAAAGTAGATTGTTTATTGTTCACTCGACAGCAATAGAGTCGCTTTGTGTTAATAAGTTCTCCATGGACAGTCGTCGCCTCTAATTAATGGCGTTTATTTGAATAACAAGCTAAAGTGACTGTTCTATTGAGAAAGCGATAAGGAACCTAATGGAGTGTTTTCTTAAAATGCTGAACTGAATTGCCTGGCGATTATCTAATATCGAATGTTTTTGGTACTAACCTGAAATTTGTTTTTGTCAGCCGTTATCTGAATATTCCAAATGGAGCCTTAATGAAATCAAGTCTGCTCATCTATAGTCCATTTTCCGCGGCTAATTAATAGTGGCATTATAATCATCTTTATGAGACTTAACTGTTTCGCCACATAAAACGATCATCTCTTCGAAAGGATTGGATCTAAAGGCTCTCCATCCATCCAAAGTAATGAGCCATATAGTGTTCAAGCTTATTCGCCGATCAATTCGAAACTTCAAACAAAAACCCCCCAAGCAAGCGCCTGTGCATTTCAACTGTAGAAAATTTGCTTGTTCAAATTCATGACCCCATGAACAAAACACTGCATTCAAATTCCCTATCTTGTTGGTTGACGGGTTCAAACCTCCTCCATGAATAAGCAACCACCTTAACGTCGCCATATGTTCATATTCCCTAAGCCACCTTGGCAAAGTTTAAAGTACCCGACCCCGGCAGGGCCTCTTTCGAAGAAAATAGCAAAAACGAGGGATAATATTTTCGAGTTCCGAACGCAACGCAAAGTTTCATTCCACCTTCATACTCTCTAGAAACACCTCCCCTTTGTGGTTCTAACTTTAGAATAAGATCAGACAAGATTTCAGACACAGCTAAAACTACTATCAACAAGACTCCGAATCGTGATTTTTTCGCACAGCAGCTGGCATCCATTTCTCATTTAGCTCACGTAATAACCACCTCATAGAATTGGAGGGGATGTCAAGTATCCTCAAACATTATAGAGATAAGTTATAAAGAAAACGGAAAAAATAGTCCGTGGCAAAGAGATAAGTAAAACAACGGAACTCAACGTTAGAGGGTAGTGCGCTTGTCAAAATTTTGGAGGTGATGTTCGCCGACTTTCAAAATCCTACAATTTCAGACCAAAATATATGAGTGCCTTTCAGACCTCCCCACCATGGCAAACAAAACCTAAGCCGGTACTACTCGCAGACGACCAACAGCACGAAGCAGAAAACGTTCCAAATCTATAACGTATTTTAAGACCAACAGGGTTGACTCGTGGCTATATTTTGAGCTGGAAATTGAAATTACATATTTAAACATTGCAAAGCCTAGATAAGGCAATTTCCACACTCAAAAGAAAAAAAAAATAACGAAAATGAAAGAAACCTTGGTTTGGATAAAAAAATATTTGGCTATGACGTGTAATCCCTTTTGGAACACTAGCTATTGCATCAGTTTTAGGAGCAACTGAACGAGCTTTCCTCTCTATCTTCTTTGAAACTTTTCCAAGAAGGAAATATAGGCCGAAAATACCGCGACTGAAGCAGAAAAATTATTATGTGGAGAATACCATGATTACAGATGATTGCACAACGCTACGAGCTGATAAAGACATTGGAAGTTGGCTTTTTGGGCGAGAATTTGACCGTATATATATTGGTCAGCCCTCTGACAAAAGACGATCAACAGACCGCGAATGTTCAGTAAATTTAAACTCACGCAAGGTTTTGCTTTCATTGCAGAGTATTTACAATAACTTAAAAAGCTGGAAACTAGAACAAGTGAACATGGTAAGGTAGCTGAGCTTTCGCAAAAACAATATAGCCCTTTTCGAGGAATAACATTCATTATTTTGTTCATGTTTTTCTCGCTTGTTTTCTCGGTAAATAACTCAGAGTGCAATAGGTTGTTACCTGTAGCATTTGATAAGTGATGCTATTTTCGGAGTTCTTGACCAAAGTTAATTGATGGCAAAAACGCCTGCTGGCCTTATTTGCAATTACCAAGCTACTCTTTCATAATACCGCGCAGTTCTGCGGTTTGTCAGTTTACCAAGCCACATTGTTCTATACCTAGACTTTCACACAACAAAACGAGCACTGCGATTGGTTGATTCTTGATCACGTGCCCCTGACTAAATTCAAATGTATCCCAACCGGGATACAATTCCGCAGTTGTTGCCCGCGCGCCGGATACAACAGCACGTGATTAGTCCATGACTAAAAAGTGGCATGATCTTCAGCACGTGCTCACGTCAGCTTGATTGACGAGGGCGGACCTGAGAACACTGCCAGTTTTAACCAACAATAATACAAAAGTTATGGGACCTGAGACTAAAAGAAAACGTTTTTCTCCAGTATCAGCCGACGAAATTCAGCATCTAATAGGAGGAAAAGATTCCGAAATACAAGAAAGGTATATTCTACTTTTTCAGGTACTTTTAAACATTTGTAAATTATTCATTCAGCACGCTTGTGAATAAAGACGTGTTTTTGTAATGCCGTCTTTGTTTGTTTGTTTGTCCTCATTTTGCTGTGATTGTTGAAGGGAAAGTCTCGGTGTCAGATAACAAAGCACTTAATGTATGGTCGTCTCGGGAAACATCAGGACTCTCGGGAAAACAAAACTAACTGTTTCCCTCGGGACCATACATTAAGTATATATTATTTCCCAAGGCTATTTAACAATTATTCTACGAGGGCGTGCTGGATATGAAGTGATAAGCGCCGAGTTGGTTATAACCATTTCATATCCAGCAAGCCCGAGTAGAATAATTGTTTTATTAAAAACTCTACGACGCATAATTGAGAATCTGAACAAAAAAAGTGAAAGGAAGGAACTCAGAGAAAGAGAAAACCAAACGAAGGAAACATTTGTCCATCACATGACTAAACAAAAAGGGCGCGAAATCCTTTCGGTGTGTTGCAACGCTTCCGAGCGAAGTTGAATGAATAAGTTCAATGAAACTGTCCGAGAACAACGTTGAAGCTTCAGTTTAGGGTCCTTTTGGAAAAAGTGCAAAGATTATTTGCTTTGAATGGTTGTAAATGGTCTGTAGTTTCGTTTTTTTCCGAGGCAGTCCTAAGTACCCGCCGGGGGGGAACGGCAAAGCCTCCCTCCCGCTTACTCAACGCGTGTGAGTTAAACGTCTTGGTGACGTTTTTCTTTTTTTCTTAGCCATGACTGATGATTTGAGCACGCCCTCAAGTTGGGCTGAAAATGTAACCGTTAATGAGTCTGATGCTTTTCCGAGTGCTTCCACGACTCCTGTGACCATGGATGCTCCTGATGCTCGTTTGTATTCTAACGTGGCAGCTCCGTCCCGTTCTGACGTTCTAGGAGATCTTAGTGATTTATCGGATATTGAGATTCTGGATTATCTTCCGACTGCTTTTGAACGTGAGCATTTTGACGAAGGTAATTTTATGCCAGACTGTCCTTGTACAGCGTATTTCATCGCCCGTGAACGTCTCATTACCAAGGATATTTTTGATGCTCTGGCCAGAGATGGTATCCCCGCCAGGAAGGTTCGCTGTATTCAGCGTAAGTTGGACAATGAGATTCATATCACCTTCACAGATAAGGCCGTCCGCGAGAAGTTTGTGAAAGTTACGTCCTTCAGTGTTCAACGTAATTCTTATTACGTTCGATCTGCTTCCAGACCTCACACCTTTTTGACTATTTACGATGCCCCACATGAGATGCCTGATGCTGCGCTTATCGCTCGTTTACGCCCGTACTGTAAAGTCATTCATTGTCGCCGTGGAAAGCTCTACGATCAGCCTAAAGTTTGTAATGGTTGGCGACATTTTCGGGTTGTACTCAAGAAGCCTGTACCATGTTTTATTCGCTTTGGGAAGTTTCTGGTGCGCTTTTATCATGATAACCAGCCAAAAACGTGTCGTCGTTGCAATTCGTCTGAGCACCTTGCCAAAGATTGTGATGCTGTCGTTTGTTACAACTGCGATGGGATTGGCCATGTTTCTAAAGCATGCCCTAATGATAAGGCCTGTTGTATTTGTAGAGGCCTCGACCAACTGGCCAATGACTGTGATTACTCTTGGCATCGCCATGCCAAGACTGACGGCGATGTTTCTGTTAGCAACGATGATCACCCCTCTGATGATGACTATTATCCAAAGTCTGATGCTGATGCTGATGCTACCTTTGACGAGAATAACGATGGTGATGACGAGGATGATGACATGCAGACGGCGGATAGTGATTCTCTTGCAGATGTTAGCGAACACCAACAGCCTGTTTCATCTGCTACGCCTGCTGCTGTCCTACCTGTTACAACTGCCGTGGTTTCTTCTGTTTCTACCGCTCCCAGTACTAGTACCTCCAGCACTCCTGCTCAACGAGTTGTCTCCAATGTTTCTACTCAACTTGATGTTTTCTCTGGTACCTCTTCCGCTGGTATTTCCCGCGGTACTCCTGTACCTTCTTCGCTTCCTGAGGTGTCTGCTGACGGTTCTACTGCTCCCCGTCTTCTCAACTCACAAGGTCTTCTGGCTACTACACCCGGTTTTTCTCCCGCTACGCGTTTCAAGTCTTCTTCCCTGCCGTCCGTGTTTTCTCCGTCTGCCAGTGGCGATCTCTCTGGATCTGCATCCAATGTGGAGTCTGCGAGGGCTGCTTCTGGCTCGTCCCAGCTTTTGTCCGGTTCTCTATCTCAAAAGCTCTCTTCGAAATCTTCTGGTCGTCGCAAGCCTACCCCTTTTTTCAACTCGCAGGTCGGTACTACGCGTAAACCAACTGCTCCTGTTAAGGTTTCTACCCCGAGGAGATCTGCGCAGTCTTCACAGTCTTCACAGCTCTCCAGGTAACATGAACCTATGGATACTTCTGGTATCGGGGCGCGTAAGCGATTTTCGTCTTCTGTTGAATCCGGCATCGCCCGTAAGTCTGCTCCCTCTTAGTCATGCCTTTATTATTATTATTGTTTGTTGTGAAGCTTCTTTCACTTAATTCAAGGGGTTTTGATTTACGTAAGGAGTTAATGATTTTTGATCGTGCTAAAAGTTATGATTTTTGTTTTGTTCAGGAAACTCATGTTTCTTGTTCTAGTAGGCTCACTGCCCTGTCTGCTGAGTGGTCTGGCCCTAGTTTCTGGTCGCCTGCCTTTGGCAGACAGGGTGGTGTGGCTATTCTTGTTTCCGATCGATTTGATGGTGAGATTTTATCCTGGCGCAAAGATTCTGATGGCCGTGTTCTTAGTTTATTAGCTACGTCTAATGGTTTCAAGATTAATTTCGTTAATATTTATGCTCCTGTTAATTTAACCCATCGTAAAATCTTCTTTGAAAATCTTCATGATTTTTTTCTTCCTGCGGATGCTATTATCCTAGGTGGAGATTTTAATTGTTATGAAAGTGAGCTTGACAAACTTGGCGGTAATGTTTTTGTTGCGAAATATTTAGCGGACTTTCGTTCTTGTTTTAGACTTTCTGATGCTTGGCGTAAACTTCATCCCAGATTGCGCCAATACTCTTGGTTTAAATGAAGAATGATCCTCGCAGTTGTGAACGCAATTTATGAAATTGCGAAAAGAAGCCTGAAAAAAATTCAGGACTTCAACGGGGTTTGAACCCGTGACCTCGCGATTACCGGTACGATGCTCTAACCAACTGAGCTATGAAGCCACTGACGTTGGGAGCAGGTCAATTGTGGGTTCACATGTTCCCGCGAAAGAAATGAGTGTGAATGATATATGAAATGAATCATATATGAACTGCGGAAATGAAATCAAATGAAGAATGATCCTCGCAGTTGTGAACGCAATTTATGAAATTTTTCAGGCTTCTTTTCGCAATTTCATAAATTGCGTTCACAACTGCGAGGAGCATTCTTCATTTGATTTCATTTCCGCAGTTCATATATGATTCATTTCATATATCATTCACACTCTTGGTTTAATTCGGATTTTTCAATTGGCAGTCGCCTTGATAAGTTTTTTGTTTCTTTTAATCTTGCTTCCTCCGTTCGGCCCTGTGATATTCTCCCGTGTTGTTTTTCAGATCATGATTTTGTTAGCTTGCAAGTTTGTTTGAATAATGATTACGCACGTGGTCCTGGTCTGTGGAAATTTAATAACTCGTTGCTTTCAGATTCTGATTTTTGTTCTTTGATTTCTGCTCGAATTACTGATTTTTCGACCTTCGTTGATAATTTTCTATCTATTAAGGACTGGGGGATTTTTGAAGCGTTATTTGCGTGCTGAAATTGTTTCTTATTCCAAACTTAAGCGCAGAGAATTATTCCACGAGCGTGTCAAGCTCACTAATCGTCTAATTAGTTGTAAGCAGCGTCTTTGTCAGGGAGACAATTCTGTCGTTTCAACAATTGTCTCCCTCGAATCTCGACTTAAAGAGCTTACCTTAAGGGACCTGGAAGGTGCCAAAATTCGTAGTCGGGTTCAATGGTTCGAAGATGGTGAGAAGCCCACGCGCTTTTTCTTTAAATTAGAACGTGAGCGCATGGATCGTAATTTTGTGTCTTCTATTTTAAATGCAGATGGGTCGAGGTTTTTGCCCGTGAGGGAATTGAACACGCGCACGTGTGTTTTTATACTGATTTATTTTCCCCTGAGCCTACTGATCCCGTTTGTAAACAACGACTGCTACAAGGTTTTGCTCGTTCTCTCACCGAAAGTGATCGCGATTTCTGTGATGAGGCCCTTTCTTTATCTGAGCAGCCGAGTCTCTCTCTTCTCTTAATCTTGGTAGGTCCCCCGGTCCTGACGGTTTCACCGTTGAATTCTATAGAGCTTTTTGGCACCTTTTGGGTCCTTTCTTTTTAAGAGTTGCTCGTGAATGTTTTAGTGACGGAGCACTGTCCGATTCCATGAAGGGCAGCGCTACCCGACTAATTTTCAAAAAGCGAGGTGACAGAAAAAGTCTGAAAAATTGGCGTCCCATCAGTTTGCTCAATGTAGATTATAAAATTATTTCTAAAGCTATCACTTGTCGCCTTTCTCGCGTTTTAGGTTCTGTTGTTGACCCGGACCAGACTTGTTCTGTGCCGGGCCGATCGATTTCGTCCAATGTTGTTTTATTACGGAATGTCCTTGATTTCATTGAGCGGACTGATGAGACGGCAATTCTCATTAGCCTTGACCAGGAGAAGGCTTTTGATCGTGTCGACCGTTCGTTTTTAACAGATCTTCTCTGTCACCTCGGTTTTGGCCCAAATTTTGTGAGATGGGTTCACACCTTTTACGAGGGTGCTTACATGCGAATTCTTCTCAATGGATGGTTGACTGAGAAAATTCCTTTACGTCGCGGGATGAGGCAGGGTGACCCCTTGTCCCCCCTGCTTTATGTTTTATGTATTGAGGCTCTTGCTTGTCAAATTCGCAGTTGTCCTGAGATCAGGGGCTTTCTCTTGCCTGGTGCCCGCGGCCGCCAGGCTAAAGTTCGTTTGTACGCCGATGATACTACGGCAATTTTGAAAGATTTTCGGTCTCTTGTTAAATTATTTGATGTTATTTCTATTTATGAGAAGGGTTCTGGTGCGAAGTTAAATAAGTCCAAAACTGAGGCCATGTGGCTGGGTTCCTGGAAGGATAGAACTGATGAGCCACTTGGCCTCACTAGGGTACGCAAGATGAACGTTTTAGGTGTAGTTTTTGGCACTGTTCCTACCGAAATTGATAATTGGCAGCCCCGTCTTAACAAGTTAGAGGGATCCCTTGATCTTTGGAAATGTCGGTCACTGTCCTTTGTCGGTAAGAGCCTTTTAATTAATGTTCTTGCCCTTAGTAAATTACTTTATCTCGGGAGATTTCTTATTATGCCCGCGTGGGTGCTTGCGCGTGTCAATCAATTGATTTGGCCTTTCCTTTGGGGTTCCCGTTGTGAAACCGTGAGTAGGAACACTTGCTTTTTACACCAGAGTGCAGGGGGGTTGGGCATTTGCAATTTGACCTTGAAATGCGATGCCCTTCGTTCAAGTTGCATGATTTCCACCGTCAGTTCCTCCGAGGACTCTAGTTTTTTCCTATGTAAATATTTCGTTGGCCGACGTCTTGCATCCGCGCGGGCTGAGTGGGCTGGCTTGCGTGATTCTTCCACTCCTAACGCGAGTCATCCCACTCCTTTCTATGATGTTTGTCTTCGCGTTCTAGCTCAAGTTTCGTCTGTTGATGATCTTGTATCTCGTAAGATTTATAGTTCTCTCCTCTCGCATCGTTCTTCTTCCCCTCTTCTCCCGAAGTTCTGGTCTTCCTTTCTCCCTCGTCCTTCTTCTCTTGATCGTTACTGGTCTCTTGTCCGGAATCGTTTTACTGAAAATTTCAAGAATGATCTTTTGTGGTTGATTGCCTTGCGCGGTATCAAGGTCCGTGATTCTTTAAAGCGTTGCGGAATCATTAATTCTGGGGTTTGTGCGTCGTGCCCTAGACAGGAGACTATCGATCATTGTTTTTTTAATTGCCCTCGTGTTAAAAGTGTGTGGACCCATTTTCAGCCGATTCTGTCTCTCCTACTGTGTCTTAATTTCCGTGTTAATTGTCTTTTTGTCTTTTTCGTTTTATGGCCCGCAGTTTCTGCCAAGAGGGCCAGAGTCGCACGTTTTCTTCTTAAGTCCATCCTCTACGGCATTTGGGTGTTTCGCAATAAGGCCGTTTTTTTCAATGGTACGTAAAGAAGACCATAGGGCTATCATTCGTTATATTACGAACGACGTACGGAGGAGAATTTCGTTGGACTTTATTCGGCTCTCCGAATCCTGTTTTGCTGAGTCTTGGCTGATCGACGATTTCTGTGCCGTGGAGGATGGGCTTCTGAGGATCTTTATTTAGTCGTCCTTCTTTCATGTCTGCGCATTGTCTGTGCGCTGTTCGTGGACTATATAATCAAAGGCCCTATATAAGGAATTTGTTTGGCATGTGGCCTCAGGGACTTTAATTAGGGATTTTGTTTTGTATCAGATCGCCTACTCCGGATAAACGTTGACTGTCTGATGTACTTCTGAATATTGCGTGCCCCTTTGTTTCAATGTCTTTGTCTTTGTTTGTCTTTTAATGCGTTTTTATCTGTGAATAAACTTTCTTATACAACCGAAACAGCTGTCCATGGCTGCTAATGCTTGGGCTCAATCTTTGCTCTGGTAGATTTAAGGGGTAATGCCCGCTACCATGTGGCCTTAGTGCCTTTAGAGTGGCTTCAGCTTACCAAATCACATTAATTTGTGAGGTATATCCTTCACGGCTGAGAGATGCGCGCTGCAGTAGCGGGAAAAATGAGTTCTGTTTACATTTACATCCTTCAAAAAGTGAAAAATGGCGACCACGACGGATTCATCTCTGACAAATTAATTATCTGTGAACCCAACACCAATCTTGACCGAAGAGACAGTTTAAAATGAAAAAGACAGCGAAAAATACTGCATTTTTTGCTGGCCAGTCGTTTAGCTTTTTTGCTCGCTCGAGCCATTGTTGCAATGACGACGCAGTTTCAGCTAATTACCCCAAAACGAGGCACAAAACAACTATGTCATCTATGTCATCATTGGACCGATCTGGCCGCGAACTAAGCCGTGAACCATTTATACGAGCAGTTCGCGTCTTATGTAAGCCGTACTCGTCTAAATGGTTTCTTTCGCGTCTTATGTAAGCCGCAGCCAGAGTAAGCCGCGGCTTATTTTCTCTCGTATAAACAGCCCTATTATTGTCTCAGCAGACCTGGTCGGAAACAAGATATATGATGTCCGGGTAATGCTTCAAGAAATGGCTTGTAGAAATATGTCTTGATGCGTGGAACAAAAACTGGAACCGCGGCCGAACAGGAATAACAAAAACAACAAGGACGGCGATTCTCCTCGTTTTTTTAAAGAAAAAAACATATCTGTGACCGGAAAGTTTGAAGCTGGTGATTGATATGTTGCATCGAGTACAGGTCAGAACATTTTCAATGTGTGTTAATTTTTTGAAAAGTGTCACTGATCGCTGGAAAGATTTTCTTTAGTGGATTAGTGCTGCAAATTTTAGCTGAAGTTGTTGTTTGTTCAGTTTGTTTTGAATAGACTGGCCCGTGAGCATAGCTGCAGATTGGTGACGTCGACACTTATTGTTCAATACATATTTTCAATTTAGTTTAGTTAAGTTAAAAAACTCGGTATTTCCTTAAAAAAAAGTGCGTTTTACTATTAGCTTTTACATCAACGCTGCAAGAAATTTTTAACACGATCACAACACTGTTTGTTGTCGTTCTAAAACACTCAGCAACGAAAAGTTGAATGCCATTTGTATTTCGGTTCCAGTTTCGAAATTTCTATTCGTTAATTCCGCCGCTGCGAGACGATTCGTGTTTTAATGGCTGCTCTGTCAAAGGAAAAATTTTAGTGAGCTTTCTCTGTTGCTGAAGCGTTCATTGACCATATAAGGTAGTGCAGGTATATGAGCTGAGAGCCTGTGTCTGGCTAGCCAATGAAAATGCTGGAAATCTGATATCCGTAGTTCAGTTTTTAATAATATAGAATAGTCACACCGATTGTTTAGCATTATTGAAGAAGCGTCTCCTATAGTCGCAGATGTACCTATCGACCACTGAATCTACAGAGAGACAATATCTTTATTAGGTTAGCTCGAGAGGAAGTGGGAAAGCCACCCCGGCAGAGAACAACCCGTAAATTGGCCTTCACGTCTTGACCTTCATCAGTAGAACATGCCGGAATTTTTAAAGTCATTCATCAACAGCTCAGACTTCCTTAATTGACAAAACCCGCTCAAGCACGTTCTTTGCCAATTTATGCTTTTCTTGCACAGGTGAGATTCCTCGTGAGTAAAAGCAAGTTTATGGCGCAACTTATTTTCGAAACAACACTGAGCTCCTGTAGACACTTGTTGTACTAGTCGCCATTTAAGGACGGTGCGCGGGGCCTAGTACTGAGGTATCTGCGCAGTTTATAGCTATCTGGAAAAAGTAGACAGCTACGGCTGTTCTTAAGAACCTATCTAGAAATTTTTGGGTTACAACGCACTTTTAGGGTATAATTAATTAAGCAACAATAATTCCAAACAGCTTCGATACACATAACGAAATTGAAACCTTTTACCCCTGAAAAACGCGTGCTTGTTTCCAATTTCCTTTTCATCCAATAGCCCATGGCAATAGCTATACTTTTCCTGGCCGAGTTTAATAAACATCGCTAAAATACCCGATCTTGGTGTTAAGAGGTACCGTCCCTAAGACATCCTTGTTTCTTGGGTAATCCCGAGATACGCAGAGAACGTGTGCGCAGTAACAACAGGAGGCTCCGTCCTCAAGACATTCTCGATCCCAGAGCTCTTCCCTTTTGCGCATGTTTAACGGGAGTGACGGCGGGAAGAGCTCTGGTCAACTCTACGCGAGCGTAGCCAAAATCTAGCTGTTGAAGTCTCACAGCGCAGGTTCGAGATTTCAAACCAAAATCGCGCTGCTGTTTAAAACATTCTTGCAGTATGCCTTAGCAAAAGGTGGTATAGGCTCTAAATTTCGCTTAAAGGTAGAACAGAAAACAATTATTGAAACTGCTGTTTGTTCAAGGAAGGACATTTTAGGGGTTTCACTCATGTTTGTTTTTGTTCACTTCACAAGAGTAACCCGCGCGCTGTTCAAATTTTCGCGCGTACCGAGTTGGCCAATCAGAAGTAATTTTATTGTTTCAACTGTTTCAGTTTCAGTTTCAGTTTATTTTTGCCACTTATTGTTGTTTTAAATTACAAAATAAATATATATTAAACTACAAGAGATATTAAATAATCGATAAAAGAAAAGCATTAGGCGAGGATGCCCATATAGAAACCATTAGGGCTTATTTGGGCTACAGGCACCTCAAGAAAAATACAACGATAAAATGATAATTTAGGGGTGTCTTATTTAATTTGTAAGCATATTTAGGTTAAAACGCAAGAAAACAAACAAACAAACAAACAAAAAAAATAAAGAAAATAAGGGGAAGTCAGTTCAGGAGGAAAGTTCTTAATTTAGACTTAACTTGCATGAGAAAAAATTGTCAGCATTCTGAATTTCTGTATTGAAAGAATTAAACAATTTAGGTCCTTGAAAACGTATTGCAAACTGTCGGATATTTGTTCTACAAGAAAATAAGTAAAAGGCATTGGAGTTTCTAGTATTATAATGATGAATTTGATTAGTCAGCTAAAACCTTTCATTGAATGCATCAGGAAGGAGGCCTTTCTTAAAAGAAAACATAAACTTGCCAATTTGAGATCGATAAATATCACTGAGTTTCAGAATTTTCAGCTGCTTAAATATTGGTTCAGTATGAGCATCGAATGCGCTTCTCGATATGATTCTTAAAACCTTTTACGAAGTAAAAAAATGCGATTTAGATTAGAAGGATAGGTCGATCCCCATACTGATATGCAGTAAACAAGGTAAGGATAAACTAAGCTAAAATATAAGGTGCACAAAGAGGAGGTGGGAAGGCAAAAACTTGCTTTATAAATTATGCCAATAGATTTTGATATTTTTCTAGCCACATTAGCAATGTGTGGTTTCCACGTTAAATTTTCGTCAAGAATAACACCTAAAAACACGGTTTCTTTTACTCGTCTAATGGCACATCGACTAATCTCTAGATTGATGTCAAGTGTTTGCCTTTTTTGCCTAGGTTTAAATACCATAAAATTAACCAATCAGAGCTGAAGGCTTGCGTAGAGTTGCCCAGAGTTTTTCCCGCCGTCACGTCCGTTAGACATGCACAAAAGGGAAGAGCTCTGAGGTCGAGAATGTCCTCAAGACATCCATCCTGTGGGCTCTGTTTTAAAACAATTAGATTATGACCTTGATATTTCCATCGTGTGATAGCTGATGACGGCGCAGCCCGAGTCAGCTACAGTGTATCACGCAGAGAAATCGAAATCTTGCAATTCTGTCTTCTCTTCTCTCTAAATCCTTCTCGAAGAGTCTTCGAAAACGTGAAGAAGCGGCAGCCATTGTTTTTATTATTATTATTATTATTATTATTATTATTATTATTATTATTATTATTATCATTATTATTATTATTATTATTACAGTCTTATTACAGCATTTATCCTTGTAAATAGTTTTGTTGTAAATATGTTCTTCATTATAATAATAATAATAATAATAATAATAATTATTATTATTATTATTATTATTACTATTATATTACCGGTATCAAAAAAGAGGAAGAAACAGACTAGAGTTACGCTTCCATACTTCCTGTTTAGGACCAGGGCAATGACTGTCTCATATGGAGTTTTGAGTGTCTGAAATTATATTGTAGTAGGTAGTTGTCTGATGAATTTGCGGTTGGCATTTACCGCCTGTCTATCAGCAGCTCTCAAGATCAAGAATTAGTAGGACATTTGCCTATAGAACTGTCGTTCCTGTTGGGTAAATTTTTATCTCGTGAAGGTTGTAGCTTAGAATTTTCACCGACCAAAGCGAGGTTTCCCGAGGACGGACCTGTAGTTCCGGAGCGCTATACTACTTTTCCAAAGAACCAGAAGATGGTATCAATTCTCCATAAAGAACTAGAACGCAAAGTGGAAACGTTCAAACACATGAAGTTGGAGGTAAAATTTGTACATGGGGTTCAGAGCCACTTTAACTTATCAAAAAATTAAGGAAGGCTCTGAAACCTATGTACCGATTTTTTTTAAACTTTGCAGAAAGATGAATCTTCATATGCTGATTGCAATTCAATAATAAAAAACGGGAATAATTTGACTCGTTTTTGAGTTAAAGGCGCATAAAGTCAAAATTAAGGGTGTTTCTAAGAGGTTGTACTGTTGCTATGGCAACTTTATATGGCAAAACAGTGAACACAACTTGTTGAGAAATAATTGGGAAATGTTTTGATACCAAATTCAAGAAAACAAACAAAAAATTGTTGGAGTATCGATTCGTCAAAGAATTGGTGTTTAAAAATACTGAACAAAACCATTTTGAGCCACCTTAAGTAGTGAAGCCGTTGTTACGCCACAAAATGTAATAACTGACACAAAATGTAATAGCGGCGCAAAATGTAATAACTTTTGCCACAAAATGTAATAGTAACGCAAAATGTAATATCTTTTGAAGAAAAAGGTAATAACGTTGGTAAAGCAAAATGTAACAACTTTTGACGCAAAATGTAATACATATAAGTAACGCAAAATGTAATAACATTTTAGGTGGTATATATTTCTTCGAAATATACCGGTAAGCATTTGTATCGGCACTGAGAAACGGAACATCTTTGGTATTTTTCGGGGGGAGGGAGGGAGGGGTATAGGTGAGGGTCATAGACGTCTGTGTTTAAAATGTATAAGAAAGCATAGGTGAACTGGAACTAGAACATATAGATGCTTTGCTATGGCATCTTTATATCATATTGTGATGAGGTAATAGTATGGGCGGCCGTCACCGCCAAAAATACAAGCATAATAAGCACTTTGGAATAAACAGAAATGGTCTAATTGTCTTTTGCATCTCCTTTGTGTGCGCGTTTCCATCAGGAGATCGGGATCCCGGAACCCAAAAGTGGTAACATGCTTCAATCTAGCGCACGTGAGTCGCTCATGAGTTGTTTCTCCTCGGCTTGTTCGCTCAGTTTCGACGTATCTTGTAGTCAGTTCAAAGCGGTGTATTTCCTGCGCGATACATATTAAAAATCCTAGTTTTGTACCGAAGCTTAGAGAATAAAGAAATGCATTTTTTTTAATTCGAGGGCTTTTGTCCATGCAAAAATACATTTCCGAGGCCCTTCTTTCCGTTGGCACAACACATGAATCTCCAGGAGCTCACCTATTCAATTTTTTCCTTGAAAAAAGAAAAAAAAATCAAACTACCATTTGGAAAACCTCCAGCTATCCGCCAGTTTTGTCCCTCAGTTGCGATACAAATCCTTATATTTCGAAGAAAGATATACCACCTAAAATGTTATTACATTTTGTGTTATTTTGCGTCAAAAGTTGTTACATTTTGCGTTACCGATGTTATTACATTTTGCTTTAAAAGTTATTACATTTTGCATTACTATTACATTTTGTGGGTTAACAGCGGTGATTTTAAAATACTCCCGAAAAATTTCCACAAGAAAAAAATATCTATTTCAATTATAAACGACTACTTGGGAGGCGAGTGTTGGAGTTTCTCTGTGATTGTTTCGGCCGCCAATTAACTTTTTTTTTGCTGGTCTGTAATTTCGTGCCGCGTTTTTTGCTAGAAAATTCTTTGTAACTCATATCTTGACTGATTTGGAGAGCTTAACTAATTACAATGCAGGAAAATCCATTAATCGCAGTCTATTTCTTTTAATTAGCAATAAACAAGTTTGGCACAGAACTCTAAACATTGCACATAATTAGGAGGATCTCAGCACGCAGCAGAAAGACAAGTCCTTCTTCACTTTTGTTTTAACTTAGTGTTATGTAAAAGTCTCTACTTTCTTATATGCTTTTCGTGGTTGAACCACGTAATAAAGTGACTGTATAAGCCACAGAGAACAATAAAACAGTTTTTCTGATGATTTTCTATATCGTGATCTTGAAATGAGTAAAATTTAAATTTGAATTTGAAAATTGCCTTGTTTTGGCTTTCGTCCACATCTTTAGCTAGCCAAAGAAAGATGCCGCTCAAGTGACTGTATAAGCCACAGAGAACAATAAAACAGTTTTTCTGATGATTTTCTATATCGTGATCTTGAAATGAGTAAAATATAAATTAGAGTTTGAAAATTGCCTTGTTTTGGCTTTCGTCCACATCTTTAGCTAGCCAAAGAAAGATGCCGCTCAATTAAAACATCGTATATTAGAATGCATTATATAAGATTAAAAACTGAATTGACGTCAGTTTTTCTTAACCATCTGTTCTCTTGTTGATGATTGTTTTCCTGTGCAGAACACTTGCTGACGTTTTAGAGGCAGATCTGCTCGGATTTTCTTTAGCTTAAAATTAAAGTCGCCAAAAGTTTAGGAATTTTCACTTGTTCTCTGTATTTCCCATGTATTGTCGGCTTAAGTTTCCGAAAATGCTGGCCGGTCTTTTTTCACACCGCCTTAAACAACATTAGAGCACCTCTGCCCGGAAATTAGTTTTCAGTAATGGCGAGAGTTGGTGAAAAAGAAAAAACCTTGCAAACAGATATTTCACAGCAATGAGTCATTGCGTTCCCTTTATGATAGCCTCCAGCATAATATTATCAAAGATCGTAGTGTTTTACCAACCCAATTGCATGTCTTTGGCCCGTTCATCCCCAGATACTGAATTTCAAGTCAAACGAATACATTGGAGCTCTGTAATTTCTAAAATAACTTTCGGTTCACGTGTAAACGTCGCCTTATATCAGTGCTAATACCATTCATCACCCATTTTCCTGGTACAACTCCCCTAAAATACTCACCTTTCCACTACAGAGCCTCGGTTTCTCTTCTTACGTTTTACCCGAAGCATTTTCCACGATTTTCTCATCAGTAATTGTAGTTTTGAGGTTTAGCTCTCGCCGCATCACGAAAAGTACTTTCACATTATTGACAATCACACTAACCAATGAGCGCGCGGGTATTTGACGGAACTGGTAGGTAATTGCTTTGTCCATACCGCCAAGACATAGCCTGTGAACAGGCTCCGCGGCTGGGGATAACGAAAAGAACTGGTCGCGGCAACTGGCTGCGGCGAAGGAATTGGCCGAGTGGGGACTGGGAAGGGGAAAAACGGCGAAGCCTGTTGGCACACCATTGAAGTCGCCATTCCGCCCCTTTGAACAAACCTGTCATTAATCTGTCAATGAGTTGTCATTAGCTTTACTTGGATGCATTGGAATGTAAATAGATCGCACGTGAAAATGACAGCTCGCACGAAATACGCGCCTTTCTCCGTTGTTTTGAAATGGAGCGGGCCGATTCTGTAAAAAGAATTCAATTTGCGGTTCCAAAAGGGTAAACTCGGTACCGGTATTTAGTGCATCTAAAAATAAGGAACTTCTTGTTGTTCCCGGCCAAGAAAGTATCATTTTAGCTGAATCACTAGAAAAACTTGGGCTTCAAGTGAGGCAAGAAGAAGGCTTTTCCAACGTAAGTTGCATGCCATGTGCTCGACAAGCCGTTCGTCTGTCGAACTCCTTCACCGTTCTTACAAGCCAATGCAACGAAAGCGCTGTCGGCTCTTCAACGGTCGATAAAAGTCCCGAGTCTGGCAACAAAAGATCAGTGACAGTTCGTTCGCCGTCGGGAGTGACACCATCGGCAAAGCGAAATAGAGATGACACACCAGAAGCGGCAAACACAACCGGGAACCAAACGACTGAAAAAACTTCGCGCCGTGCGCTAAATTTTATCCACCAAGTAGTAAACGATGAAACCCCGGAGGAAAACCCGCTAACAGTGGAAAAAAAATCCAGGCTTCGATGGAAATTCCTCAAGATAAAAGGAGCATGGTGGTCAAGGTTAGTTGAATGAAAATTAAGCTTATTCGTGTTGCACGACAATGTTTACGACTCAGCTGAATGCGTGCGTAATCACTGCCACTCTGCCAGTAGTGTTTATATTTTATAATTTAAGTAAAATTTCGATTTCTTGTTTCAGATCTTTATTGGGTACCCGAATACAGGAAAAGTAGACGAGTATGAATGCAGTGATGCCATGGAGGAGAAAGCCGTAAAAAATATTGCAAAGAAAAAATTAAAACGCTGACAACAAGGGAGAATCTCATATAACACAGATAGCCAAAAATGAGTGGAGATACACGCAATCATGACCCACGATCATTGCTGTAGTATGCTGTAATAATGACAAGCGAAACGACAGTGGCGATAATTTGTCGTTTTTCAACTTTCCTTCAAAACTCTCACAGAGATCGCAGTGTATTGCCGTGATAAAGCGAGATGAAGAGCCGCTTTTTGGAGTGAGTTAGTGGAGTCGTGACCAGCGAGTAAACTTATGTCAAACGCATGTGTTCGACTTTTTCTTTCGATTTAAGACTCAGCTAGCACATGAAGTATTTACTCGATACATATCCAGAGCAACTGCAGTCGATTCTACCAGCCTCCTTACATCCTAGATCAAGAACGGCTCTACTCTTCTGCGCTCCACTCACTTCAAGTCAAGCAATAATAAAATTATAACCAGGCTTCCAAGTCTAAAACCAGGAGTTGTGCCATTGCAGTTTGCATAGACCAAGGACAGTAAAAACCCGCCACAAGATAAAATTGATCCAGGAAACGAGTTTGAAACAACAAATTAAAACGCTGACAACAAGGGAGAATCTCATAGAATACAGATAGCCAAATATGAGTAAATAAAAACAAACAAATCAGTGCCAGGCAAATCCGGTGGGAAGGATTCCAAAAACATCCTTTTTCTCGACCAGAGAACGCAGGCAATGTTTCTGCTCGACTTTTAGCTGAGTGATGTGAACAAAATCCCTGAGCGAATCGCTCAACGCTTTCTCAAAAAGATCGTTCTCCACGTTCTCAACGTCAGCTGCCATATTCTCAAATCGAGCGATATGCTAATATGCAGCTTCCAACGGTCGGCGTATTGCGCAAAATTGAAATGATAGATCCTGTCAACCATCAGTCTTCTAGCCAATCACAGTTTGCACTAGAATCTAGTGCACAGCAGGTACCTTGGAACGGCGGCACGTAATCAAAGTCCACAGGCTTCGCCGTTTTTCCCCTCCCCAGTCCCCACTCGGCCAATTCGCTCGCCGCAGGCAGTTGGCCATTATTCCCGCCGCGAACAGTTATTTTCGTTTTCCCCAGCCGCGGAGCCTGTTCACAGGCTACCAAGACATAACATTTCAACATTCAAATGGCCGGCCATACTTTAGGATTTGGTCCGCAGGAACCTCAAGAGTTGGAACTGCCCTTTATAGAACAATAACCAGCGCCATTTAAAGTAAAGTCCTGCTTCTGACACGCCTGAAACAGGTAATAGTTTGGGATTTGATCCACAGCCTCAAAAGCCAAAACCACCTACGCAGCTTAAAAGCGCCCCAACAGATAGCTATTGCTTACTGTATCTTTCACGTGGATAAAATAGAAGATCCTTGACCGGGATTCATGGTATAAAAATTATTGACAACGTTCTCTAGTTACTGAAAACGTTTTATAAAAAAAACCCGAGAAACTGTTGACAAATGTTTTATATTTTTCACTTCTTGATTATATTCTTTTATCATTTGCATTTTAATCCACGTATTGAAATTTATCCTATTTATTAATTTCATCACTTCTACTCTGTGAAAGCTGCTAGTTAAACAAGGCATGTTAAACAGCACCACGGGAAAGGACCGATTTTATTATAGTCTTTCATTATCATTTCATTTGCGCGCACATAAGGATCTCGACCACAAACGCAAATGCTGGAAACACTTTTACCAGCCTAACAAATAATACCAAAGTTAAGTGTTCCTTAAAGCTAAGTTTAGTCGAATCTAGGACTGAGGTAACACCGATGTACCTACCGTTCTGTTACGCTGCAGTGGTGTCTCGAAACTACTGGCCAGCTAGCTAACGAACTTTTATATTTTTACTATAATAACGCCTTCACAGTGACCTGCGGTTCCAAATTTTGCATTGGTGAAAAATGGATGACGTTTGGTAAAATGGTTCAAAACGTTGCAATCATAATTCAAGTAGAGCTACCTGGATGACCGTTTTGGGAAGCCATGTTTAGGTTTCAACAAACAGTGACAGTTGCCAGAATCGCACAAATGACGAATTCACGGAGCTTTCCATTCCGTTTCTGCTTTGTCGCAATTGGCCAATTGAGACTGTCGAGTGTGGGCGGGATGTTGATTGATTGAAAATACAAACTTATGCGCGCAATTCGAAACATTCTGTCTGTAATTTAACAGTGGGTGCCTGTAAGGATCGAGAACCGCATTTCACCGACCACTTGATTGAATTTCTGATATTTCGTCTGAAGATAACCTTGGATGAACTATTTTCGAAATCCATATTTTAACGGTTCCAGGGTATTTTATTTTTGGAGAAATTGCAAGATTTTGAAAATGCGGCCAAGGTGCGGTCGCGGGCGGATTAAAGCCGCGAAAATTTAGGTCCAAGGACTAAGCCCCGCGCACGGCGTAAATTAATCCAATGAACTTGAAACCTTACAGAAACCTACATCAACCATCATACAAGAAAATTTAAACAATAAAAATTCCAAATTCCCTGGATGCTTTCTAAAGCATGCCGGTTTGTGTACGCTACTAAAAATGGCCTTGAAACTAATGCCTTGTTATTTTCATTAAATTAAAAGTGTTTCTGGTATGCGATTTTCTCTAAATTAAAACTCATATTTCGAAAGACGAAGAAAATAACTTTATTTGTTCCAACTTTCAAGCTCTGATTCAAACTCTTTCCCACTCATGGAAGATCGAATATGCGTGCGATACTTGCGGCTCACAATTTACGTCACGAATTATGAGAGTTATGGAGTTCGTAAATGTTTCCAGACATCACATAATTTATACGGCTCTAAAACTAATGAGACTGACCGAAGGCAACCATTATGAACCAACATAATTTGTACATGACTGATGAAACTAAATGAGCGTATAAGATAGATTTGTTTCCAGTCCGAAGGCGCATGACGTGACAACCGATAACCTTGCGTTACACGTTTGTTCATTACACGCATATAAGCCTTTTCTGCAAGCTTTGCTTTACATAGTCTCAAACAGTGCTCAAAGGGTATTACTTATCAAGGCTGTTATCAAAATCCGTTCTTCGTCATGTGTCTACCTCCTAAACTGCAACTGGCACGGCACTTTTGGTGACATTTTCAAAGATCATGGATTGGTAAACCATATATGGTTCGTACGCTTCAGTATATCTAAACAGTTCAATGTTTACTTTCCAATGGCACGATCCATCTTAACATGACGATTTGCTCAAAGCTTTAACTTTCCTACAAAGTTTGTTTCTTGTACAGCTATTTTACTGATCGACTGCTTCATTTAAGAAGATAAAGGAGCTGTAAAGTCTGATTTGCACAACTACCTGCAACGCCGAATTGGTATGAAAATTTGTTGCACATGTTTCGTAGGCTAATTGACCGGAATAAATATATTTTTAGAGCAGAATCTGGGATCGGAAAACATTGAATGGTTGCCTTCAGTCAGTCTCATTAGTTTTAGAGCCGTATATGTGATGTCTGGAAACACTTACGAACTCCAGATGTCAGTGTTTGTGAATCGGTTTTGATCTCATAATTCGTGACGTAAATTGTGAGCCGCAAGTATCGCACGCATATTCGATCTTCCATGAGTGGGAAAGAGTTTGAATCCGAGCTTGAAACTTGGAACAAATAAATTTATTTTCTTCTTCTTTCGAGATATGACTTTTAATTTAGAGATAATTTAATCGCATACCAGAAACACTTTTAATTTAATGAAAATAACATTAGTTTCAAGGCCATTTTTAGTAGCGTACACAAACCGGCATGCTTTAGAAAGCATCCAGGGAATTTGGAATTTTTATTGTATAAAATTTCTTGTATGATGGTTGATCTAGGTTTCTGTAAGGTTTCAAGTTCATTGGATTAATTTACGCCGTGCGCGGGGCTTAGTCCTTGGACCTAAATTTTCGCGGCTTTCATCGGCTCGCGACCGCACCTTGGCCGCATTTTCAAAATCTTGCAATTTCTCCAAAAATAAAATACCCTGGAACTTTAAAATATGGTTTTCGAAAATAGTTCATCCAAGGTTATCTTCAGACGAAATATCAGAAATTCGACCAAGTGGTCGGTGAAATGCGGTTCTCGATCCTTACAGGTAGCTGCTATTAGTTATTCTTTTTGAATTAGCAGGATCTGTGAGGATGAACGAGGCTAATATAAAGCCAATATGCTGCGTGATTTTCCTCATACATGGCGTGACGCCATTATCAAGTCTTCGTTGATGGCATCAATTAAAACTGATTTACAAAAGACAGTTCGATCTTTCTTGAAGGACGAACAATTTAACCATAATTACTGAGCGCTCGCCCTAAGTTTTATTGAAACTTAAAAAGATAAATAGAAAACGATCGCTTCAACTGGCCGGTTAACGTTGTAAAAAAGAAGAAAAATATCCAGATGATTTGTCTCACTTGTCTTTAAAAACAACCTCTGCATTTAGCATGACATACATGCTTCCTGTTTCGATAACATTGAATTTCACAACGCGTGCTTTCCGATCAAAACCTACAAACGAATACTAAAATAATATAAAAAAAAAGAGAAAACGAAAACGATTGCTTCAGCCGCTGTAAGAAAAAACAAACAAAACAAAAACATTTACATGGTTTTTAAGTGTCTTAAAATTCCGTTCTTGAACTTAGCATGCAGTGCTTTTTTGCGACGCAAGCCATTACAACGGAGACGATTCCTACTGTGTCGAGGCAGAAGCGCGCACAACTTCTGTAATAAAAGCCGTAAACTATAATCATCCGTGTTTGAAAAGTCTTGATGATAATAAAACGCGGAAAGGTTGCGGGATAATTTAGCTTGAAACACGAAAGTTTAGTTAGAGCCGGCGATTTGCAACAGTTTATTCACAGAACGCTGTGGTTGGTCTTTTGCCAAAAGCATAATAGTATTTAAAACGAAAAGAAATAGACTCGTTTCTTTTTTTGCCAATCTGAATTAAAAATTAAACAATAAACCTTGAGTCCGCATAAGTGTTTCAGGAAGAAACCATTAGCAGAAACAGAAACAGCTATCATCACACGCACAAAACGAGTCGCAACAATTAACCGCCTCAATTTTGTACAGCTAGCCCCGGAGCTGGCCGTACAGAATTGCCTAAAGCATTAGACAATTAGCTTACAGATAATCGACGGCAAGCCTAATGGCTGTTAAAGTCTGGATCTCCGTTCAGAAGGACCAGTTTTAAAGCTTTGCATACGTTGTGTCCAAGTTCCGATTTTAATTGGTTTCACAAGCAACATGGTCCCTGCTGTTCGAAAGCCGATTAACGCTAACCCAGGATTAGGAGTTAACGGAAGTTTTCATCTCGCTCGTTGTGAAGGTTTTGTAAATCAAATTTTACGCTTAACGTTGAGTTAAATTAAATTCAACACTTAAGATGAAAATCTTTTGGAAATGTTTTTAGTGAACAGTAACCAAACTGCAGTAAAAGTTCACTCTAACCGGGCTTAATCATGCTTTGAAACTGGCCCTGGACTAAATTGTGATCCAGACGAGTCTTTCACGATATTGCCGTTTTCCTATCGCCACAGAGTTGCAAAAACACTTGACCGTTTCGAAAAATCGCATTAACCAGGATAAGATGTCAAACGACCTTTAAAAAGCAAAATTTAATCTTTTTTATGTGCGGTTACCGTGCCAGCGAATTGAACAGATGAAAGGAGAGGATATATACTAACTTCCACGTCAAAATGAGCATATTGGCCTTCAATTTTGATAGCTAGCAGTAAAGTAATAATTTTGCTGGCGACTTAATTATTACAAGTAATCCTTAAGCAAAGAAACGCTAACTGTCAGGCTTAAGTAATGCCGGACGGAATAAAACAGCGTTCTATTAGGAAAGCCCTTTTCAACGCGGGCATTGAATTTGCATACAATGGCATCACGTCAATTATAATATCGTTGCCTAAATGGGTACCGACTTTGAGTGCTATATATTTCAAAAAGCAATCGAATGGCTTGTATCAATTTAAGTCATGAAAATTTCTTCCCTGGAACAAAGAAACGTTATCATTAATGTTTAATTTCAGCGGCAGAAGACGATCAGCCACATGGAAATGGTGAGTCCGAAAGGTAACCAGTCAGTTCGTACCAATTTACAACTGAATCGATAAGAAATCTAGTGAATCATGCCAAAAGTAAAAGGAAAAAAAATAAGAAAAAAAACTGCACAAAATCTATAGGGTGATTTAATACTTTTTATCATCAGTTCTATCATTGGAAGTTAGTTTGGGAATGTTCAGGCGTTACAAAGCCGTGCATGCTACACGGAATGGCTGAAACATTTTGCAGGTTTTATAAGAACGCAAAAGTTTGCAGTAGACATCCTCCGCGTTTGACGAGTCTGTGGAACACGCCAAACAGAGAATGTAATTTTCTCGAAAAGGTTTTCAAGTTAAGGTTATCTGCTCAATCAGCAGCTTTTCCACATCCTGTACATAAACTCATAACCATGATTCGTCAACAATTTAGCAATTGATTAAACTTCTTCATTCACGAGTGTTCCTTTTATTCGTCGGTCATCACTGGGTCACTCGAGAATACCCCACATCATGATGCAGTTTTCTTCTCGGCGATGTGAATTAATTTTCAAAGCACTTACACTGAGACTCGCGTGAAATCAATCTACGAAATGCGCCATTTCTTTCAAAAACCCAGAAATGCAACAACAAAAAACTATTCAACATCAACTCTAACCTTGACAATAAATTCACCGCATTTGCTTTCTTACTCTCGTAGACATACTGACCTTTGTTGTAGGACGTTGAAAATAAAAACCGTATTTCTGTTGACGCATATCGGTTGCTCATGGCGGTTCACACTGAATTTTACGGTAGGTGATGTGTCGCGGATGTGTTATCATAATCACAATTTCCATTTTCCGGCAACTCATGGGGTATTTAGGCAGGTGACTAATTGCTCAGCATGAGAAAGACTCGTCAAGAATAGACGAAAATGCACTAAAAGGGGAAATGTTAGGGAAATGTTCTTGCTAATGCCAGTGTTTTCATGAAACAACGGCTTAACGACCTGGCAGCGAGATAACTTCGCCACGAAACACTCTCAAAACTCATTAAATCACTCATACTCACATTTCTGAAAAGATGTCCACACCTTGCCTACAACTTTTAATTCTAATATTGAACATTGTCTCCTCTCGAAAACTCGTTAATTAATTCTCATCGATGACAAAATTCCATCATTTATTTAGAGAAGCTCGTAAAATGAAAAAGAAATGTCATCCATCCTTCCTCAATCAAGGCATCGACTTAACGCCGAAATAATTTGCGGTATTCTCCAGCTCACTTCAGAAATTTACTGCCTTTGACAGGATCAAACGGGGACTATGCAAATTTATCACCCAGACAAAAATCTTCATGGCATTTAATTGTCATGCAAACTTTCCCGGGGCGGTGCGCTGCTCTGCCGTTATTGACGTTCTATTATCTAGCGAATTGACTCTGGCCCTTAAATACACTGAACCTCCAGTTTCAAAGGAAAATACTCATTAATAATAAAATACTCGATTCAGCTTCGAATATTCTCACTGGCTGTTACTATAAGTGGCCATAAACGCTTAAAGAGTTCGCTTCGTTCGATTTTGGCGTTTTGACAAAATGACAGAATTAGTAGGAGAGCAAGTTAATGGGGATCGTGAGGGTAAGGCCTATTAATGTCGTTGTACAGTTTGCGGTTGTAAACCAGCAGTTTTAACCATAAAATTGACTATTAAAACCTACATTGTTCGGCGAATTGCGGTTGAAAGTTATTAAGGGTTTAGCATCGCGTAGAGCGACACCATTTTTCGGTGGGGAACAGGGAACAGTATGAAATATGAAAAAAAAAAATGGATTAATTTGGAGCTGGTTGAAAAGAAAATATATCTTGTTAGGCTGTCTAAGATGTCTTGCCAGGTGATTCGATTTTCTTGTTGAACTGGCTGATTTTTGCTTTCCTCATTAATAATAATGCATTATTTTCGTTCGGCGCTGCTGAATATATTTGCTACTGATGAGGTAAAGAACATTGAATTTGCTATCTTTTACGGCTATCTCCCTTCGTAACCTAAATTCTCCTTGAGGCAATCTGACATCTTGAAAACTCACCGCCTTGTGTTGTCCTTGTTTAGTTTTTCTGTCGACGAAACGAATTTTCCCATCTGTTTTTTGACTCCCAGTGACAAACTCGGTGTAGAGTGTTTTGACTGACACAAGCTCAAGTGCCTTTAAGATAATTAAAATGAATTCTACTCTCTGTAATGTGTCCTTAAGTGTCAGAAACATGAATATTTAACAAATCTCCGGTCCTCACTTGCATCGATTTTAAATACAGAGAATTTATATCGAAGACCTCCTTTCATTGAAGTAGGCTAGGATCGATTTCAAAGTCAGCCGCGATCAAGTTAATAGACTTGATGACATTTTTATGGTCAGAATTTTGTGTGCCCGAGCCAAACAAAAAACTAACAACGAAAAATAAAACAGAATGACGTTTCTCGTTTCTCTGAAGTTTCTCTTTTTATTACAAATCGTGGTTTCTGGTTATTAATCACGGAATTCTGTGCTAAGACCTTAAGCTTGAAAGTTTATGTTTGCGCGTTTTTTTTTTTGTGACTGATTCTGAACGTGCCCTTTAGGACGCGTTTTTCCTCCAATCACAATGACCTAAAAACTATCAGCCGCCACAGGTTAAAGTTTCCGAATAAACGCTAATTAAAGTTGAAATAATTTTTTCCGGTTACTTTATTTAATGGAATAAATACTGGAATCTATTCCACGGTAAACAAACATTTAATTGGGTCCTGGTGTGTTTAAATTGATCCATTGAAAGTTTCCTGGAAGTACGAGCACGAAACATAAATCTTACTTAGCTAGCGAGATATAACAAACATGCACAATTCAAGGGTGATTGTAAAACGGCTCACCATTGGTCTTCCTGAAGGAAGGCGTTTCAGAAACTCACACTGTTTTGCTGCCAGGGTTTCCAGAAGAAATTCAAAGACTTCAATCGATAACATCTGCTTTCCGTAGCGAAAGTGATCCGATAATATACAGCATGAAAATGACTTTCCAAGCTTTTGTCTTCGGGTTTTTCGGTATCATTTCCGAAGACTGTTTGTTTTTCGTATTTACCACATTACTTTCAATTTTTGCATTGAAAAGATCCGAAAGAGACCCACTACGACAAAATAAACAATACCGAGATGAGGTGGATAAAAGCATTTCTGATTAGTACGAGAAGAAAAGGCAAGACAATTCACATTTCCCGCCATCAAATTAAGCTTCTGGAAGGAAGAAGAGATTTAAAACAAACTCTTATCAGTGGGTCAAATAAAAGTACATATTATTCAGAATCTTGACGAGCTGTGAATACAATTGCTAGTGAAACATTTTTTGCCATTTAATAAAAATAGTTAGCTCGTATTACGCATTAATGATTTTGAAAACGTAAGCAGACCAGACGATGTCATGATCGCTAAGATTTATTACTGCTCCATAAATTCTGGTGAGGATGACGCAAGTGTAAAGATGAATTTTTCATCACGTGCTGTACGCAAGACAATTCAGCTTTACAATCGTCTAACCAAGCCGTAAGAAAATTAAATTTGCTAGTACAACGTTGGTTTTTAGTAGCAGCAGAAAACTGCTTTTCATGTCCATGAAGTGGAAAACTTAAACGCGTCTCTGTTAATGCTGTGCCAGATTGTTGCACTTCGTGAAAAAGCCATCGAAATCAAGCTTCGTGCAATACTGAACTGCTCATTAATTAAACTGCGACTACAAAGTAAGATAAATCGACTGTGTCTTGTCATGTCTTGTGTTATTTTCTGAGTTGAAACTTCAACAAAGGAAAGAAAGAAAACAACAAACAAACAAAGAAATCGCATCGAATGCCTTTTCGTGAGTCAACTCGGGGGGTCCGGGGGCATGCTCCCCCGGAAAATTGAAAGTTTTAGAAAGTGGATTAAAAGAACGACCGCAGTTAATTTTCCGGCTAAAAGTAATTAACATCAGCTGAAATAAAACCACGAAGACACTCAGAAAGATTCTGTTGAGGGAGGGTTGACGACGGAGACGCTGTGATCCAAGTGACCCCAAGTGGGTCCCGCGAAAGGGATTAGTTAGTTTGTGTAAATCGCCATCATCAACCAAATGTAGCGGCAGCAAAATTGTAGCTTTTACAATTAATTACTGAAGTGTCCACATAATTACGGAACAAAATAACAACAGGCTGATGGCTGTATTGGACAAGCCTAGCGTGGTTTCCAAGCGGGCGAATGAGAAATATTAATGTGCAATTGCAGAAAATTGCTCAGCAGGATTTAGACACATGTTGAGACATCATAGGAAATTGATAACGATTGAAATAACAGTTTTAGTCAGAATAAAAACATTTTTATTCATATATGGCAATCGTAATCGTGCTCAGTGTAATTATGGTTACAAAAATCAGTAAAACTGAATTAAAGTCTCTGGCGGTTTCAGTTGATGAAAGATTTGGGTCAGAATGGTTTTGAGTTGTTATGTGGTCTGTATTGAATCTCTTGGGTAATTGATAGTCGTAGAAACAATACAACTTTCTTTAATTTTCCAGACATGTTTCGACGGTGCATCCGTCATCATCAGTGTACAGTTTTGAAATCGCCATTGAATTTATAACGCGCGTGAAATTACAAGGTTCGTTACATTGCGTTTACAACATTGCGTGCTAAATAGTTTAAACAATAGACATAGAACGACTTACAGGGAGAGCGTCAGGTTTATGTGTTTCACCTGCTGATTGAGATTGGGTTTCTCCCATTTGATATACATGGATTCCTTAAGCCTCTCTTGATATTTAGTAGCTGCATAGTCCAGAATCTGGAAACAATCCGTTGAACAGGATGCTCGACAAGACTCTAAACTCAGCAGATGTTTGTGAACGTGCGAAGATCCATCCGATAGTAAGTGATAGAAGCGAATTTTTCGCTTTTATCGGTTTTAGAAACCTCAGAATCCTATATCTTTACTTTAACTATCAAAGGAAATTATTCCGAACTATAAATGGAAGAAAAAAGAAGTCAGAATCAAATACTGTCCGTTCTACCGACGAAAATGCAGTGCATCATTTTCATCCCGGTAACCGGGCTGGAGTGTTCATATGGAAAAATTCCAGCCCGGTTACCGAGATCTCGGTTGGAAAAACCGAGATCTCGGCAACCGGGCCAGCCCGTCTATTCTTATGAACACGTAGAAATTTTTACAAAGCGTTTAGTGGTAAGGCGAGATCCCGGGAACCATATGAAGAGGCCCCTAGCCGGGTAACTCGGTTAGCCGGGGCACCCTCCCTCCATGTAAACAGGCCCTAATTTATCTTTTAGTACAACGCTCCCTGAAAGTCTGTTCATTAAAAGAGATAAAGCTGGCAACTTTCAGCAGAATTATGCAATATTTGAGTTAATATGAACACTTTTTTTTTTCGCTGTTGCTCTGGGACTTTGTTCATCAGCTATTCAATTTCACTTTACTTCGGCAGTCATACCGACAAGCCGTCCTAGGAGCCATTTTTTTCATTGGAGCTCTTCGAATTTATTCAGACGAAACACAACCATAGCTAGACTACCGGTTAAATTTTGTCTTTTTCTTAGACTCAACCGGAATTTTCAGTCCATCTCAGACGCTCGAACTTTGTTATAACTTATTTTTGTGTCTAATGATCTAATGATGATCGCTCTGGGAACTGTTACCGTAAAGAAGTTTAAAATAAGACATTTCCCCTAATTCTCACGGTCTCTTATGAAATTAAGCAAGAAAAAATAGCTGAGTTAATGGCAGAGAACGATTTTCAACACTTACCTTGCATTGTCTCTTACCCTTCAAAATGCAGTCACAACGTTAAGCAGCTGATTATCATTTTTAGGTAGTGACGGTTTTACCAATGTTCTGTTATTAAAAATCTTACTCCTAATTGCTCGTAGATCTCAATCGAATACCGCTAAAATTTTGTTCCTCAAACCCTCGGGCCAGAGTTCGAAGTCGGAACGTGTTTCATCAGAGATCTTCCATTTGTTGAGAAACAACATCAAATCACTCCATACACCGTGCATAAATTTAGCAACCACGCTCTGAATTCAAGTCCCCAGTTCAACTTCGTTCGCCTAAAACGTAACAAACTCGGGGTCTAAATAAGTCTTAATTATTACCTGGCTTAACGCTTTCACAGTGTAGTGAAATGTCATGGAAATTAATTTTCATGACGTGCTTGAGACTTATTGAAAATTCAAATCACTGTATGTCTGAAAACCGCTTGATGTAAATTTTTTTGTTGGCGAAATATTAAGGTTTTTTTGCTTCTCTAAAAATAGCATCGTTAGAGATTTTAAAAGTTTTTATTTACGTTTACCTATATGCCATTAGAGAGTCAACCAGCTGTCTCTTGTGTTTAACTTGATGGTTTATCTTCCTTTTAAACTTATTCTGTGCTTAGGTTTTGTTTGAGATGAATTTTGGCTGTAAAACTCAAAATGCAAACGGTTGCAGCTACCTTTCAACTCCTGTGCTTATCTTCCCACAGCCATGTAATATAGTAGAGGTTCTTGTTATTTTCCAATATTTTTCAAGCTGATCAATGGTCGTTTTTTCATTTTTAACAGTGCCTCATTACTGCTGCTTTTTCTGCGGAAACGAGAATCAAAATGTATCCGCCAAAAGTAGCTAAGAGTGTCACTGTGCATTACGATTTTAAGATTTTCCTGTTATTCATTTGTTATGATTTTGCTGTGTGAATGCATTCGAAAACAACAGCAGGAAAAAGTTGCATTATCTAGACCTCCTTTGTCACATCTTGCCACTCTGAGTCGCTCCATTCCTATTACACAAAATTACTGTTACAGTATTTTGAAAATAAGTCTGCAATTAACTTCTCAGCTCAAGACATACAGTGTGCATTGCATTAGGCGACAAACCATTTCTTATTTAGAAAGCGCAGTTTAGCATTTTCATCTCCTGGTAACCAGCCCATCATTCGGTTGGTCGACTATCTAACACAAAGCCTTTTGGTGCTCAAGGCAAGCTCTCAGATAAACTATCATTTTGAGTTTACTGATGCTTAAGAAAAGAACAGAAAAGATCTATCTGCAGGGAGCGACTGACAAAGAGGTTCTACCAGTTAATTTTTTCCGAGTGACTCAATTGACTTGAAAGTGCAGTGTGGCTTCAGCAGTCGCATATTTCAGGGAAAGCGAGGGTGGAACTGAAACAAACGAACGTTTGTTTAAAGAGATGCCCGGCTTACTTCGATCAGTGAATTGACAACTTAGGTAAACATGTTTCACTGAGAGAGACGCGCATTGCCCTTTTTGCGCATGGGAGATTTGAGCGTTGAATGACGCTTATCCACTTAGATATCGATCGGGGACAACTTTCAACTGCCTCTATATCTTTGTCTTCACAGCCTCTTAATTTATGAGATATGCTTTCCTTCATTCGTTCGTTTCTCTCTTTCGTTTTCTCTCCTTCTAACTAGTAAGTAAAGTAAAAGGCCAACATCATTATCCGAGGCAGGAGGTAATGGGCTCCTGTCCGAGTATATTTGCTGGTGGCCTGCAGTTTCTTCAAAATCCCATGCAGACTACAATTTCTCGAACTCTGTTATATTTGTTAATCATTCATTTGTCGGATGTTGGATCTTTCCAGAACCAAAATGGAAAACGTGGGCATTTTCAATTAAAGGGGGTTTCAAATGAGATAATGATGGCATTGCGGCGGGAGTTTTCGTCTCTTTTCTTTGTTTTAAAAGGTCTTATATTTAGCTCTTACCTTAAGTGATCAGCAATATATGTATTTGGGGGTTATAGAGATATGGGCTTCTAGATATCACAGTTGATAACCATTGACTGAAAAACACTAAAATATTTTCATTTGCACCTGTCGTCTTCATTTTATGTGACGCAGAGTGGCCGTTGATACAGGTTTGTTTTGGGGAAAAAAAACTATTTATTGTCTGTGTCCAATGGAGGCCAAGATCAATCTCTCTTAGAACCGTCTGTCAAACCTTCTCTTGAAAAACGGAATGGTTTTTAGGCGGCGAAAAAAAACAACGGAAAAGTCAGCGTTGATAATATCAAAAGTCTAACAATATATATTTCTTGTATTTTTTTTGTGTTCTTGGCGGCGGTGACTTTTACTGATATTGAACTTATATAATTAAAAACGCCGACACCTGATCAGGCACTTCCCCAGGGTGTCGGTGCATTTTAAATTCTGTGAAATTGTACAATATGAAAATAATTCACAATGTAAGAAATTTAACATGGGTTTGTTCCAGTAGAATGCTTTGCAGGCAACATTTTCAATACCAACTAGTCTAAGTCGATTTTAATTTTCACTGTCTGTAAACTTGAGTATCTCATTTGTTTATCGTCAATTTTAACAGGGTGCATGTGATTAGTCGCTGATTCAGGCCTTTTAACTACTGTGTTAGGGTTAACTTGGTTGCATGCCTGCGGCAAAACTACTTTCAAGGGAAGTTACCTAAGTAGTAATAACCGAAAAGTCATGCATGATAAGAGTGTCTGTTCCGAGTGTGAATTACTTTCAGGCATTAATTATAATTGAATCGCTGGATAGCGGTCGAGTGGTCAAACACTCGTATGTTTAGGACATGGTCTTGTTGACGACAAAACAACTAATAAAACCTACGTAAATGGCAGTTTTTTCTTAAACTACATTAACTACATGTTAAAATGGCTTTTCGGTGGTAACTCAAATGGAACAAACATTTCCGCTGGAAATTTTTTGAAAAAAAAAGGAATACCTTCTGAAGTATTCCTCAATTCTCGGTTTTACCGGAATGACCGAAAAATCCTGTAGCATCCGCGGCGTCCCAGTAGTTACATGCTCCTTGATGAATAAAACGCGTGGTTTGGTGGTGTTTTGGTTAATACCCAGTCTCTCTCCCGTTCTGTTTTGATTGAGAAAAATTTGCCCTGTTCCTTTTAACCGAAAATTCTCCCCGGTTTTCCATTCAAAAGGAAAAAGCGTCCCAGGTGTCATGAAAAAAATACTCTAACGACTGAAAGATTTAATTTTCGAAACTGGGGACAGGGAGATCAACTGCATCTGCAGTAGTTGGTTTGCCAAGTTGGAGTTTTAAGGCGAAAAGTTCGTCAAATACAAGCGATAAAAAAAGTTTTCGCGGTCTGCTCAAAAACTTGGAAGATAGGTTTACTTTTCCTTGGCGCTTAATTTTGGTGCCAAATCTAAGACAAGCTCAGTGAGATATGTAAAATGTGACCAATTTAAAATTAAACAGGTCTGTGAGAGAAGCTGCAGCTCTAAGAAAACAACATATGTACTTTTTTTCAGTGCCAACCAAGAACCAAACTGTAACCGTCAGCACCTTGCGCATGCTTATAAAAACTTCGGCAGGATTTTTCATTTCCCCTTGGTTTGTTGCTGACTTTTACATTGGGATAATTTTTGGTTCCGTTTCTGTGGGCCCAGTCCCTCTCTTGTCATGTCATGTAATTATTTTGTATGTCGACCAATAGATTTCTGGATACCTATACAATTACCTTCTGTGATATCCCTCTTTTATCGTTTTTGCCGGAGTGAACGAAAAATCCTGTACCATCTGCGGCGTCCCGGCCATTGTTCCTGTTGTTTTTTCACTCAGTGTAAAAGGAACACGCTCGTCCGTTTTTTTCCCTCTTGATTGAGGAAACTTGTCCTGTTCCTTTTAAAAGAAAATTTCCGTTGGTTTTTCCATTGAAATCAGCCCTTCCAGTTCCGAGGGTAAATAAAGTTGTATCAGATATCTATGTATGCGTGTTTTCAGCAACTTCTGAAAACACAAGTTGTTGAACAAACCACAAACAAATACTTGAAACTGAAGGTTTAATCTGTAACTCGTAGTGTTGGGCGGTACAACTGAAATTAGAAAACAATAAAGGCTTGCGATTCGAACGAAAGAAATACTCAATCACAGATAAAGCGAAAACAAAACGATTAAAAACAGAGACTTACATATTTCTGGGCATCTTTCATGCATCTTAGGCTCAATACCGAACAAACAAACAAACAAACTTTTAGTACACAAACTTGCAGAGCACGAACCTTTAACGCACAGACCTTTTTACGCACAAGCGAAGCGAAGAGCACATGGCATTTTTGATCACGTGACCCACACACAGGGGGTACTGTGGGGACGCGGGACGACAAACTGTCCCTTACACAAGAGATGTTAATCCTTAATGTAACGAGGACTCATTGAGATTACTTTGTTGTAAAAAAAGGGAAAATATTTTATTAACATTGTCCAGGCACGACGAAAGGCAGTCAGCCAAAAACAAACAAACAATTCAACTACTTCTTCGTGTCAAAACCGAGTTTGTATATAGATGATTGTTACTTACATCGAGTTGATTGTTCATTCCTGAACAAAGGAAACAACGATTAAACCAAATGTTAAACTTTAATTTATTTAATTCACTTGTGCTGTAGAGGTTTCCACCAAATGAAAATGCGCACCCATTTGAAATGACACATTCATAAAATAGCAACGGGTTTGTCCAAAGAACGAATTTGGGGAGTAGCCTGGAACCAGTCTCCGCAGTGGGGTTAAGGAGCGAAAAGAAGGAACGTGGCGAAAAAAAATCGGGGGACTGGGGGAGGGGAAGGGGCGGCGGAGCCTGGAGACATGCCTTTCATGCCGCCGATCCGCCCTGAAGTAAATTGAAATGTCAACAAGTCGATCGAACTGTCAAAAAGTTGACGTCACAGATGTTTCTTGGCATGAATGCACCTAAAAAAAAGTCAACATCGGCGCACGTGAGTTTTCATGCGGGAGATAAGTATGCAGCGAGAGCGAATTTGTCGCTTGTACAAAAAGGTTTTCATTTAGCCTGGAGGAAAAAGGATGCCCGTCGTTTCAGTTTTTAATAGTCTAAAAAAATAAAGAGTTGCTCGTTGATCCCGGGCAGCAGTTTGTCATTTTAGCTGAAGACATAGAAACAGTTGGACATAAATTTGTGCGTGGAGATGATTATTCTGAACTGGCTCGCCTTTCTTGTGCCAGACAACTATGGACTACAGCAGTCGTTTACAAAACTTGTAACCCGTTGCAATGAGCCTCTAGACCAGGGTCAAGAATCGATTAGCAGTGTTCTGTTCGAGAAGGAAAGCGATCCACTGCTCTCCGATCCCCGACAGGCGTATCACGGCGTAACACCTTCGACGAAGCGAAATAATTAAAGATGGTTTATAAGAAAATACCCCTAATACGGACGGCGAACTGCAGACCACACCAGTGGCGACACGACTAAAACAGTCGATCGTTCTATTTCCCAAGTTTCTTTTACAAGACAAAGAGGGAGCAGTTGAAAGATTAAACTCTTCCCAAAACCAGTCGGGAGAATCGCTCTTTTTGGCCACCGATTGTAGGCAAAGCTTTTGCCGAGGAATATGCGGAGATTCTCTCAAAGAAGCCTTTATCGCTTGCTCAAAATCGATGTCCGAGATCCGAACTCCTGAGCTGAAGAAGATACACAACGCGTGCGTGACGTCAAGTATAACAATCCGCTTCAAAATCCGCTATCTGTCAACACTGAGAACTTTGACCAATCAGAGCATGATACCAGAATCTGGTATCATGGATTGGCGGCATTAAAGGTATGTCTCCAGGCTCCGCCGCCCCTTCCCCTCCGCCAGAACTCCACTCGGCTCGCTTCGCTCGCCGATTTTTTTCTCCACGTTTTTTTCGCACCTTTAACCCCACTGCGGAGCCTGGTCCCAGGCTATTTGGGGAGTAACTTCTTCCATCAAGTTTGAGTTACTTGTTTCTTCCATTAATGGTATACTGTTCTGTGTTCCTTTTTGTAGAGCTGCAAGATGCCGTGGTAAAGTTAGAACCCTTGACGCATTAAATCATTTTGTTTTCCAACCACACAAGCTCGCCGGGCGCCATACAAGTTGATCCAAGTTTTAAACATTTCACGAGACAAATTTTTTGCTCTTCCTTTTATCACTCGAAAATTCACCTTTTGGAGTATCTTTGCAGCTTAAGCACTTCAGTTTATGATTTTATTTTTTTTAACGAATACAACCAGCGTTAAAAGACAAACTTCGAAGAAGACGAAAATGCCTTGTTGCGCTCAAAATGAGGAAACCAACTGATTGTGAAAGCGAAGCTTTCAGCCAATTAGGAGCGAGTATTTTTGGAGAGTAATTTTGCCTTCTCCACCAATCAGCATTCAGTAATTTTGCCCTCTATTTTATAATGGGTGTTAGAGGTATTTTTACCGCAATACCGGCCTAATCATAACGTCGGTAGGTTTCCATTTTCACCTTTCCCGTACTTATGTTTTATTTGCAATTTATTTTCAGTTACCACCGTCTACAATTAACGTGATGTAATATTTTCAACTACAATTTGCATCTGCGAGTTTAAAGGTTTACCCTTGTGGTGCACCCTTTACAATTTTAATATTCGTTGCAGAAATGCACTGTAATAGTTTTGTAAATCACTAGCCAGCAGCTCTTTACTTCTACCCTCCAAGGCAACATGCGGTATAGAGCTTAATTACAAATTCGGTTTGTTACTTCATACGACAAAGGCTTACGACATAAAAAAATAAAATAGGTACGGAAGAGCAATTTTCATTTCAGTTGGCAAAAACCACGCTAACCGGAAACACAACAAACAACCGCGGCACCCTGGGCCCGAACGAAATAATAAACAAATTAGAGAGGAAACAATTTTAGTGCAATTGTTATCAAGCGTTCAGAGAAGCGCGTGCAGGCGAGTCACGGAGAGTTTTGGTTTTACCGGCCTGAATTTTTTTTGTTGATGTGCAATTGCAAAAGTGCAAGTGAATTTCACAAGAAAACGAGAACCGCTCGATTGTAAATTTAGTTGACAAGTGATACTATGCGACAAACATTACCGAACCCAAAAGTGTAAAAAATGGTTTTGCTGCGTAGCACTCGGCTTAATTGATGCTAAATGAAAGTTTTGTTGTTGTTGTTGTTGTCGTCGAGTGCTGAGAAACTGTATATTAACAGTCAGACATTTCGGGAATAACCGCTTCTGATGAAGACAACAGCAACAAAACTTCCATTTAGTATCATTACCGAACCCAAGATTATTACAGTTTATGACGACGGAAGCTGTGAGACAAATTTGATTGGTATAGTTAATTTCGTGCAACAATGTAAATGAAATTCAGTTTTTTCGGCTCAAAGTACCTTAGCTGCGAGGTGCAATTTATTAAAAGATACATATTTTTTCGTTCATAATGACAATAAAGTACTCACTCGAATATTGATAACAGCGTCTTTGAAAGACCCCTGTCTGAATTACTACGTCACCTTCTTCAAACCAGTTGATAACTTGGCAACTTGGCAAAGTGTAATACGATAACAATTATTTTCAAACAAATCAACACCAATTGCACAGGAAAATTGAGAGAAAAGTGTGGCTAGTTTATGAGATTATTTCGATCAAAAAACGCACCGTTTAAAACTATTTTTTCTCGTATTTTACTCAAATAAAACATGACTCGAACTTGACTCTACCTATTAAAATCATGTGGAATACTGAGTTTTGTGCGGCTGCACCACAAAATGCAAAATAGTATTATTTTCCCCTCATTTCCTTTATATTTCGCCGCTATGTTAAGTCCATATGTGCGTGTTCTGCGCATGCTTGCGGCCATTTTGGAAGCCATGTTGTATGGGATTTCTAGCTATGGATAGGAAAAAAAATGGCGAGGGAACCTAATAAAAACCATGGGGCTTGTAGGACTTAGGTTCCATCCCAAGAAATAATAGATAACTAAACCTAGACAACATGGTAACAGAAGTACAGACAAGTCATATTTGTACACATAACAGATTTAATAATTACTGATAATAGATGTTTTAAGTTTTTTCCTAAAAGATGCAAGAGATGAGGAGCCAGTAATCTCAGGAGATTACAGACATTTTACTTTAAAGTCCACGGATCATAAAATCTTTGCAAATAGTAGATTTACAAACTTTCTTCCCACATTTTAAAAAGTCTGTAAATTATGTCTTTCCTCTTATTATAGGTCGTAGAATTTTACAAACATTTTATAAAGACGTAAACAAAGAAACTCTATAAAATGTCTGACAAATAAATTTACAGAGATTTTGTTTTTAACTGATAAAAGTACCAAGTCTGTTAATTCTATATTAATAGACATTTTATGAACTCTGTACACAAGTTGGAAAAAATTCCTCGGCACAGAGTGTCAATCTTTTCTGTTGTTCGTGTAGCAAATCCAGGGGCGGATCCAGAAAATCAAGAAAGAGGAGACCGGAAAAATTGTGGCGAGAGCGCAAAACTCCCCCCACCCCACCCCCTCCTGATGCCACTTGAAAGTCGGTTGGTTGCGGAAACGTTTTAAATAAATACCGGTAAAAGGGGGGCCGCGGCCCTATCGGCAACCCTCTGTATCTGTCTGCCCATGCATACGGCTCTTTGGTGATTCCCCCCCCCCCCCCCCAGACATTGCGAAAGTGGTAGACTGATTTATTATGAATTGGTGTCACTATCTTGTAAAATTACGAGTGGCTACGAACACGCAGAGCTAATTTATCCGTCTTGCGCTTATCAGACGTTACAGTGTTTTCGGAGGGGCGGTTGTTTCTGTTTCAAAGCGAGGATGCAAGAGATGAGATATTGCCAACATGGTTTCATCAGGGGAAAGTCGTGTGCCTCCAACCTGCTGGAAGTCTTGAACCACACTGGTTCACTCCTAGATGACGGAAGACATGCATGTAAACATGATCTACATGGACATGTTCAAAGCCTTCGACTAGACACGAACCATGGCCGCCTGCTGCATAAGCTGCGCGAGTTTGGCTTTGGAGGCTGCCGTTTGCAGTGGTTTAGCTTTACTCCCTCCTTTTTGGTCACCGCCAACGCATAACAGCGCTCGGTGAAACATATGATCCTTGCCTGTTAGTTCTGGGGTCTCTCAGGGTTCCATTTTGGTTGCTGCGCTGTTTCTCATTTATGTACTGAAATATTTCCGCCGTCGATACGAAGGTCTATAAACTGATGAAATCTCCGGTAGAAGCCGCGTACCTACAAGCCAAACTGAACCGTCTCGATGCTTGGTCGACAACTACTGGTCTCATGTGCACGTTCCTGAGGCCTATAGTAGGAGTCATGGGGCCCTATTAGAAATCTTACCCCACGTTTCAAAACACTAGCGTGTAGGCTTTTGTACATTATGCTTTTGTTTCACTTGACCTCTGAAAAGCTGCACCCTAATGCTTCACAGATGACTAAACAAACATGGCCGCTTTTTACCCTTGAAAAAACCGCTGCCTTCTCCTAAGTCTCCAACCTGCTGTATTAGGGTGGCATTTGAAACTTTTTCAATTTCGAGTTTTAAGTCTTCATATAGTTTTATCGTAAAAATTATTTTTATTTTCTCTGAATAAAAAATAATAATAATTTCCGGGAAAATCACAGCCACTAAAATGCTCGAATAAAGCTTAATGCTGATGCTCGAAAAAAATGTTATCATAATGTACAAAATAAAATGAAGAATGATCCTCGCAGTTGTGAACGCATTTTATGCAATTGTGAAAAGAAGCCTGAAAAAAAAAAATTCAACTTCAACGGGGTTTGAACCCGTGACCTCGCGATACCGGTGCGACGCTCTAACCAACTGAGCTATGAAGCCACTAACGTTACTAAATAACTCATATATGAACTGCGGAAATGAAATCAAATGAAGAATGATCTTCGCAGTTGTGAACGCAATTTATGTCCAGGAATGGAACGAAGGATCCTTATAATAATTGCGAATACTCCCTTATCACGCACCGCCATCTTGGGCAATCCACTGCGATCTCTGTGAGAGTTTTGAAGGAAAGTTGAAAAACGACAAATTATCGCCACTTTCGTTTCGCTTGTCGTTATTACAGCATACTACAGCAATGACCGTGGGTCATGATTGCGTGTATCTCCACTCAAAACATTGTAACGCAACCCTCCACCCGTCCAACCTCGCTTTGGTGCACCACACAATCCAAGATGGCGGTGCGTGATAAGGGAGTATTGGTTAGAGCATCGCATCGGTATCGCGAGGTCACGGGTTCAAACCCCGTTGAAGTCCTGATATATTTTTTTTTCAGGCTTCTTTTCGCAATTTCATAAATTGCGTTCATAACCGCGAGGATCATTCTTCATTTCATTTCCGCAGTTCATATATGAGTTATTTCATATACATCATTCACATAATGTACAAAAGCCTACTGGCGGGAAGCATACCAAAAATATTATTTCATGACGGTATTCATTATTAAGAGAGTTTAAGCAACGACGATGGCAACGGCAACGAGCTTTCGTTTCATAATGTAACTTCTTCTTTTTGTATAAACTCTTTCGCAAGTGCACACAATATAAGGATCCTCCGTTCGATTCCTGGACTCTTGTCATCGACTAATTAAACAGCGAATTGTTTCGCCTCCAGACAAATGAAAAAAACTTTTACTCAAATGTTTTGGGTTCGGTAAAGTCGCGGACCTCCCTACAGTTTTCATCCAACTTTCTCGCTTCTCCTTTCCCTTTCCGTAGGTGTACAAACGACGTCGTACTTTAATATAGAATTAGCCGAGCCTAAAAGCGGAGCTCCACGATTATTATTTTTTACTGGTATTGGCAACATCGCATGGCTTTCCTTGCGCCAATATTTTATGTTTAGAGCAGTCAACACTCAGGAATTAACCGCGGTTCAAAAACCTCAAAACATTACAAGAACACAATACAGTCCGGCGACACATAACGTTTGGTGGATAAACGCTTAACAATGTCTGACCAAACAGCGGACCAAACGAGTCCAAAAAAATGATTTTTGCGTATTATCGCTGAAATTTGCGACGTAATGTGGTTTATTTGGTTTGTGAACCGCGTTCAATTACTAGCTTTCCTAGCGCCAATATTTTGTGTTTAGAGCAGTCAACAGGAATTGACCGCGGTTCAAAAACCTCAAACATTACAAGAAAACAATACAGTCGACGCGTGTGTTTGTTCGAAAACATATCTAAGAACGATCAAATCTTTTCATCCAACATCGTTGGAAGAGCATGTTTGAAGGTTTAGCCACCTCTCACAATAGTGCATTAAGGTTACCGTGTACCTTCAGCGGTGTCTCTAAGAGTTGTAGCGGCTCCCGATTACAGCCCAGATACCTTAAACCCTAAATCAAATTAAAGCTAATTGAACTAGCTATTCGACTATTTCATTTATTTTGTGAGAAACTGAATTACTGAACTCTCCATCGAGTCTAAACTCGAAGGTGTAAATCAACTTTTGAAAGCTCCAACTAAATGTGATTTTTGTATTTAGAGAAATTGAAAAGTCTGGAACACAGAAGCCAAAAAAACGTGTTGGGTTTTCCTTTATTCGACTGCATTCAGAAGTTACAGAGCATTTTCAAATTCCCTAGAAAAAAAAGACGGAGCTACCGCACGGAAATAGCTCTCAGCGAAAAATGGTTTTGAATTCTCATTCCCCAACACGTTTTAGTTGAAGATAACTTAATCTAGCGACTGTCCAAATTTGATCGAAATCGAACAAATCGTCTTTGAGTTGTAACTCTTGAAAGTGTCCATTTCAAGACAAAACTAAACTTTGCGAAAACAGCGCTTGAAAAAAATCTTCACTAAACAAACAAACACCGCCCGCAAACACTTTATCGGCGATTGGCCAATCAATTTACGCTAACTTTTCTTCCGGTCACCTGCTGTGGAAACTTTCCGCGTAATTACTCTCATGCCTCAAACACTTCACTGGTTTATCATTTTGTCATATATTCTCCGGCTTTGACTAAGTTTACCTGACCCATCGTTATAGCCGAAAAACTAAAAGCGCACAACCTTCATGAAGCAAAGCAACTTTTTCGCGTGCAATATTTCCCGCGTAAATCGTTCCGGTTGGCTGCATTCGCATTAACATATTGTCCAAGTTTACATCCGGTGCAAATAGGTTTTTTCCCAATTCCTCGGCGACTATTCACTCGTTTTGAATTGTCTTTTTTTTTTTGGCATGAAAGATCACAGTAAAAAGTTCATTTTTATGGAGAAAAATAAAAATCGAAGTTTTATACCCTGAACGTACACGGTAACCTTAAATGGCTTTCCATGTTTGATCTAGATCAAACATATTCATCCAAAATTTCGCATTACGAACAAATGTTTGATCGTTTAGCCACCCCAACAAACAAATCGTACAAAAACGGTAAAAAGCAACCAAATAAACCACATTACGTCGAAAATTTCAGCGATAATAGGCAAAAATCATTTTTTGGACTCGCTTGGTCCGCTGTTTCGTCAAACATTGTTATGCGTTTAGCCACCAAACGTTATGTGTGACAAACACGATGTTGGATGAAAATGCATGTTTGATCTTTTAGCCGGTACTTAATAAGCATATTTCGTAGTACGTTAAGCTTAGACATAAGCTTTAATGTCGTAGAAAAGAGAAAAAGGAAAACAATCCTGATAGTTTGGATAGGTAATCGCATAGGGCGGAGTAAAATTAAGGATTAATATCACTTGTGTTTTCAGAAATTTGCTGAAATTGCCCTCGTCACGCAAAACATAAGAGATACTTTACGAGGACTCATTGCGATTACGTGTTAATAAATAACATAAGGGCAAACGTTTCTTTCAGTTCTTAACACTGTAGAAACACTGAACTCGAAAAACATGTACAGTCAGCCAAGCGGAGGAAAACACTCGTTCGCTTGCAAGCAAAACAGCAAACAAAAAAATTCGACTAGCTACTTCTTTGTGTCCAAAACGAGTAGATTGTTATTCATATCCAGTCGAGACAAAAATATAAGTTTCATTCCTCAACAAATGTAACAACGATTAAACCTCAAATGCTAAGCTTCAATTTATTTAAGTCACCTGTGTTATCGAGCTTTATACGAATCCACTAAAGTAAAAACACGCATCTACAAAAATAGCAAACGGTTTATCCAAAGAAAGAACTTCTTCGATTCCAGCAAGTTTGAGCTACTCAGGCGTTCCTCCCATTAATGCCGATGAATTTTTAAGAGCAGGTCTATGAGAAAGTGAAGCAAAGTTGGAAATTAAAATTTTTAACCCCCCTTCATTTTTTGTGTGGAGGTAGGTTGCCTGGGGGGATGAACGAAAATGGCCATATAAGGGTCACCTGATGTATCGTTGTCATGGTAACCACAATTGATTATACCCGCCTCCAACCCATGTTTTGAGCAAAAAATTTACTCGGAAATGGCCGGCAAATATGAGTCTATTTCTAAATGAGTGAGTGAGCCATGAGTGAATGTGAGCCAATTAAAAGAAATTCTACCAGGAGGATCATGAACCAACTCCGCTCGGAATATTGCAAGCATAACTTGCTTCGTCTTCATTAACGAGGTCTCTGTGATGCATATTGCTTGAAAATCGTCAACAGTTGAACTTTAAAATGCTGATCGGAGTAGTTGATAATAATTCCTCTGCCTGCAGACTTCGGAAGAGGGCTGAAAACATAATCGTTCATTATAATTATTGCCTTCTTTTTTCACAAAAGAATGTTACCAAGACTTGGATTTATATTATTGACTTAGTATAGCGCCTTTTAACATAAAAATGATCAAAAGCGCTTTACATGAATTAAAAACATATTTATATAAAAATACAATAACTATAACGAATTATAAGAAAGATCCATAAAACCTAACACTAAAAATACACAATTGACCACCCACCCCCAAAGAATATATATATATATCTATAAGAATAAAAACTCTAAAATCTGCTAATATGCCATTAAGAATTACTTGTTGTAAGCTAAATTAAAAAGATATGTCTTAAGTTTCTTCTTAAAAATTAAAGTGTTAAAAATGTTAAAAATGTAACATGAGGCAACAAAAATGTCATTCGACTTGTGATGAACCTCTAGATAGTTCTAACGTTTGAACTATAAAGTATTTGGATAAAATTCACTGAAATGTCTTTCTTCTCTGTTTTGGAGCCCATTAATTGCACTTATACCTTCACTGAGTTTGGATTTACGAATAAATTTTCTTTTGCCTGTAACAGTCTCTGATGTATTGTCCTGTTAACCCCTTTCTTTGCAGTGGAGTAACCTTCTTCCACTTTTTATGCCAGTCACACAGATTCATTCTCGGCTTGCCCGTGGTACCAATGTGCCCAGTTAACAGATACTCTACACCTTGCTCCAATCGTGGGAAATAAGATACCATCCTACTCGGCACGAAAAGGGAGACCTTCTGTCTTGGGCGGATATGGATGCCTCGTGCTCTGAGGATGAATATCTGACTGATATTTAGTGTGTAAATTTGATCGCGGGCAAATTCGGAGAGGCCGCCGCTTTCCGAAGGCTCTTGTTCTTCTGACAACACACTGGCACGCAGCACTGACGAGAAAAGAAAACAAAATGACTTAATTAGCTTAATGTTAAAGTCGTTATGAAGAACAGGGCCCTTTTATTATTTCGCCTTAAAATAACTGTATTTGATTACCAAGACTCATTAATGCAAATATGGAGTGACCTTCAAAGAATTTATTGTTCCAACCTCTGGAACAAATTCAGTGTTGTTGATCAGCACTTCCCTGAGGAAACGTTTATTAACGTTAGTGTGGTTGTAACGTTTAAAACCTCAAGACGTGACTATTCATATGAAAGCTACTGAGCATTACTTTCCTACGAAACCGCAAGTGTGGTAAATCCAATCACTGCATGAGACTCTTGCTGTGTGTTTATCAGTTGTAGCACTTTTTTCTCCGTTTTGTTAAAATTAAAACTAAGCGTTTTTAAATTGTAAATAGGTACGAAATTAGGCTCCGAGTAGTTAAAATACTTGTGAAGTTTTGTAAGAATCCAAAAAGCACAGCACAAGTTGTCAATATGGGTGAAATTTATTGGGGGCCGAAATCACGGTTGGTGCGACATTTTGAATTTATTTCTCCGAGTTCTAGGTTCCTATGGCAATTCTGTTTTGACGTGTTGCTCACGCGATCGATTCTTTACCTTTAAGTACACTGATTAAGCATGGAAAATCTTGCTCAGATTCTTTAGTGCTTCGCTATAACGTTCTCTCACCACTGCATTTTTCCATTGAACGCGAGCATGGGTTTTAAAGCACAAGAGGGCAAACAATTGCAATCCGGTAATTGTCCACTTACCAAATGATGATTGCTTGCAAAAGGCTCTTTTAAGCTGACGGTCATGTCTTGTCGAGCATAGGTCTCCACCAATGGGAACACTGAGTGCAACGGCAACGCAGAGCAAAAACACAAAGCAATGAATCGTAGCAGTCATATTGGTTTGAATTCTTTCGCAGCTGTGAGGAGTAGCTGACTTCTTATCTGTGCGGACCTGATATAAGCCTTCCTTCCAGGGGCCGGGAAACTGTATTTTACGGGGTTTTCTAGGCCCTATTAGACTGAACGAGAGCTTCTCTGATATTTGGAGAATCTCCGTTGGGTTATCGCTCTTCTATTTATCCATAACAGAAGAACAAATGCTGTAGGCTTTCGCAAGCATAAGAATGTCAGTGACGTCAATAGGTTACTTGAGCCCTGATTATTGTAAACGAAGAAAAGCTTGTTGACAATGACAACTTGCAGATGAGGGTCAAGTTCACCTCGAAACTAGAACTTAAAATAGAAATTGAGTGTTTTTACTTTAAACGAAAAGCGCTGCGGAAGGCTACTCCCAGCAATAGATATTGATGGAGATTTGCTTGCTCGCTTCCACAAAATTCAAACTTACTATATTTCGGACTAGAATAACTAATTTTGCCACTACACCACTGATTGTTTTCTGCTTTTGAAGACTGAAAAAGTAGATTGCGGTTCATGCATTTTTGGTCTAATCTCTTCTTTTCATCTGAAGATTAAACCAAACACATATTTTCTTGGTAGGTTTTATCAGAAGTACTTCTGGTTCTGCAAATACTTTCATCCACACTAGCCTTCTTTCCAAATTCCAAGCTAAAAAGTCTTAGTCCGAGGCAACATATATCGATGTGGCATATAAAGCAAGCCCTGGGAACGAGGTTTGGCATAAAAAGCTGTACCTAAAAGCTTAAATCCCTACTCAACCCACTCCCCTTCACTTGGAATTGTCATGCTATAAATATCCGTTTGCATACATAGAACAAACACTTTGTTTATTTAGGGGAATTCAAAGGCTTGATACCTCTTACTAACCGAGTTCGAGGTCCGTACTGTAAGATATATAAGAGCGTTTACGGCTACGGGACAGAATATAAAGTAAAGCCGGCTTGCCCGTAATCCGTTTCTGTATCCTAGACAGAAGTCATTGACTGCTTTTAGAGATTTTCTATTTGCCAACAAAACCCCTTATTTAAAAGAAGTCTGACTTAGGCCGCGGCTTAAAGCAATCAGTGGCCCTCCAAATCTGTTTTATAAATGATTCAATCGTTCTTGTTACCGTCAGCAGCAGACAATGTTTAGATATGACTGTTGGCAAAATAGAACGCGGTTTTGTTAAACATCTTCTAAACTACGTTTTAACACCTGAGCCTGAGGATATTAAAATATCCTCATCGGGTATATCGCTAAATAAAGTGTAAATTAATTCAAGCATACTTCAACGCGTTCAAGATGTCTCATTAGTTAATTTAGTTTGGTTTTTGTATTCTCATTTGCTGTGTCCTCTTCCACTCTTCTCTTTTCTTTCTATTCAAGCCCCTGTCATAGCATGTATGTAGCGAAGGCTTTCTTTCACGTATTGAATGCTATTGTAGCAAGCTTGCAACAAACAAAGAAAAGAGACAAGAAAAGAACTGGAATAATGAAAACCGGAAAAGAAAAGAGAAGGGAAAAAGAAAAGAAATGAGAAAAGAAACAAATACTGCAGTGGAGATTACAGACGTAAAGCAATGTTTCCGGGCTCTTGATCAAGCTTCTTCCCCTTGAACTTCCCTTAGGTGTGGCTATGCTTAGTTTGGATGCTGTCCATAACGGAAAGAAATTCAATGGGAGTTGAAAAAAAAAAACCTCGCCTTGTCTTGGAATATGTGACTGACCACACGAGTTTTACACAAGAGCAATTGCTATAATGCAGGCTGATAATTTGAGAAGTGGGTCTTGCACCAGTTCGTTTGCAATTGACTGTAACCCTCTGGCTTTGTTTTTTCGCTCATTTGGAGCCTATCAGTACATAGTGAACATGCCGATTTGTGGTAATTTCATCGGACGAATTTCGAAAATAAATAGCTTGAAGACATCAGCTTGAGAAGTTACAACCACCTTACTGTACTATATATATATATATATATTATATATATATATATATATATATATATATATCATATATATATATATATATATATATATATATATATATATATATATATATATATATATATATATATATATATATATAGAGAGAGAGAGAGAGAGAGAGAGAGAGAGAGAGAGAGAGAGAGAGAGAGAGAGAGAGAGAGAGAGAGAGAGAGAGAGAGAGAAGGTTAATTTGGGAACAGAAATCAACGCAACTAAGTAATTAAGTGAAAATGTGGCTCAGCCAGGAATCGAACCTGGTTCTCCAGATTACGTTTAAAATATTACTCTCTATATAAATATATATGGCAAAGGGAAGTGGAGGATTGTCGCATGTGGTCATTACTCAATAATCGGAAACACAAATGGCTGAATTACGTCGAATGAAAATGCTCGAGGTCACCTCTTATTGGATTGTATGTGTTCGAAGGTTAATTTTGTGATTACTTACAGAAGTTAAAAGCGTTTAAAATATTGCTTTTCTAAGGATAGAGACGAGTTTAAATGTAAAGAAATTTAAGTTTCGAGTGCCAAAAACAATCTGGTTAAAACATGCTCAATAGTTTATTGATGGTTTTTAGACGGAATAGGCATCTCAGCAGTGATTTAATAAATTAAAGGTGCTTTAATTATTCCCGGAAAAAATATTAATCACTTTGGCCGCGTACGTCATGCAATGGAATTAATGTAAAAGTGGCATTTAAAATCAGTCTGCTTAAAGGATAACAGCGGAAACCTATGCTTCAGTTGGATGGTTTATTGTTTGTTCATCAATCATTATTGAGGAAAGTTATGCTCTTTCAAAAGGAAATGCTACATTGTGTTTTGCAGCCCGTGAAAGAAGAACTAGTGATGAGTGTTTCGCAGGTCGAAAGAGGCTCAGTGTATGAGACAACTCACGTCTTTTATGTTACATGGTACTAAGGCCTTTGCTTAAAAGCAAGCGGGTTCAAAATTCCCGTCTCTTGCAATTGCAAGATGGAGCATGCAAATATTTTAGCTTCCTCTTTGCAATATTATTGGAATGACAAAACATTAGTGCACATATAATTCAAAATAAAAATTATTTTAGTCATAATGCCCGGAAAATGGGCATAGTCCTTTTTATAAGGCCTTTATGAGGCGAAGGTATGATCGCATCATTGTGGCGTCTGACACCTCTGACGATGTTACAAATTTCTGATAAAGTGATATGAAACACTTTACCACAAGCTGTTGTAAAAAGATGAATCTCAAGCCGGTTGATGCAAAAAGCAAGAGAATTGTTTCTTCAGTTACGAAACACAGGAAATGAAAGTGCTCGCCCCGGAAAATCCAATAAACAAAACTACTGTCTGCAAGGGCGCAGCTGAGGACTGCTTCCTATCATGCCGTATCGGGAAAAGCGTTTGACATACAAATTATCGGCTATTCATATAGCTTCATATCTCACGTTCCAACAGGGCCCGCCTTGATGACCTCTGGCGGGTTACTATAGCTATAAATTGCCGCACAGACTACGGCCAAACAACAGCACCAACTGTAAGGGAGCGAAAGGGGAATAAAAAGAAACGTATTCAGCAGAGGAAGAAATTAAGAGGCAACATGGCAACAAGCGTGTATCTGCTTGTAATATTTTGCACGTTATCTCCTTGTCTCGCGGGAGTTTTCCAACTGGAACATCCCCAACAGGCCTTTTGTGAAGCAGACTTTGGTGAGCCGTAACTGTTTTTCCTTTGGGGGCAAATACTACGCTGAAATTATAACTTAATTTTCTTTTGTCTTATACGAAACGCTGTAAGAAGACCAAGTGATAGAACTTGATTTTCTCAAAGGGAACAACCTATAATATTGATATTTTAGCGGCAACTTCTAAGACATAAGTGAAGAACTAGTAGAATCAAAACATTTGCGGCGTTGTAATCAAGTTGGAACCATTTTCAGTCTTTCTATAATCCGAAGTCAAAGCAGCGTCAAAGACACGCGTACGGCTTCTTTACGTTTCAGAATGCAATTTGAAGTGCATCATTCCCATGGATCCATTAGTATGGTTTTCTTCGATTCCCATACTGTACATGTCTTAAAATGCGGGCAACGTGGGAACTGTGCATGTAGGAGAACAAAACCATTGATACCTCCACTGACTCCATTGAGTCTTTAAGGTCAACAGTAGCGACGACCACGCTAGAATACTGTCTCACAGTTAAGTACATGCATCGTACAAAAAAGTTACCTTGATGGCACAAGGAGGCGTTGAGTTAATACACTGTAAAAAGCAGCAACAACAAAAAAAATTAAAAACGCGCAAGCATATAGCGTAAGGAGAAGAACTGGTTGAAAAGAAAAACTGTACTTAAATGTCTTAACGTATCTGTTTCGATCCCATATCGCCTAAAAAAAATACGACTGCGGGAGCCCATGCGGGAGAAAAGAAACGTGCATCAAGATGGTATGAATGACGTTTTACCAGTTCAGTATAAAATAACTTCCGCAACGTCTTGCTCTGCCGAGAAGTGTTTTAGTGAAGTGCTTTTGCCGTATCGAAATGATTTTGAGATCCACAATGGAGCAACAGCATCTCAGTAGCATCGCCATACTGATAATTAACGTTGAAAGGGCGTATATAAATTAAACTACTGCAAATTGACACACGGCGGCGAAATAATCGCTCCTGGCATACCTTTTCTTGGCTTGAGTGAGTAAATCTTGTCTCTTTTTGTGTTTTGAACTTTTGAAATGTTTTCCTCAGCTAATAATAAAAATAGTTCGTTTGCATCAGTGAGATACAAGTTTTATTCGGGAAAACAACGCTCTGGCCCCTCCCTCCCTCTCATCGGGCTAAAGAGTGATGGCATGAAGTGCTAAATTCTTATTGGCTGCTTAACTGTCCGATTTGTTTGTAATCGGACAGGTAAAATCGGATAGTTTGGACCTGAAACAGCCAATTAAGGCACAAATAACCATTATTTCCATAATACAGCCACTATTGGGATAAATAGAGACGAAAAAGTTGACCGAATGTAACGATAATTAGGATCACATATCTAAACCTCCTTAATTCACGGTAATGATTTCCTTTGTTTTCTCTCTTTATGAATTGCTAGAAAATTGAGATGAGTTTTGGCTTGTTCCTACAGTGATACGGGCGGTCGTGATCTCTGGACCAGAAACACTCCCTAAAGGGGTTTATGACGTCTTCAACATTATCATCCGAGAAGTCTTCAAAGGTCTTCCGGATGGATCGGAGGAACAGGCATTCGGCGTGTTGAACACAGAATTACCCACTAAACTCTACACCTGGTCCAATAAAATATCCACCTCTATTTCGGGATCTCTGAAGATCAAAACTGGAACCGAATACTACATATATGGCGCCATTCAAGGTGGAAAGCTCTTCACGAAATTTTCCTTCCTGCGAGGGGAATGGAGCAAAGTGACTCCACGTCAAAAGGCAAACCTTCGCGGGTATTACGAAGCAGGTTGTCACCAGTGCATCTTTAGACGCAATGAATGCTCTGGAAGTCCAGATATTAGATGCCGAGAGAAGTTACCCGGATGTGAGCAGAAAGCAGGGGATATGTCACGCTCTTGGATGAAGTCGATTTGCTGGAGGCAGTTCGAACTCTGCGAGGTGGACGAGACTGGTCAGCGGTGTCACTGGAAAGAGACAGATCAGTCAAAGGAATGCATGAACGATCCGTCAAGCTTTATCAGATGGTAAAAACTGATTGCAAACGGTAAACCATTCATAAGTCAATCAACCCGCGTAGCGAACAGTAACGGATAGAAACAGCGGATTTAAATTGATATACCAAACAACTATTTTCATGTTAGAAGTGTTATTTTAAGCATTATATATGTTTAAATAGTCAGTTAAAATGCTATAGAAGCTGGCTGTAAGTCTATTTGATTGTATCTTATCTTAAAACAAGATTCATTTTGCATTTTATCTCAAAGATAAAGGGCGAGTTGGAAATAAACAAAGGAGAAAACGACAAGGAGGAATGGAGACGGGTATGGAATAAATTGTTGTTCGGTGTCTTGAAGAGCTTAATTTAGACAAAAATAAAATATGTTTTTCAGTGGCACCTTGCACACCCTTATTTTAATTCATTTTCTTGCACCTAAATTAAGGGCGGTTCCGCCATCGTTTTCTCGTCGCTTAACACGGATTTAACGTTAATTTCTCGTTCACGTTTCAAGTTATCAAAAATCCCACACTCACCCCACGAAGCTGTGTTGTGGGATGTTTTGTGAATTTTTTTGGTGATTTTTGGGAAGAGAATTTTTCTCAAAGGATTAGTTAAATTGAGGGAAATGGGAAATATTGAAGTTTTAATGAAGCTTTAAAATTGGAATTTGACGTTAGAAATTAGTGGACGAACACCAAACAGTTTCCCCAGCAACCTGGAGTGCCCTTGTGGTGTGTCAACTGTCTGGTGGTGTTTCAAAACATTTTTTAACATTTTAATTCCTTCTTTAAACTTCTTAAAATTTCACTCCAATTCCGGTAGAACCACACCTTAATGGGGCTCTTCCACTCAAGACCACCTTTTCACTCCAATTCAGGTAAAACCCCACCTTAAACGCAGCAGGCTACCTACATTTTTAGCGAAGTAAAAAAAAAATTGTTACTTTGCAAGGTGATCCATAACTTTTGTAATTGTATTATGTTTATATTCCAATATCAGTCGAAGAAATAGACATAGACAAAAATAACATCAAAACTGACTAAGCAATAAACATATTTGATACCCAGTTGAGCACAAAATATAAAATCATTCGTACAAAACAACAAACAAATAAAAACCCTTTAATGCAAACAAAGTAAATGAAAAATATTAGAAAACAAACAAACGAACTCGAAGACAGAGAGCTGAACTCTTCTTAACGCAGGTGTAGATTCTTCAATTTCACTAAACAACTAAGCATTTTATTTAATTGGAACTCAAATACCAGAAAATTATATTTAAAAAAACTCGCCGGTCCCGAACCCCCACATAATTTTGACCGATGTTGATTTTTCACTAAAGGAGAGTTTGGGACAATGTGAAAAAAAGCAAGCCGCATTCTTAAATCAAAGTTCAAAACTCTCCGAAGTTCAATACTTTGCTTCCTCAGTTTAAATTTACTCGATATTTTCATCACAACATGAAAACAACAGTCTCTTCCATTGCTGTTATACCACATTATAATACTACTAGGCAAAAACAAACAAAATTTAAGAAAAGATTTTTGCACCTCAGCTGGATGCAGTACTGTAAGCCATTCCTTAATAAAAAGCTCATACCATTTCAGTATATTAGGGTTGAATACTAACGACACGAGAGCTATCAACCTACATGTAAATATTTTCGAACTTAAAGACCTCGATTTCACTTGTGGTAAAATTTTGATTTCCGGTCAGGAAGGTGGCGGCATTCTGCCCCGCTGGCATCTGGTAGCAGTTGTTCAGGTTTGTAGAGCAGTTGTTTCCATTTGGTGCGTTAACGATTCGAAGATCATGCCCTGCACCAAATGTAGGCCCGTAGCTGGTATGACAGTAAATGGCTGATTCCTCCTTGCCTGGTATCAAGGACATGGCTGTCGCAGTCTAGACCATTTGGATTGACAAGGCTGAAGAGAAAGGAGTCTGGGGCTCTCCTGTAGGCTCCACTTGAGATTGCTAAAGAGATATAGTTTAAATAATCAACCAAATACTGATTTAAAGTTACTTCCCACATCTGATTTCCTCATATGTCAATGACAATGAACTTGTTTTTATTTTAGCACAGCTTTTGCGTTATTTACGCGCAATTAGGATTTCTTATTAGGTTTTAGAAGAAATTGCCGCCATCATTTAAGAGGGTTGTCCAATACATACGCACTGTATCGATCCGTATAAGCGCTGTGTCGATCCGTACGGAGCGTACGGAGCGTAAGCCTAGCAGTCGATCCGTAAAGAGCAGCATACGCTTCGAGAATTGCATCTCATTAGTGGGAATTAGGACCTGATTTTCATGGGTATTCCTCGTTGGAGTGGGTGTGCATACGGCAGTCGATCCGTAAAGAGCAGCATACGCATATTTTCATGGATATGATGGAGTGGGTGGCCATACGGTTTGTCGATCCGTACGGAGCGTAAACCTAGCAGTCGATCCGTAAAGAGCAGCATACGCTTCGAGTATTGCATCTCATTAGAGGGACTTAAAGTATTTTCATGGATATGATGGAGTGGGTGGCCATACGGTTTGTCGATCCGTACGGAGCGTACGGAGCGTACACCTAGCAGTCGATCCGTAAAGAGCAACATACGCTTCGAGTATTGCATCTCATTAGTGGGAATTAGGACCTGATTTTCATGGGTATTCCTCGTTGGAGTGGGAGTATTTTCATGGATACTGTTGGTGTGGGTGGCCATACGTTTTGTCGATCCGTACGGAACGTACGGAGCGTAAACGTAGCAGTCTATCCGTAAAGTGTAGCATACGCTTCCTGAATTGTATATCATTAGTGGGAATATTTTTATGGGTGATGTTGGTGTGGGTGGCCATTGTACATGCCGAATCATTATCTGTTTTTAAGAGTAGAATGAAAGTTTATTTGAATGTTTATGGAATCAGTAGCCATTAAATTTTATCTAGATTTAGAAACTTTTTTTAAAAAATTGGAAGTTTTTACTGAACAATTCTCAACGCCGAGGCTAGGAATGTGTTAGAATAACTTGAACTAGAAGAAGACATCACGTCTTTGTACACATTCGACGCACTAAAAATTGTAAAAACTGTGAAATAAAAACTAAAAGTTTGAAATATATTTCGCTCTTCGAGCCTCTTCAGTCAATATGCTTAGTAATTCATGTAAGATACATTGGAAGTTTTTAGTTAGGGAAATTTCTTTTATACAGGGTTAACCTCACAATTTCCCTATTCAGGATGTTTTTGTATTTGTGTTGTGACCTCCTGAATAAAAGGTTACGTTATGTTATGTTATGTTATGTTATGTTATGTTATGTTATGTTATGTTATGTTATCTGAATAGGAATAACCAATTTGAGTGAAACCGTATCATTCGCAGACCTCGTTATAACGGCAACTTTTTCTCGCCCCGACAAACGCGCTTACATACATTTTCTTATAAGAAAACCCGGCCAGCTTGGCCACCCAGTTAATGTGCCAAATTGTTATGGCCTGTTGGTGGCCGTATTAATGGGGCTCCACTGTAACACAAAACATCGTGTTGAAGCAAAAGGCTTTTGTAGCATACTCCAGAACAAAAACCATAATGGCGGTAGGGGCAAGCAGGATAGCCCGTTGGTAGCTAAATTCCAACGGAGTTCCAGTGTAATACAAAAACGTGCGCTAAAGAAAACAAATTTGTTAAAGATTACTGTTTTTATAACCTGAATGTCTGCCCCTATGGTAATATGGCTCTGCCATGAAATGGACGTACGTGAGACATTTTTTGTAACAATGGATATTATTCGAGCAATAAAGCGAAGAACATATTGCAAAAGAAGCGAAACATGCGATAAAACTTACAACGCGATTGAATAATAGAGTACTAAAGTGATGACGTCACAAAAACTAAATTTGTGAAATTATGGGATTTCTTTCTTTCTTTCTTTCTTTATTTATTACAATCTATGGTTAAAAAGTCAAAGGATAATCCGTAAAGGAGCCCTAGACACCATACATAAAAAGATCACCTATAAACTAATATAGATTCGCGAGAAATAGTAAATTCTAAGGATACATTAATTCAAATATTCAGAAAGAACACGATTAAAAAGGCCTACTTGCCGAAAATCAGCTTTTTCTTACAGTTTGAGAGCGAGATATTAGCACCGTTTTGCTCTGCTGACTCCATACAAATCCTTCTAAATTTTACTCAGTTCATAACGTTATGAACTGAGTCAAATTTAGAAGGATTTGTATGGAGTCAGCAGAATATAACGGTGCTAATATCTCAGAGCCAATTTGCCTTTTCGTGCTGATTTTTGGGAAGTTAGCATCTTTCATCTTGCTCTCTCTGAAAATTTCGACAAATCCCATAATTACAAAAATTTAATATTTGTGACGTTATACTTAAGCACTCATTATATATGATGCATGGCATTTGATTGGTAACTGCTGTTATGACCAAAATTCAGTAACGTTTGCTTTTACGAGATCCGCATCCACAACGATAAGTACACTGCGAGATACCGTGACACGTTCCGATACCTGAGAAAGCGTGAAATCTCCGACAAATTAGAAAGAGGGGAACTTTTTAAAATTATCAACGACGACACTTTCTTCCCGCTGAATGTTGGCCGGAGGAGATGACGATGGCTTTCTGTTTACGGCACGAGTGTTGTTGATCCATGCATTACTTTCGCTTGTTGAAGAGGGCTGCCGGTATGTGAGATTGTGCATGAGACCAGTTTTGAACACGCCTGATTACGTATATTGTATACCTCGTTCGTGAAACCGAAAATCAGGCGTTTTAAAAACTGGTCTCATGCACAATCATACGCCTCTTCAACAAGCGAAAATAGTGCGAGTATCAACAGCACTCGTGCCGTAAGCAAGCTGTAGAAAGAATGTATATTGTATACCTCTTTCTTTATTTATTTAAGCGTGAGACCGAAAATCATATACATTCTTTCTACCGGCTTGCATACCGCCCTAGTATTTTTTATGTACGCATTAACTGAGATGCACTCCTGATGTAATGAGATGCACGCTCCGTATGAGTTCACCATACGGAGCGTAAGCAAGGTTGTCGATTCGTACGATCCGTACGTAGCGTACGAATTGACACACTGTGCCCTGACGTAATAATGAGATGCACTCCTGATGTGGTAATGAGATGCACGCTCCGTATAAGTTCAGCATACGGAGCGTAAGCAAGGTTGTCGATTTGTACGCAGCGTACGAATCGACAAATGCTATTGACGATCCGTATCAGTGCGACAGTATTGGACATGAGTGTCATGTGGAGGCTAGCAATTTCTGACAAGTAGGCCAGAACGAAATATCTCTGAGTCCCTTGATAGCGATGAAACATACGTGTGCCACCCTAGGCAGGAAATATGCAGGGAATTTAAAATGTTGCTTGGAAGAGAATTTCCTAGAAACCCCACCCTTGAACTGCAAATAACTAAAGAGTTCATAAACGATTAGAATATCATGGGCAACACACGGAAAGGAATTGTCTCCATAAGAGGGACGAAACATGCGTTTGTCAGGCTGAGCCACGAAAATATGCATGGAAATTGAAATGTTTGTTCTTAAAAGAGTTTCCTGGAATCCTCGCCCTTGAACTGTAAATAAGAGTTCATAAACGATTGTAACATAATGTACAAAAATAAGCATAGGCATTGAAATGTTAGTCTAAAGAATTTCCCGGAATCCTCACCCTTGAACTGTAAATAAGAGTTCATAGCCGATTGTAACATAATGTACAAAAATATGCATAGAAATTGAAATGTCAGTTGAAGAATTTCTCGGAATCCTCACCCTTGAAATGTATACGTAAAAAGTGTTTCCCTAGAAATTTGTTGTAATATTTGTTGCAACCGGCCAGTTTGAAAGCATTCTACTTTTGACATTTATAGGAAATTAAATTCTCCGCAAATAAAAAAAACAAAACAAAAAAACAAGCGATATTTCACTTTCCCATGTTTGTCTCTACCAGTTGTATTTAATTCAGTAAGGCATTCCTTTGAAATTGATGCATTCTATTTTCTCAGAAATCCAGTTATTCCAGTTATTTAAGATGAGTTTCTTCGCGATTTTGATCGTTATTTTCTTGATCTTAAATGAAAGCTATATATATATATATATATATATATATATATATATATATATATATATATATATATGACTTCAGGTGGGTTCCGCACTGATAAATCCAGGATAGTGCTCAACAATAATGGAGCGGTGATAACAATATGTTTCTACTCAATCTCGTTTCATATGGACTTTAATACAGGTCTGTTTCGTAGACCAACAAAGAGTTAGTCCACTCATCAGTTAAATTCCATAGAAACCACCAGATGTCATTCAAACACGAAAGTAGAAAAAATGACACAGAACTAAGCAAACACCTATGGCAGCTAAAAGATCAAAAGAAAGACTTCGCAATCTCCTGGAAAATTCTAACCAAGGCCAGATCTTATAGCAATCTTACCAAAAGATGTAACCTGTGTAACACCGAGAAATTCTATATTTTATATAAACCGGACATGGCATCGCTCAACAAACGTAACGAACTCGTATCAAATTGCAGGCACAAGCGTAAGTTTCTCCTTAAATTCAATCGCATCCTCAAGGACCAATCATAAGCTTACAAATGTATATTACCATTGTTATTTAAGTTTGAATTTTGTAACGATCATACTGCTGATGTATATAAACCTTAGCGATGCTACAGTGTATATGGAATTTAACTGATGAGTGGACTAACTCTTTGTTGGTCTACGAAACAGACCTGTATTAAAGTCCATATGAAACGAGATTGAGTAGAAACATATTGTTATTGTTATATATATATATAATATATATATATATATATATATATATATATATATATATATATATATATATATATACAATAACAATAACAAGTACAGTAAGGTTGGGAGGGGATATATTAGCAACTGATTGCCTTAATTACTTAGGATCACCAGCCTATTCCCGTTTGGATGGCGATTCATTAGCGATTTCTGAGTAATACAAACAGACAAGGTTAATTTGGGAACAGAAATCATCAACTAAGTAATTAAGTGAAAATGTGGCTCAAAATAAGGCCACACTGTGTATGTGTTGTACAGTAAAAATATGTGTCAACCCAGTGTGGTTGGTTCAGTGGCCTAGTGGTTAAGGCATCCGACCGGTAATCTGGAGACCCAGGTTCGATTCCTGGCTGAGCCACATTTTCACTTAATTACTTAGTTGATGATTTCTGTTCCCAAATTAACCTTGTCTATATATATATATATATATATATATATATATATATATATATATATATATATATATATATATATAGTAAATCATGCAGTATTTTTCTCATAACTTACATTCCCAGTGTTGCTCCGTGTAGCCTCCAAAGACGTTGTTCCCACTCCTCACCACAGTCACGGTCGGTCCTTTGCGGTCGCAACAAGCGTGGAAGTTGGAGGCATTCCAGCCATCACGAGAAGCACGATATATCAGAGCATAGTTGTGGCTGGCGCTTGTTAATGTGCCTTTCAACCAACCAGTTAGGATTCTCTGCTGCTCTGTGGACAGAATGATGGAGCCTTCAAAGGGGTATGCCTTCATCTCATCGATGACTCCTTGAATTTGATAAAACTCAGCTTCCGTGAGCAACTCTCTGCGAACGATCTTGTCTTCTGGAAGAACAAGCTCTCCCGTACGCAGGTAATTCAGGATATACCGGAAGTGAGTCCCATCACGATCAATGAAATAGGTTCCATATTCACCAGGCTTTGTATCAAATCGTCCCGAAAACATGGCGTGCAACATCGAGCCTGGATATTACGAAACCAAACATAGGTAAGATAAGATTTGGTTAATAAAAGGCAATGAAAACTCCCCGCCTTAGAATGTGAATGCAAGACTGTAAAATGTTTGTCTTTCCGGTCAGTCTTCAAAAACAGAATTATAGCACATACCTGGATCTTTGGTTATAGTTTCCACGCTGGTGGAAAAAACCTGGCCACCGACACTGACTTTCAGCGTTTTGCAGAAATGGACGTGCTTAAGCTTCTTTGCTACTGAATCGAAAGCTGCCATTTCCTTCAATTCCGCACTTTCATCGTCTCGCGTTCCAGAATTTTGAAGACTTCTTTGATGTGATTGTTCGCCTCCTCCAGTGCTCCATCGCTTTGTGGAGCGACGTCTTCCTCTGGGCTTCGAGATGTGGACGACATTCTCTTTGAGCAAATGATCAAAATGCTATTAAATGGCTAAAATGATAATAATGCAAGAGTAACAGTAGAAAGTGAAAATGTTCGATGTACGAAATGGCTTTGTGATATATCCACTGGGTTAGTGGTCTTTTCTCCCCTGTGATTGGTTATATTCGTTAACTACTGTGTCTATTGGTTAAGAATTATCTCTGTGTCAATCTCAAATTCTCGTCGGCCTTTCGGTTTCTAAAGTCAATTTCAAGTTAAAGCGGAAGTTGTGTTCCAAGAAAACTTGGGATCGTGATCGAGTCAACACCACATTTATTTTATTTTTTCTCCTTGTTTTTAATAATTTTCATGCTATATCAGGAGCCTACATCTTACCTACATCCAATACTGTGGTAAGAATACGACCTCAACAAAAATTCAGGGTAATCCACAATGTAACCTATAAAAGAGCAATCCAGTGGGCTCGTCGGTAACTAGATTTGTTTGTTTATCTTTTAGATCTTTTCATATGATCGGTAGCCTTCATTACTAAAATCTATTCCGTAAATTAATAAAAGACGATAGCTCAAAAACTTACACTATCAGGGATAACTATTTTTTTTTTATTGAGGGGAACTTTTAATGTAACAGCCATGTGACAGAAACAAATTACATGTACAAACCAATAACAAGACAAATTACATGAGCACGTTACACGAAAAAAAAAATTGAAGAGTAGAGCAATTTGGTAATATACTTATAGAATTTTTAGATAATTACAAAATTGTCGCATATTTTCCAAAGATTGTCCCTCAGGGGAATAGGAAAAAAGACAAATTCAAGGCAGTCAACAAAAGGAGTCCATTTTGAGGTGTCTCCCGCTTTTGTCTCTATTGTTAGTCTAGATTTGACAAGACGTAAAAAGGAGGCAAAATTTGGTGACGTTTCGTCCAGTTCGGCTTGCCATATATGATAACGCGCTAACAGGAAACAATAGTTTAATTGAAGCGCATATTTTGCATGAGATTCCGGCCTCAGGCCCAGTGCTGTAATATTCAATAGAATGTATTCGTCAATTAACGGGAGGTTGTCGTGAAGCCAGTCGGTCACTCTTTTCCAAAAGGTGGAAGTGACCAAAATAGGTGGATTAATGTCTCCGCGGAATCACGGCAAAACGTGCATTCCTCGTTTTCTTTTCTTCCTATTTTAAATAAAAGGTCATTGGTTGGTATACGCCTGTGCAAAAGTTTAAACTGGAACTCTATCAGTTTAGTGCTTTTAGTGCATCTTGGTGTCATGAGGTAAGCAAGTTCCCAGTTAAAATTGTTACCTTCATCAATATAGTTACAGTCCTGAAGCCATATATTTTGGCTATTGCTTGGAATTATACCTTTGGCATTGACTAGCTGTTTGTAAACTAACGGACCTGGGTTTTTGCTTTTCATAATCTTATCACAAAAAGTTTCATAGTTGTGTTCCCTAAGCTCGGCAGTTCCAGAGACCCTTTTACGAAGGGATTATAGACTTTAAGGCTTCTGCGCATTCTGTATCGGTTAAGATACTGTTGCACGCCAGTTGATCCTCTGGGCTTAGAAACGTTTGATTTGTTTGCGGGAAAAAATTAAAAATGGGGGAGTTTTCTATTTTCGATGCATAGAGGTCTTCATAGAAAGATTCGCATTCGGCTAAAATGTCCTTGTCAGATATGACAAGGGTATTGTCTTTGAGTTTTAATTGGCTTATTGTGCCTTGTTTATAGTGTTACTTTTCAAGACTAAGGAAGTATTTACTGTTCTTTTCACCTTCATTATACCACTTTGACTTTGACCGAAGAATAGCTCCTTTAGTTCGGTATTTAAATTTTTTTTCGAATTCCTCTTTTAAGACCTTAATTCTCTCAGTTGCAATTTGGTACGAGGAATCACAGCAGACTGCGCTATCTAGCTGTTTCTCTAAAGCTGCGATTTCTCTTTCCAACTCGTCTTCTTTCTTTATTTGCGCTCTTTTTAAGGACACTGAGTAAGAGATTGATTCTTGACGCACTTTCAATTTTATCGTGTCCATAGCAGCATGGGGTTGACGAGGTTGTCCTCTTTGTATTCGCTAGCCGTCTTTTGTATCGTTGCCTTTATTTTTTCAATAAAAATAGTATCGGCAAGGAGGGATGTGTTTAACTTCCAGAAACCGTTTCCCCTTGGGTTAGAGTGTAAGGATAGGTTAAGCGTTATCATGGAGTGATCACTTTTGAAACCTGGAATGATATCTGTTTGAGTACAGTTACACAACGAAGTCTGACTTACTATGAAAAAATCGAGTCTGCATTGAACATCTGGCTGTCTCTGTCGCCAGGTAAAGCTTTTGTTTTCTGGATTAAAGATTCTCCAAACATCGCATAACTCCAGTTCCTCCGCCGCATCTTGTATCACTCTCTCGTTATGGTGAGTTCTGGCAATTCCGTTCTTTTTGTGTTTTTCAATATCTAATACTAAATTGAAGTCACCGCCGATGATAACTTCATCGCATTTGAAATCAGAAAGGTGATCGAAGAAGACGCTAAAGAAATCGGGATCGTCCTTATTAGGAGCGTAAATACTAGCCAAGGTTAATAATTTGCCGTCTGCTTCGATATCGCAAATGATAAACCGACCATTAGGGTCTAGGAGAAATTAAAATTAAAATTATTGTTAAAGAGAATACTGACCCCTGCTTTGTTGCTCGATCCACAGCTGAAGAGCGCTTTGTAGCCCCATTCACACTTCCATATGTCTGTGGTATTTTTGGAACAATGGACTTCTTGCAACATGTATATTGAAAATTTTTTAGATCTCAACCAATTAAACACCTCCTTTCTTTGGGTGTTATTTCCAATTCCCCTGACGTCTAGCGAGGCGATTTTAAGATCCATCGTTTCACATTAGCATATAAAAAATTAAATAACATGCAGAAATTATGATTGCTCCAGAAAATAAATACTAACAAAATACTGCGTAAGAGAAAAAAGAAAAAAAACTAAGGCAGGACACATAGAATACAGACAAAACGAATAGCGTTAGTGGCAGAAAAAAAATTAATAACTTCACTAACAACAACAGCAACAGCAAGGAAAATTTTGAAAGTGGTCTAACTAAGATGAACTTTCAGTACCGCGGTTTTGTTTACAATCTCTCTCCACTCGCAAACTCTTTAATATCAATTATGAGATGGCGAGAAAAAAAAACAAACAAATAGCAGAAGCGAAATGTTTGAAATTGAAGGTAGTACAGAGAAGACCAATAGGATAAAGAAATGATCACAGGGGTTTTTGCTCCTGATTATATGTCCAGTACCTGGCCCACTGCTCACGGTTGTGACTTGCTGAAGGATACGGTTATGTTGTTCTTTTTGGCCTTCTTAAAGGTTTCCATTTGTCTGCTTCTTCTTGTGACCAATTCTTGAGGAAGGTCCCTAAACATCTGAAAGTTAGTACCTCTGAGACGAGAGACCAGAGCGAGTATTTGCTCGCAGTCTTTGTAGCGCAGGAATCTTGCGAGAATTGGTTGCGCTTCCCCATCTTCTTTCCTCTTCCCCAGTCGGTGAACTCGTTGAATTTCTACAGATCTTGCGTCCCGGTAACATAGCTGCCGATCCAGGAAGGTTCTAAGCACTTCTTCTGTGTCTTCTACTCCATTTCTCGGTGAAGGTGATCCGGCAATGTTATTAAATTTTATATTCTCGCGTCTCGAGTAGGCTTCTAAGTATAAATCTTTCGTGTTGAGGTCTTCTAAAACCTGGTTGATTTTCTTCTCCTTGTCTTGTAAATCAGCAACTTTTCCATCTAGGATTTGGATCTTCTTATCTAATGCCTTATTTGCGTCGTCTAGATTCTTCTCAATAAGACTGTGGTTTATCTTTAGATTGTCAATGTCTTCTCTTGCCGTTTTCTCTAACCCTTCGAGCCTCGTGGTTCTTTCTTCTAATTTGTCTAGACTGCCTTCAATCTTTTTAACGGTGCTTTCAATGGTGTCCAGCTTCTTAAGTTTTTCTAGAATGCCTTTTAGAATTCCATTTAAATCGTCGGTTAGTTCAAGGGCTGTCAAAACAATGTCGCTATCTTCATGCTCGTCGCTCTCAACTGAGAGATCGGGATCAGGATCGCTAGTACTTTTCGCTTTCTTGGATTCTGGAGAATTCACTCTCCCATCTACAGAGCCATCCGAAGACCTATTCCTTCTTTTGGTGACGTATTTTAACAGGGATTCCGCCATCATCTTTGAAAAAAAACAAGATATGGTACGAGAGGAGAAACGAAGGTTCTTCACGCCGCCATGCCTCGACCCAGTCTCTATCAGGGATAACTAACTGTCTTCCGAGAAAGGTGACTTCCGATATTGTTCCCTCTACTAAATGTTTGGGGTAGCCACGCGCGTGCTTTGAAATTAGAGAGGTATTCCCTGAAAGCTTTTTCGAAGGAATTTGTTGATAAAAGTCTGATAGATTCGCCTTTGATTTTTCAAAACCGAATGACTTATTTTGCCCCGGAATACCAGTTAGAATTTGTTGCCGCATGCGTCAAGTTCCTGAGCAGGGGTGACAAATTAATTTTAAGGAAGTTGGGGGTGGGGGGCACCAAACTCGTTTTTGAGTCCAAAAGGACCATAAATTGTTTACCAGTGATTCAGAATTTGTAGTAACAAAATTAATGATCTTTAGTGGTAGCATCTATCCATCCATCTAGAGCTGAAAAATGCCGAGAACCGTCAGACAACGTTAACATCTCCTGGTTTGCTGGTCACGAGCCCAACGAAAGAATCCAAGTATTTTGAGAGTTTCAGGCATATATTAATTTTTTCAGTGTCTCAAAGGACATAATTTCATTCCTGTGGTCTTTAAAACTCCTTTAGTAGGATAATTTAACTACGTAGGATAAAAACATACTTTACTAACTACATACTTTAATTAAAAGTATTATAAATTCATCATGTCAGTTGCTGTATCTCTTAAAAATATAGGTAGAGAGTTTCAAGTGCATATTAATTTGTTGCTGCAACCTAAATTTATTCCGGAGCGATGATACTAACTCCCTCACTTGAATTATTTTATGGTAAATATTGACAAAAATATCAGTCATGGATAACTTTTTGATGCATTATTTATTCATTTCTGTCATTACTACCTCAAATACAGCTAGAACACTTTGCAATCTAGAGCTGAGAGATTCACTTTCGGTAAAACCTTGTAAAAAAAGGTGCACTTAACACACTTTCTTATTCTGAAATACAAAAACTTCTATTTCACTCGCATTAAATGCGTAGTTTCCAGCCAAAAAGGTCGTGGCATTCTGACCTTGTGGACACCGATAAGAATGGTTAAGGCCTGAGTTACAACCATTCGATTGATCGGGAGTGTTGCCAATCAAAAGATCGTAGTACCCATCGGAACTGTTGTTTCCAAACACAGGACCATAGCTACTGTTACAGTAAATAGCGGCTCCCTCTTGCCCTTCTATCAAATCGATTTTTGTGGGTGCTGAACCACTTGGGTTGACCAGGCTGAACAGGAAGGCATTACGATCCCGCTTGAAAGTTGCGGAGGCTGGTGCAAAGAGAAATAAGCTCAGATGAAGATAATTAAACTTTTGAGTAGATTACAGGATACTTCAAGATTATTAGTGGCTATCAAAGATGTTTACGAATACCAGGCGTACTCAATCGATAGAAATCGATGTCGGAAATTAATCGATATCAATCAATCGCCGGTTGCTATCGATTGACATCGGTAATCGATAACCATCGAAAAAACAGAAAAAAATTATCGATTGTTATTGATTGGCAAACATCAATAACAATCGACAGTAATCGATAATAATCGGTAATCCTAAAGAGCATCTGTTTGAAACATATTACTGAAGATGGCGTTGCTACCTAGTTATGTCAGGTTCAAGTTCACAACACAGCCAACACAAGAAGTACCCAGTGATAGAAAATACTTGACGTAAATAGTTCGAAATGTTCACCTCAACCAAAGGTCACAACGTTCAAAAGGACCTTTTTCCTTTCAAGTTAACTTACACCCAGTAAAACTTAAAGGCATATTATCATCCTTGATGCATCGCGCGCCGCGACCGTTAATTCTGGAATTTCGCGTAACGCGAAATTACTCAGACTTCGAAGCCCTTGTTTTATCGCTTTTGTTTTATCGCATCGTTAACAAAACTCCAAATTTATGGCCGTAAATATGTTCTCTGTTTATTCTTCTTCATTTTCCTTCCATTATTTTTGGAACAATTTGTGTGTATGTAAATTTTGGCCCGCGTGTTAAGTCGAAAGAGTCAGTGTGGCAGTAGTCGGTTGCGGTGACTTCGCAGCGTTGTTTTATATCAAAGTAAGGATCAAGGAGGATTTACAGAGACTCGTTGTTCAAGTTTGGTGCTTTTTACTTCGGAGCTTTCAAGAATTCGCTGAGCTTGTTGGAGCCGACTTACTACGATTTGGAAACTGATTTGATGGCGAGTGTTAAAAATTTTGCTTGGCTGCACAACTGTTTTCCACATGTTTGATGTTTTACCTCAAGGTCAGTTTGTGTGATGGGTTCTGGCGGCTTTGGTCAACTTTTTAGTGTTTTTAATTCGATTTGTCACTATGTCTCTTTATCGACTGCCATTTTATGCCCCATCGTTCAGTTTGCATCTTGCCTAAACTGCGTGAAAATTAATTTCTCTTTCTCGCCGAGATGTCCGTGATCGATGAGGACTACACCGCTTTTGTTTCCTTCCGTGTTTTAATTCGAAGCTCAAAGTTTTCCTCCTTTTGTCAAGTCGCATGGTCGACTGTATTTTCAACACAATATAAAGTGAAAGGACAGGATAATTGAATGAGAACGTACGAGTATTTTTCTTACTGCAAATTAGAAACCATTACCCGACAACATACATACATACATACATACATACACACACACACACACACACACATACATACATACATACATACATACATACATACATACATACATACATACATACATACATATAAGTTGATTTGCAGAACTGTTGTCAGAGTGCTCAATAGAAAAACTAGAGCATAAATATCTGAAGACAGTCTGATCAACTGAAGATTTCAGTGACTTGGCGTATTTCTTACTATATAGTTTCGTACCGCACAACCTGTACGGCACTCATCAGATAAATAGCCAAATGTAAAATTACAACGTAAAGCTGGTAACTATATATACAGGAGGAGTGGAAAAGTATTAGATTACAACGGTTTCTACTTCTTAACAATAGACGCTTAAATTCCGCGTGACAATGGAAGTAAGCGTGACACTGACATTTATGTACTTAAGATGACCGGAAAAGTTTAAATTTACAACGGTTTCTGTTTCGGATAAACAACGGACACATTAAAATGGGGGTTATTACGTGCCAGTCTTGAAATTTTTGAGGAGAAATTTGTTTGCGTGTCTACAGGAAGTAATAACTTCATTACGTTTGTTCAAGGTGGCTAAATCAGGCCTGCAAATTATAAAATACTTCTTCCACAGACACAAATTACATCGATTGGAAGCGGGGTTGTACGGAGAAGCTTGCTTTAAGATCTTCCAAGATATCCTAAAACCTATTTGGCAGTTGAAAGACACTAATACAAAAGACCGAAAATGGACAACTTTTGGTTCAAAAAAGATAAAAATTTAAAAATTTAAGAATAAAAAACGTTTCGGTCTCTCGACCTTCGTCAGTTACAAACAGAATGTTAAAAACGTACAACTTAAATATGATTTTACAACAATGGTTACAAATTACATACGGGTTACGTAACTCAGACAATGAAACGGAAAACAATAGGTGTACAAAAAGTATGAAACAACTACGGTAAATTAACAGGATGCGGAATAACAACAATAATAGAACTAGTGATAAATGTTATGTAATTGTCGCAGCGAAACAGGTTCCCCATCAAGGGCCTCTGAATCATCATACCTGTCAGTATCATAACAAAATCCCTAAAGAGGGCCCTTAAACAATAAGTAATAATTTCCCAACAAAGAGCCTTTGAATGACCTGGCTAGCACAAAAATAACAGAATCCCCAAAAGAGGGCCCCTGAGCGCTGAAACAACTACAAGTGCTAAAGATTACAATTAATGAGTCGGTACACCCTGACTTGTTAAAATATATAAAAATAAATTCACTACCAATACGCACCTTAAGAAAATCGCAACCTATTCTCCAAACTCTGCTGAAATTAAGTATAATGGATGCGGTTTTTTGAATGAAATTCTTGTCTTTTATTAAGTCCATAAGGTGAAAGGGAAAACAACTGCGCACTCCAGTATGCTTCTTTCGTAATTAATAGCTGTTCAGTGTTTTCGGATGTGTTAGTTTGCATTTGATCGATACATTGAAATGTAAAGTCCGATAGCACGTGCGGAGTTCGGTTGAAGTGTGTGGCGACCTCGCAAATCTTCTTATTGGTTCTCATGGACGATTAGTGATTTCTAAATCTTACTTTTGAGCGAAAAAGAGCTAAAGAGCGAAATTTCACCCGTAATTGCTACTTGGATTGTCAACAGAAAGGCTAAGCCCGGAGTTGCATTTGGAAATATTAAAACGCATAAGAAAGACAACCCTCTTAGACTTATTACTTCGTGCTGTGGGACGGCTATTGAAAACCTATCAGCTTTCACGGAATTTTATTTACAACCGATAGCTAGAAAGCAACCATCTTTTATTAAGGACACCACTGACCTGCTAAACAGGATACATAAACTTAATGAGCAGGGTCCGTTTCCCGAAGGTACCCTCCTGGTCTCTTGGGACGTGGTTTCTATGTTTCCTAACATCGATAATGAACTAGGATTAGGAGCGGTCAGGAGAGCACTTGATGCCAGAGATCAACTACTTCCATCCACCAATTGTATTTTGGAAGCTGTAGAGATCTGCCTCAAAAGCAATCACTCAGTTTTCAATGAGAAATTTTACCTTCAAGTTCACGGCACCGCTATGGGACCCAAAAATGCCTGTAGCTATGCCGATATAGCTATGGGTGAAATAGACCACAAAGCTAAGCATTGTGGCCCTATTAAGCCCTCATAATGGTGGAGATATCGTGATGATATCTTTGATCTCTGGCAACAGGGTCTTGCTGCGCTGAATTCTTTCACTGGGTACATTAATTCGCTGTACCCCACCATTAAATTTGAATTGGTTTATTCCGCAAGCAAACTCAATGTTTTAGATGTCACACTCCATTTGGTAGATGGTTATATCCAAACTGATGTTTATTCTAAGCCTACTGATAGCCACTTGTATCTTCCTCCGTCGAGTGCCCATCCTAAACATGTTTTCAAAGCGATCCCTTTTGGGGTCGCCTCGAGACTACGTAGGAATTGTTCTGAGGACGATTTTCTCGCCAAAAGACTGGAGGAGTACAAGGGCTATCTAATCGAACAGGGATATTCGGCAGAATTGGTTTCACGTGAATTTTCTAGGGCAGCGAATATTCCGAGAAATGACTTACTTAAAGCCAAAGTCAAGGAGAGACGCGCGCAGCAGATAAATAGCCAAATTTGGCTATTTATCTGATGAGTGCCGTACAGGTTGTGCGGTACGAAACTATATAGTAAGAAATATGCCAAGTCAAATCTTCAGTTGATCAGACTGTCTTCAAATATTAATGCTCTAGTTTTTCTATTGAGCACTCTGACAACAGTTCTGCAAATCAACTTACCGACGGTTATTCTTTTTCGTCGTCGAGTATCATCCACGAAGTGCACTTCCGGCGTTTCTGCGCAAGCGCTAACTATTTTTAACAGAGTGATGCCTGTTGTCACGTATCGGAAAATGTCGATTCACCTTGTGTCTTTTGAAGTCTGAACAAACAATCTGTTAAGAGAAGTGTCTATGCGAATGATTGCAAGTTCAACGGCGAGAAGAAAGCTTTTAACATGAGTAAACTTAACTCCAGATGGACTGCCGTGTTTCCTCGTGTCTGCTTCAGTAGACTGCGAGTAGTCTCTAATTTTGGCGATGGATTGTGGGGCGGGCGAAAGACACGTGCGCGCGCGACGTTGCGAGGAGACGCGACGTGAGGGGAGCGCCAAAAATTAGAGACTACAGACAAAGGGAGTTTGACCTTTCACGGCCGAGTGATTCGGAAGTATAAATCTCATATCAACAGCAAGAATGATACTTGTTGTCACGTATCGGAAAACGTCGATTCACCTTGTGTCTTTGAAGTCTGAACAACTAATATGTTAAGGGAAGTGTCTATACGAATGTTTGCAAGTTCAACAGCGAGAAGAAAGCTTTTAACATGACCAAAATTTAACTCCAGATGGATTGCCGCCGTGTTCCCCGTATCGGGTGTCTGGAGAACTCAGACCTGGAAAACTCAGACCTCAGACCTCAGACCTAGAAAACTCAGACCCCCCCCCCCCCCCCCCTTAATCTGGAAAACTCAGACCCCCTCAAAACTATACAAATTTTCAAAGTCAAATAAACGTGGACAAAATAAATTATCGCCGTTCAGTGCGCTGAAATGTTACACCGTCTATTTATCGCAGATAACAAACACTTCACGTTATTATAATCGGCTCCGGAGCACGAGACCTAGAAAACTCAGAGCCCCCCCCCCAAACTGGAAAACTCAGACCCCCTCATAACTATACAAATTTTCAAAGTGAAATAAACGTGGGCAAAATGAATTATCGCCGTTCATGAGGGGTCTGAGTTTCTAGGTGTTGTGCTTCGGAGCCGATTATAATAACATGAGACGACAAAGGAGAAGTGTTTGTAAACAGTTTCACTCTGCTAATTAATTTTCTACTCACATTTCACCGAGACGTACTCCATTAACGTTTATGTGAAAAAATCCTACAGCGTTCGATAAGCGTTTCCTTTCTCAAACAATTATCCATCGAAGCGGAAACAAGCGTGCTTAGTTTTTTTTTGGAATCAATACACTATTTTTATCACCTTGCATAATGATAAACCTCTGTGGCCCAAAGGTCACTGTTCTTGCCTGTGACGCAGCTAACCCGGGTTCGATGTCTTTTAGTGGTATATATCACGGGCTTTATTTTTTCTGTTTCTCTTTTTCTTGTTCTTTTAGAAATAGTTTTTACAAGTGTTATAATTATTGTTCTCAATGGTTGAGCTGTATTTTAGAGGAATATATGTTGATAGGGGTCTAAAGAAATAGACTCCAACACAAGCTAAACACAATGCGTCCGATGTAAGAAAGACAGACTTCCCTCTATTCTTTTGTTTAGCGCTAAGTTACGGATACAATACTGTTTTTTGCAAGCCCGAGTTTAGGCTAATTGTAGCCTCTTGTTTTCATTTTGACTTGTCTTACTACTATTTGATAGCAACAGCAGCGTTTAACTTACATTCCCATTGTTCCTCCGTATAACCACCAAATATATGATTATTTGTGCTCCTAACAACTATCACGGTCGGCCCTTTCCGGTCGCAGCACGAGTGAAAGTTGGTAGCATTCCAGCCATTGCGTGATGCACGATATATCAGGGAAGATTTGCTTCGGGTGCTTGTTGATGTGCTTTTCAACCATTTTCTAAGGGTTTGGCGCTGTGGCACAGACAATATGGTAGAATCTTCGAAAGGAGGCGGTGTGAGTTCATAAATCATTCCTTCCACTTGGTAGAACTCCGCTTCCTCAAGCAATTCTTCGCGCATTAATTTATCATCTGGGAGAAGAAGGCGTCCCGTGCGAAGGTAATTCAGAATATACCGGAAGTGAGTTCCATCGCGATCAATGAAGTAAGATCCGTCTTCAGCAGGCTTTGTATCAAATCTACCGGAAAACATAGCGTGTAACATCGAGCCTGGAAAGAAAACATCATTGTAATCGAACAAACAATAACAATAATGAAACTCGGATAACTTACGAGTGACGTTTTAGGATCATTCTCGTTCAAAAGAATTGTAATACCTGGATCTTTCTTCATGGTTTCCAGACTGGTGGAAAATAACTGGCCACCAACATTGAGCTTCAATGTTTTAGAGAAATGAACATGCTCAAGCTTCTTTGCCACTGCATCCAAAGCTTCTCTTTCTTTGCGAACTTTCAAAGTCTCGCTCTTTAAAATGTCGAAGGCTTCTTTCATCAGACCGTTCACGTTAGCAAGTGCTCCATCAACGTCCTGTGATGTCAATTCTCCGTCCTCTTCGGTTTGGGATGATGTTGACATGTTTATCGGGCTAGCAAAGCCTGATCAATTAATCCGAACACGTATTCACTGTCGAAGAACGCCAGGACAACGCACAGGAAGGTGTTACGAGGTATCATATCACAAAGAATACATACTGTTGCCTTATTGGCAGAATTCCCTTATCTACTGTGCGCTTATTGGCGTAGCTATTCAAGTAGTCTCCTACACAGCCGTTCTTTGTTTCGTCCAATCAGACGCAGCCTTCCATTCTCTGGAAGGTGTACGCGCCAATTCCTCACTTCGACGTTCCTCCAATCACAGCCCAGTTTATAGCGGAGCTCCGGCGGCCCGAACGGCCGCCAAGCGGAGCACCATGGTTAAGAAAATATGGGTTTGAATGATATATGAAATGAATCATATATGAACTGCGGAAATGAAATCAAATGAAGAATGATCCTCGCAGTTATGAACGCAATTTATGCAATTGCGAAAAGAAGCCTGAAAAAATTTCAGGACTTCAACGGGGTTTGAACCCGTGACCTCGCGATTACCGGTGCGATGCTCTAACCAACTGAGCTATGAAGCCACTGATGTTGGGAGCAGGTCAATTGTGGGTTCATATGATCCCGTGAAAGAAATGAGTATGAATGATATATGAAATGAATCATATATGAACTGCGTTCATAACTGCGAGGATCATTCTTCATTTGATTTCATTTCCGCAGTTCATATATGATTCATTTCACATATCATTCACACTCATTTCTCTCACGGGAACATATGAACCCACAATTGACCTGCTCCCAACGTCAGTGGCTTCATAGCTCAGTTGGTTAGAGCATCGAACCGGTAATCGCGAGGTCACGGGTTCAAACCCCGTTGAAGTCCTGAATTTTTTTCAGGCTTCTTTTCGCAATTGCATAAATTGCGTTCATAACTGCGAGGATCATTCTTCATTTGATTAAAATATGGGTTGTTTACCATTTACACGGGAAAAACGGTTGGTCGCCGGTTGCAGTAAATGGTACGCATCACATACCCAAATGAAAATTTCCACGGAACGCGCGTGTTCCATTTACACAGACATTTCCAACGGTCAGGTTTACAGAGCGATCCAAGCCGAAAGCCCTGGAACTGGTAGAAATGAGCAAATGGAACGCACATTTCCATTTGGAAATTCCGTTTGGGAATTTTGGACTACCTTTCAAGAAATTCCGTTTCCCCGGAAATTTTCCATTTGGGAAGACCAAAATAGGCTTTCCATTTACATCCCAACCGAAATTTCCGGATTTTTTTGGTAAATGGTAAACAACCATGGTAACCCATCCATTCGAGAAAATTTGGTTTTGGTCGGCACCGCGGAAATACGTTTTTGAGGGCACGATACAGTATTTTGCTGGTCAGCGTCATCCCGTCATAAAATATAAAACACCGGCGATTTTAAATTGCTTTCCAACGCGAGTCCGGTCGGCAATTAAAAACCCCAAAACTTAGAGCGAACACTGGAAACTTAGCTTTTAAACTCGGTCTGTCTTTTCTGTGGTTCTTGTCCCATAATATATGTTGTGCCAGAGCTAAACGAAGCTTGCACAGAATGTGAAATTAGTGTATCTATCGCGGCGCGTTGGTTTTTGCAAAACATGTTGTGCTCAAAGGCCAAAACCAGGCGGCTTTTAAATACCTGTAGCGGCGTTCTCAGGACACCAACGTCTCAGGTTTGCAGAGCTGGTGGGCTTCAGCGGCAGGAATCCGTGTGTCAACGTCACTTTGACCAAATTCGTCGGGAGGATGACAGAAGATGCTCGTGTCCAAGGTGTCCGTCCACCTGGGGGCACACGTCAAAGTTGCACCGTCATCCGATCCCTCCACGTTATTTTGAGATTCTCGATAGAGCTGGCTCTGAATTATCATCTTACTTACCTGGGACACGCTGGTGCAACAAGTGCCGAACTGAGGCACCAAAGAGAATCCAAAACTGGCCAACTAATGACGAAAATCCTACCAAACGTAGCAAGGAAGAGAGCACCAAGGCAAGTTTTCGTATGACCAATTTTTCGTAGAACAGTACTATACAATACTGCATTGAGGGAAAGCTTGTTATGTACAGCTGTATTTCAATGCAACATTAGTTTACTTTTCAAAAGAGTCTTTTTCCTGTCATAACAATATGACATTACAAATTTTTGTCTTAAAATTGTCTCACAAAGACTCCTGTAGAGTTTTTCTTACAGAAACATTTCTCATGCTGTCCATTCACAGGTGGAGGGATGTGAAGCAGAGGTGGCTCCAGTTCAAATACACACAAAGGCTATCAGGTGTGAATGTGTTTTATGATAACAACAAAGTAACACCTTGAGTTGAAAAAAGACCCAAATGTTTGAAGTGGTCTGTTTAATTTGTAACTCTTATGTAACAGGTGAGTCAAGACAAGCCTGCCAAAGAACCCGAAATTCATGAAGAACTAAAGGTATCTACTGTGTTTGATATTACACTTCCCTTGAATAATTATATTCAGATTTATGAGGTAACCAAAAAACGTTTTTTTCTTGATATCAGATCCATTCCTGAGGCAGAGCCATAATCAGTGATATAGATATAAACAATCATTGTAACAAAATTGCAATCATAGCATACACTAAGGAGTGTCTAAAGGTGCCTCTTTCTCAAATACCTGTACTGGTTTTAAGGATAAGATCACTTATTGCAAACAAAAATGAACATGCAGCTATTCACATTTTCCATTCTTGTGTCCCATCAGGAGAATTCTCACTACTGGAAGTTCACTGAAGGGCAGTTTGGTGAGATGCTGGTTGGCAAAAATGGGGATGTCATGATACAAGCATGCACTTGGAAAATTATTCAGGATAAGTTAAACGGTATAATGATGAATTGAGATACAATACATGTAGTGGCAATAACTTTAGGAAACAATATTCTTGTTTCCACCATAATACACAGAGTTCCAAAGTTATGAGGGATATTTAAGGTACTTTATAGTAATTATTACTTTATATGTAATTCTGAGAGATCATCAATTTTAAACTTATTATCTTTTATTAACAGAACCAACATTCCAACAACAAATAGATGTCTTAAGTAGACAAATGGACAAATGTGCAGAAAGAAAAAGACTTGTCAGCAAGCCAGTCTTTAAAGAGTTCCTGTTGTCAAATGCCCCTACTCTGTACAAGAGCATTCTTGACAGTATCTTGTCGGAACGCCATGGCGAGAAAAGAGCTAATCTGCAAGAGAAAAGGGCAACAGCTCTTATATGGCAGCTACTATATTACAGGTAGTAAAAATAACTATCAACAAATCACACTTCACACAGATTATCCGGGGCCTTCACAGTATTTAGAGTCCTATTCCAAGAATTCTAAACAAATGACAATAGGGGTAGGACTGGAGAATGTCATCATTTCTTCATCCTGCTTTTACAATGTATGTGTTTAAATTATTATTAAAATGGTCAGAGCAGTTTTCAATTGAGTGTCGTAAAACCAAAACCAAACCAATAACTCTGACCAATCAGAGCAGACCGACACAGTACAACGAGCCAATCAGAATTCGAAGCAATCACATGTAACCGGTACTACAAAGCACGGAAAATGCATGCATTCAAGTTATGATTGCTTTTGCTTCTCATTGGTTAAGAAAGTGGCATGAGTTTTGCTGACCAATCACAGAGTGAAGCAATGTAAAGCCGAATGCAAAAGCAAAGCAAATTTACTTTGGATGCTCAATTGAAAACCACTCTATTAAATGTGTTTAATCTCTTTGGTATGGCCTACAGAAATCAGAGACATGGTGAATTCATGGATGAAAGTTCCATCTTCTTGGCACTAAATGGTCTTTCATCTGGTGGAATGGCCCTTGGGAAAGTGTTGGGTTTTGCAAGAGATGAAAGAACCAAGACTCACCAGAAGCACAACATTGCATCAAACCATTTGAAGAGGGCAAAGGATATGGCTTGTGAAGCTATTAAAAAGGTAAAATAACACAAGAAGGCAACATTACTGTTAAATCTGGTTAACAAGGCTGCCACCCCTCTGATAAGGAAACAATCCCTCTGAAAATAAATTTGATATCTGGGATTTAGAAATTGAAAGATGGTTCTTTACCCAATAGCAACTCTCTTCTCTACCTTGTCTTACCAGAAATCCTTTCAGATACTATCAATGGATGATTTCCACAATATTAATGCTGTGAAAACACCAACTAAGAGGATGCTAACTAATGCTGTCCATATGGCAACTCTTCTCTTGGACATTCAACCTTCTGTTGGTGTAGTTCGTAGTCCAGTTGACTCAGCCAACATCCACAGATGTGTTATGGTTACACATGGTCGTGTTGCACCGCAGCCCTGTAGAGGTGGCATATCAAGTGATGCAGTGATTAATGAAATGAGGACATTCTGGCCACACTACAGTGAAAGCTTCTTCCTGGAGAGCTTGCCCCAGCCTTACCAGCAGATTAATCCATGCACAATGCAGCAGTCCATGAAGGAGTTAAGGTAAGCCATAGGAAATACATGTAACTGTTGTAGGTCAAAATGAAATTCAGGTCAAAATGAATTTAACCTAGGTCAAAATCAAATTCCTTTGTCTTTTAACCCTAATTATTTATGATTCATAAATAATTAGGATTAGAAGACAAAGGAATTTCATTTTGACCTAGGTTAAAATCATTTTAACCTGTATTTTATTTTGACCTACAACATAACCATCTCACCTAAAAATAAAACATTCAAAGAGTTAAATTGTCTGTATCTGACGGCATCTGCTTCATTCCAATTTCTGTTTTAAAATTAGTAAAGAAAACTAAGCCACACAATTTGGTTATTGCAGAGTCTATTCAAGAGAAGATCACGAGGAGTGTCAAACCTTCAAATCTACTACAGTCTGTATACTAATTGATGAAATAGAAAAGAATCTGCACAGCAAAGATGACTACCAGGCCTACCATCAGTACATCTTTGATTCAATCCCAGAGTTCAGTGAATTCCTCAAATTACATGTGGCACCAACAGCTGGTGACTGGCCAACATGGTACCATCAGAAGAAGATTGTTTGCCAGGCTTAATTGGATCAAGAGGTTACATCTCTGATTCCTGAGTTAGGACAGTTTCATGTCTACTTGAATAGTTCAGAAGATGTAGTAAAGCAGTACCATCCCATCTTCAAAGAGATCTATGCATCAGTTTTTGGGCAAAGGGTCACACTGCCTGAAAAGCCCAGGCCAGATAAAGTGGCACTATGCATTACACTATCATTTTGTGGTTGGCTGAGCATCCGTAGCCAGATTATTCAGGCCTTTGGGCAATGCAAGGACACTGAATATGGTTGCCTCTTGCATCTTTTTGAAGAGCTCATTCCCCTGTGCTTCCTGCACTACCCAGTCATAGTGAGAGGTGGGCAGTTTGAACAGCTGATGTCATCAATGAAGCGTCTAGCAATCATTTTGTGGCTATGAACAGACATCACTACCATAAGGCATCTCTCTCATGCATCAGTGATGTACAACACCAACAGGCAAACTTCCCCGACTACTACACTGTCAAGTTTGCTCTGTGTTCTGTGCTAAATGAGAAGAAGGTTGAGATATTTCATTCCATGTTGAGGTCCAAAATACGAAAGACAGACAAAGGAGATAAAATTCAGGAAACAGCAAGACTGATTGCAAGATCAAATTTTGAGGAGATGGGTTTGAGAGGAGCTATGTTCCACGGTATGTACGGGGATACAGTGATCAAGACTTACTTTTGCTTTCAAGTATGTAGGAATCTCCGAGTAAAATACAGTTTTACTTTCAATATAAAATGTCTGCTACCAAACAGCATTATTTTTGCAAATGTATCATTTTTACAGGTTTGGCATCGGAGGGAATTCTGGCCATGTTTGAAAGAGTAGCATCGAATCTGGGTAAATCTCACATGTTACCAAGACCAGTGAACAGAGCTGGCCGGCCTTATGGCAAAGCACCATACTGCCTAGCAAGTTTTAAGACAGAATTCACTGCCAAGTCCTTACCTCTGGGGTACAGATGGCCTCTAGCAGACCATATCCTCTACTAGACTGTGATGCAGAAGCCTGCCAGCCAGCGACAGTCATGTGGCCATACATTTCACTCTGTTTGCATGTCCGATGACCATGGCAACAGTCTTGGATGCACCATTTGTCTTTGCAACATGATTTCTGATATCCAGAAGCTGTCACAGGCCTGGAACATCGGTCTTTTGTCTGGTCTGAATGAAGATGGTGATGATGGTGGATTAAGTGGCAATGACAACGATGATGACAATCATGGTGACGATTCTTCTATCCCCCAAATGCCTTTAGTGCAAAAAGATGACAAATATTTCAAGTCACCACTGTTCTTTGCTTACATCACAGACAAAGTAAACAAAATAAAGTCAGGTCTCAGTTCCCAGGCACTATCTCATGAGGAGTAGGCAGATGCTTGTTCTTGTGTGAACATTCTTAATGTCAGTAAATGACCCCACTTTAGTAGACCAATATCTATACGGTATATTATGTAATTACAACTTACAGTACCAATCAATCACTTTATTGACTACTACCGGTATTTATTCATCAGATTTACAAGCAGAAAAAAGAAAGACAACATGAGAACAATGCAATAATATACAGGCAGTAAGCCAGGCCATTTTCCTGCTTGCTACCACAATGGCAAAATAGTGTAAGAGTGAGATCTAGAGGTCTCAATTTCAGATATGATAAGCAAGTGGAATTGTGATCCAACTACAGGCTTAAAAATTTAATGCTCTTAGTCTTGATTGTAAAGTGGAAAGTTCTTGTCACACTGTTTGAAAGCTAAGAATTACAAGTTCATGTACAACAATGCGAAGAACAAAGATTTGGATTCACATACTGAAGGTGAGAAGGGAAAGACTCAAATGACAATGTCTCGCAATTTATTCAGTTCTTGCCCCAGGTGTGTTATAATTTATATCTTGAGTTGCATATCTTGTAAAGTACAAATACACACCAGATAACTGAGTCAAACAGAATGTCCTACAACCTGTGGTCTTCTTGTAAATAACAATCTATCTGCAAAATGGTTACAAGCCTTAAAGACGATAAATGAGAATATTTTTATCATTAGGCGATTATGCCCGTAACGCTTGCTCGTATTGTGAGCGTATATTATTGAGAAACAAATTAAGCACATGAAATGTGCACTGAACAAGCGAATCTACATTTTAGGTACTGTGAATGATGTACTAATTTTTCACGAAATTGTTATGGTGTTTACAATCAGTTTTACAGTAATCACCGATTATTTAAACTCTAGCTAAGTTAAGATTTAAGCGAAATAAAATAATTCAGGCTTAAAATTATCTGATCAAAATTAAGTTTGTTGACAACAGACTTACTAACGCGAAAATATACACATGTAAACTAAGCTTATAAAGTCTTATGCATGGTTTCATAAAAACAATTGTCCTTCAACTTACCTCTATCACGTTACGAAAATACAACATTAAAAATCCTGGCTGCCGGTCTTCAAACTCCTTGCTTTACGTACATACATGCCGCAGAAATCTTCTGTCTCACCGTAAACATTTTGTTTCGCCATATTTGTAGTTTTTGACACATTTCATTCTTGACGCGAGTAACCATCATCGCTGAAAATCCTTCTTGCGCTATAAAAATGACTTGCCTTTATTAATCACCCTCGTAGTTTGAATACCAAAGGCCTATTCAAGGGAGGCAATCTTATAAACCAAGAGAGGATTTCTGACTCTTGCATCGTCATGCAACGAATGTAAAGGAATCGAACGAGATCGAACTTGTATAACCGCTGACCAGTTACTCTGGTACGTCCGCCCTTCGATGTATGGGATGTGAAATGTCGGCCATACTCCAACTGACAGGCTAGTTTACAGCGCACATCTCCATGTTATGGCCAATTGACACCTGTCAAAACAAGGTATCCGCTGACCAGTATTAGGTGACCATATCGCGGGCTCAAGTTAAGGCCTCATCGAGGTCAGCTGACCAGGTATTGGTTTCGATTGGATCGCAGGCTCAAGCCAGGTGTGGGACACCCAAACCAAAACGAGGCTTAATTTTTCGCGCGCTTTCTGCGGCTCAGGATTTCACATTCAGTTGGTTTCTTCATTTTGAGCAAAACAACTTCTTCGAAGTTCTGTCTTTTAATTCGCGTAAAGGGCATAAAAATCAAGAACTACATGTGTGTACGAAAAAGATACCCCGGAAGGTGGATTTTCAACTGATAAAATGGAAGAGCAAAAGGTTTTTCTCAGGAAATTCTTAAATTTTGGATCCACTTGTATAGCGCCCGGATGGTGTGGTTGAAAAACAAAATGACATAACGCTTCAATGGCTTGTTCACTTTACCGAGGCATCTTGCAGCTCACCAAGAAAGTTCAGTTAACAACTCACCGGCATTAATGGGAGGAACGAGTACCTCAAACTTGGTGGAAGAAGTTCTTTCTTTGGACAAACCGTTTTCTATTTTTGTAGATGCGTGTTTTTACTATAGTGGATCGATGCGTATTTTCAAGTAGTAGAAACCTCGACAACACAGGTAACTTAACTAAATTGAAGCTTAGCATTTGGTTTAATCGTTGTTACTTTTGTTCAGGAATGAAACTTGTATTTTTGTCTCGACTGGATATAAATAACAATCTACTCGTTTTGGACACAAAGGAGTAGCTAGTCCAGTTGTTCGTTTGTTGTTTTGTAAGCGAACGAGTGTTTTTCCTCCGCTTGGCTGAATGTACATGTTTTTCAACGTCTGTGTTTCTACAGTGTTAAGAACTGAAAGAAACGTTTTCCCTTATGTTATTAACACGTAATCGTAATGAGTCCTCGTAAAATTAAGGAAAGTACCATTTAAGCTTATGTTTTGCGCGACGAGGGCAATTTCAGCAACTTTCTGAAAACTGGCACAAGTGATTTAAAATCCTTAATTTTACTCGGCCCCCTTGCGATTGCCTATCCAAAGTATCAAGATTGTTTTCGTTTTTCTCTTTTCTACGACATTTAAGCTTATGTCTAAGCTTAACGTACAACGAAATATGTTTGTTAAGTCCCGGCTAAGAGTTCAAACATTTTCATCCATTATCGTGTTTGTCAAGCATAACGTTTGATGGCTAAACCACAGGTAACCCAGGCTCTGTATCTGCTACAATTATAGAGATTTTATATGGGAAAATACAGGGCACATATGGGGCGAAGTTCAAGTCTGGAAATTTGAAAGAAATAGGAAATAAAAAACGATGTCACTCACCATATGTGTAGTTGAGGTTGTCCTTAATACTCACAAGGAGTTTCGGCAAATAAAGTCCACTTCACCCTCCACTGTGGAGGGTGAAATTCCTACAATTGCCACGCAAACAAAACAGCTACGTTGTTCATTTTCACCTATTGCACCATCATTTGTACTTAGACAACTACTCGGTCAACATTCCACTTAAACCTGTCAAAATTCTCCCTCAAAACAGATCTCATGCCCCAGTGGCGCTATCGATAAGAACCTTCACACTGTTTCCCAACAGTTGCAAGTTCGAACCCTGCCGATGTCAATGACCCACGGCTAGAGAAAATTTTCACTAGTTCGTACGACTCGAGTTATCTACTCGCGAAAAATATTTCGGCCTTTTCAATCGGCTGTCCCGCTGACAATTTTATGCAGTCAAAACAGCCATCTGTAGGAGAACATTATTTTTCGTTAAGTCACTACCAGTATGCTTCTGCTTCCAGTTATTTCTATCTCCTTGTGCTTGCAGAGATCTTTTGTGGGCATTATCCAAAATAAAGTTACGGTTCGTTTAGAGAATAACTTAATAAGCGCCCCCTCGATTAAGCGCCCTCCCTCGAATAAGCTTCCCCCCTCCCCTTTTTGGTGGAAATATAAATAAGAGCACGGGCTCCTATTCGAGGAAGTACGGTATGCAGATATGCTTGCCGTCTGGTACAAAATTTAACACCGGGCAGGCACGAAGCGTATAAAGGATCTGGAGGTGTTGCAATGAGAAAGACGCAAAAAGAAAGACTTACTCTGCTCCTCAGGGTAGAAAGTGGAGGCAAGACTGGTTAGTTTGAAGGGTTTCTCATACTTGTCCGCTTCCAAACTAGCACATTACGAAAATGAAATGTGCTATTAGATGGAGTTAGGAACAAGGATATAGCCAATCAAACCTCTCCCTCTATCTCTATTATTTATTTGTTTAACAGTGCCATTTAATTTTTAATTTCATTCACAAAAAGACAAAACATTACAAATATAAAACTAACACATGGTTACTCTACCTTACAATATTTACATCATTACTATGTTACGCTATTTACGAAACTGACAGTACAACATTACAGAACGGCGCGCGCCGGCCGGCCGGGCCGGCGCGAAACACATTACAATGCTAGGGTATATTATATTACAACAATATCAGATACATTACTACAATATTATAAGTATATATAAGTTATAGAAGTTGTGGCGAAAGAAGGAACCTTACTGATATATCTTAGAAGGATAGAAAAGGACAGAAAAAAAATACACAAGTTCAAAATACACAAGAGTTCCATTTAATATAATTTTTCGAAAGGGCATCATTTTTCCTGGCGATATTGAAAAGATTCTAACTTGTATATTGTTTTCAATTTAGCTTTAAATACAGTTAACAAAGGCGTCGATTTTTCTGTTGTACAATGATTAGTAAAATTATCTGAAATACAACCATAAAGTCCTTGCTAATGTTAAATTTTTCGACAAGAAAGCCCCAAACAGAAAATTCCTTTAAGGGGGTCTTCCAGTCAAGACCACCTTTTTCTCCAAATCAAACTAGCTCAGTAGAAGCCACCATCATGCAAGTCGTTCATGAATGATGACAAACACAATAATGTATTGACTCCCTTGTTGCCATGACAGCAGAACAAGCTTTTGTCAGATGTCTTTAATAGTGCTTCCTCGGTGAAAAATAATTGAGCAAAACCACTTAGTCAGTGAGGCAAGAAACATTCTTTTACAAATTATGTATGTATTGATCTATGCTGTGAACCTAAACTCGTGGACTGACACTGGTTATTTGCAGACACAAAAACCGTCAAAGTTTCACTTTGCCAAAATGGCTGTTTTTGCCGATACCTACCATCAATCTTTAGAATGTTATGAAAGAACAATTCAACAGATTGGCATTTTTTTCTGGTTCATAACATAGGTTTGCCTACCTCAAATTTGAGCCCTAAAGAGCTGGTCAAAGTAAAAGCATGGAAGTGGATAATTTTTGGCAGTTACACATTCCATGCCAGTTTCAAATTTCAAAAATACGTAGGGTCAAGAAAAAAATTGCTGTGCTCAGGTTCTGGCATTTTGTCCAGCAATATCAGTGCAAAAGTGTTTGTTCCAAATGAACCAAAGGGAAAAAATCAGACAGGCATGACAATGCATTTCTCCAGCAGAGTAATAGCATAGTGATTGAATGAAAACAACATATCAGCTCCAAAATGGTGCAAGAATTAAATGCAAATATTACTTCGCAAACGAGCAGTCTCGACAAATATTTTTCAACTGAATCCCTTATTAGGAGAGTAAACGTTACAAAACAGCTCTCTGCTTCCAAATTAAAGAGCAACCAAGAGCTCTATCAGCTCCCTTTGTATCAGCAACCTCACCACGCAGCCAAACAGCAAGAATCTGACCCAGTCGCATCCTGGGAAATTCCACATATCTCTGAGTGGGAAAGGCTCCTCAAAAACAATTTTTTATAAGTCTCTTACCAGGCTTCAATCCTGCACCAAGAGTTGTCCAGGCACCCTCAACTTTCAATGAAACTTCCACAAGTGAGGATTGAAGCCTAGTGAACCAAGGCTCATTTGCTTTAAGGCCCCTTTAGCTTGTCCATGAACAACAAACCGTTCGCAAATTGAAGCGAGCGTTTGAGTAAAGTTTGTTGCATTTACAGTGCCAATAAGCATTTCTTTGGAATTGGCAGGGTTTAAGCCTTCTCAGTCCTTGATGATGAGCGCGGGCAAACACAGAAATTTAGGGCAATTTTGACACGTTCCAGGGTAAATTCTGCAAATGATTCGGCGACCAGAGAGTGAATTAAAATGAGCCGAGTATAGCCACGCGACCAGCAGTCATGTGACAAGATCATGCATAACAATACCCATTCCTCCATCAAAATCTTTGGAGAAATAACAGTTTTAATACCCCCACCCCTAACTCGCGTTTAGCAAAAAACTCACGGTTTCCTCATATGGTCTTGAGTGGAAGACAACCTTAAATCCTTGCAATAAATGGGAATCCAAGATCAAATGTCCTTCCAAAATATAACTACCAATCTAGAAAAGAAAAATAGATGCTCTAAGATTTGACCTCATCCTAGCAAAAAATACACAATGGAGAATCAATTAACTTCAACGCGTGCAATTTTTCATTGTTAGTATAATACGATTTATGAATTTGTAATGTAACGCACTTAACTTTCTGTCTAGAGTGACATTAAAAGCAAGAGAATAAACATTTTTTCCAGTCAAAATCCAGAAAAGGATACTTTTCCTCCCATTTGGCCTGAGCAACAGGAGGGACTGCCTCAAAAGACAGAAAACCACTATACAACGTTTTAGAAGAGATGTTTAACAAATCAAACGTTTCACCTCTTATTTCGGGAAGAGTAAAATATATCTCCTCACGAACCAAAGGCTTACTACCCGAATTGTTCATCCACTGCATCCATAAGAAGGAATAAGTGGCTCGATGACAGTTAAGCTTTCAAAACCTTTTCACTTTTGAGAAATAAGCCATCTTTAGAAATTAAATCTTCGACCTCGCTTATTCCATACTTATGAAAAAATGGATAGTATAGAAATTTACCTTTTGGAGTACTGGTACCGAGTACATCCGGATGTTTGGAGGAAGCTAGCGACGAGACTAAATTGAGTGATGACTGATTTCGTGTCGTGGACTTAGTGTCCTTTTATTTGGTCGTAAATCACTACATTGACGACGGGGATCGTCATCTCTAGTTGTCCAGAAATGGCGAAAGTGGAACTGACGGGCGTTCGAGTATCATGCTGATGGAAAAATCTTGGAAAACACAAAGAGATCTCACAGCTTCTGCATTTTGCGGGAATTATGGAGGTCCAGGATATTTTGAAGATATCGCAGACCTCAACGCAGCAACCGGCCAAGATACATATGCTGTGTGTATTAGAAAGTTAGATCATCTTTTTCGTGCTGAAGAAAATGTGCCGTTCTAGCGACACGTGTTTCGACAATTGAGGCCAAACAAAGGAGAAGCGGTGGATAAATTTTCTGGTGCGTCTTCGCCAGAAGGCGAGACATTGTAATTTAAACTTCGTTGGATAGTAATTTGAGGGGCCATTTGACCGAAAAGTTGACCGATGTGGAGCTGAAGAGAAAATTGTTGGAATCGAGAAATATCACTTAAGAGCTTCTGCCTGGACAACATGAATCACGAGCGAAATGTCCTTTCTTCCCACAACTGTAACACACCCTCTCACCAAATCTCCTGTCAACTCTTTCTTCTTGCCGACAGCGTTGACGTTGGTCCCACTAGCCACGAATTTCTCTGAAGCTCTTGCCTACTCAAAGATTTCTGCTTAAGAGCTTCAGTCTGACAGACGGGCCAGACTTGGAAATGAAGGTCGGCCGATTTCCCTTAAAATTGGTACACAAAGTCGTTGTGTGGACTTATGTAATATTTCAAAGTTTCAGCTTCAACGACCTTTTTATAGCCGAGTTCTGGATATCAGCCTCTCAGGGGTCCCGAGAGGCTGATTTTCAATGCAATTTTGGCCACTTTTCAATCTCCCTTTTAGCGACGTACAATTGATTTCAGATCAAACGAAAACCATATTTGTAATGCCCTATCCTCAGGCCTTTATGGGTAAAAGCATTGGTTCATGTGAATATTTCGTTAGGCTGTGCCTGTTATGACAACTTCGTCGTATTTGAAGCATATGGGGAACAACCGGAAATGGCCTGTTTTTCAGATCGTATATTTTCCATGCCCACGTTTTATATCGTTAAGTCTTAGTATCCCTGCAAAGTTCAGCCCTTAGTTTAGTAATATCAAAAAAAAATACTGCCAAGGTTGAGGCTTTTTTACTAAGGAAGATCTTACGCGAAGATGACTAAGCAGGCTACTTTCGGTATAATAAACACGTTCTAAAGCCTCAGGGGATATTCTAAATTTTCATTTTTAGCAAAAGTTTAATATTTTATGGTAAAAAGTACCAGAAAATCGGTCATATTTTGCACCAAATGGGCTTTAAATGTTTAAATATGCCAACGTACGAATACCGCTTTTACAGAAAAACACAATATGCATGATTTTTGCCTACACTGGATCAAACTAAGTATGTCACAAATAGAGAGAATTTATGGCAGAATTACCTGGATTCTGGAAAAGCACATTGGCATGGAAATTGTTTAACAAAATCTGCTAGTCTTTGCAGAAACTAAGTTTCAAGATATTCAGAAATATTGAATTCTGTTACCAGATACAGAAATATGTGTAACAAATTGTAATAACTTGTGAAAACTTTTAAAGTCCGGGAAAAAAATTGTTTATTTCTGGCAAGAAATAGCCTTAAACAATTTATAAAATATTTAAGATAGTACGCGCCCACTCATTGGTCAATAGGTGTGTTTAGTCACGGTTGTGACGTCACGCTGCTTGTGTTTCCCGGTACAATTTGAAAACATTTCAAAGCTTTCGCAAGACTCATAAAGCAATTTCAAGTACAAATATCAAGGAAATAAAAAAAAGAATTGCCAAATTTTGATTTGGGGTTTAGCTATCTCTTCCCCCGTGAGCCCGAGGAAACAAAGCAAAAGAAAAATGACAGCGCTTTCCCTGCCTCGATGATCGTGAGCTACACGACCTAAAGCGAAGCTAAGAGGACAATATGGAAAAACATAGGCAGTAAACGTTTTTCAAGGAAATTTTTTGCATTAAGCACTACAATAAAATTTTCTATAAGACATTATTTATTTAAAAACATGTACACGAAGACATACACCAAACTAAGCTTATATGCTACAGACTGTAAATGTTTCAAATCAAACTTTACGAGGCCGATCGGTTGCCGTGATTTGGCTGTCAAATTAGCGTAAAATGTATTTTCTCTGAGAACTTCTCAGCTTAAAAATATACTACAACCTGGATCCGCTGCTTGGGCTATGATTCCTATCCAGCAAAACTTCACAAGGCACGATGAGCGATTCAACTTCTCAACCTTCTTCTCGGGCTGCCAATTCGGGCAAGTTCACGCCACTTTCAGAAGCGGTCAAGCAAAGTGCAATTCATTTCCAGCTTAAATAAACTTCTCATCTTGAAGTTCTTTCCTTACCGATTCGTATATTTTGAGCATTTCTTCTGGTTCTCGCCGAGCGTTCGGTATTTTCCTGCACGATTTCAGAGGAATCAAAGCTTTGATCAACATGGCGCTCGCATGAGGCTTGCCAAAAATTTCAACTTGATTTTGACTTTAATAACGCGAATTCTGATTGGTTCATGTGTTGTCAGTTACGCGTTATGATTGGCTAGTGGGAAATACGATTTTTCAGAGCATGTATTGAGAAAATCTATTTCAATCAAGAAAGTAAATAAACAAATGTTCCCTTCATTTGTCGAATTACTTTTTACAAATATTTTATAAGAGCAATAGAGGACTTTTTTCCGTGTTTACATAGCCTCATATAAACACTCGGGGGGAGCTGGGAGAATTCTCGAAAGTTATGCAAACCCCCGACTGCCTCTCGGGTTTGCATAACTGTCTCGAATTCTCCCAACCCCCCGCGTGTTTATATGAGGCTATGTAAGCACGGAAAAAGTCCTCTATTGCTTAATTAGCGTTACCACTACGCACTTTTTGTAGTTTTTGGTAAATTGTTAATCGAGTACGCAAAATGACCCTGGAAATTTCCAACGTCGTTTTTCTCACCACCAAATTACCGTGGAAATTTCAACAACAAATGACCTTGGAAATTTCCAAAATCACATTTTTAGAAAAGTGCAAAATGGCCTGTGAAGAAAACACAAAGAAATTTCTGAGGTTTCAAGAGCAAGACGAAAGCTATACAACAGCTTAGTTTTAGTTTCGCAAACAAGCCCTTTTTAGTACATTCGGGAACATTTATCCTGCAGAATGGCCTCAAACCAGTACAAAACGCATCAGACGCATGTCGTGTTTGCGATAAAGTTCGGAGGCAATAGCCGCGCACTGAACCCCGTGCACGTGCGAACTATTAATGGTGCTGTTTTTTGTCGTTATTTCACTTTGCGCACAAGGTCGGCGCACATTGTGGAATGGCAATAATTTTCCGAGCAGCTCGAAGTCTCGCAACGGTTGCAATCAAGCCTGCCAAAGTAAATACGAGCATGGAACGACAAATCAACCAAAATCATGTTCAGGCATCTTTTATTGCTAATCTGCTTCTTTCCCTAAACGGAAGCCAAATACAGAAGGAAATGATACATTAGATATTTTAAAACTGACTATGTACGCTCGGAACAAGTGTAATATCACCGCGAAATCAGTGCTTTGAATTAATCAGATTGCGAACCATTACTTAAAATGCACTCTCACGATTAGCTCGATAAATTTCACAACAGTTTCAGTTACTTCACCTTTCATTATACATCTGTAGCGTAGCTTTTTGATAAACTCTATGCACCACGCATAACCTAGTGTAACTATTGCATCGTTTTCAAACATCCCGCGTTAAAACAGAAAGGCGTTCTTCTGTCGAAGACTCACGGTTGAACTGAGCGGCTAGTGGCCTTTTGGTGGTTTGAGAGCCGTTATTCTGCGGTATACCAAAGGAAAGCGGTAAGTACTAGGAATGTGTCGGCATAATTTTCATTGAAAAGACCGGATGTGATACAAATTTCGTTTTTACTATACTGTCATTAACCGAATTCAAATGGCAGGACGAAGTCCCAAACACTGAGGTCCTTCAGCGCGCCGGTCTCTTGAGCATACCCTCTATGCTCATTCAGAGACGCCTCCGCTTGCTTGGACATGTCCATCGCATGGAGCCTCAGCGCCTGCCACGAGAGATTCTCTACGGAGAACTGCGAGACGGCGCCCGTCGAGCCGGTCGACCTCTGCTGCGCTTCAAAGACACCATCAAGCGCGACCTCAAAGCAGCCAACATCAACACAACCAGCTGAGAGGACACTGCTGCCGATCGTGACACCTGGCGGCACAGTGTCAAAGCAGGAGCCTCGAGAGCTGAGGAAGACGGGAGAGTCCAGTCCACATTGAAGAGAGCGGCGAGAAAGCAGCGCGCGGCCTCCGCGCGCGCCCCATCTACCTACGTCTGCTTAAACTGCATGAGGGACTGCCACTCCAGGATCGGGCTTCACAGCCACGCGAGATCCTGCCCCGCCCGCCCTGTGTGCTAACCATCGCCTCTTCGAGACTAGGATGCCGACGATTAACCGAATTCTTCCATACATCACAACAAAAATTAAAATTCCGACATTCGTTATAAACTTGGGCTTCGTGAATGTAGAATCTAGAAAAACTTCATGCCAGGACTTCCATCCATTCAGTGAGTACGTGACACAATCTATACCTGTGGTATCCGATTAATAAAACCATACTGGATTTGATATTCAAATCTCAAAGGAAAGCATGCCGTGAAACTGACTGGTACGGTATCCCTTCAGCTGTATCTTGGCCGATGCAATTAATGTCTTCTCACTGTGCCCTACCGATCAGCCCTACCTAAGTCCTACATGAATACTGAGTCACTAGCAAAACGCAGAGCGACGACAACCGGCGAAGTAAGATCACTGCAGACAATGCCTTACACCATTCAGGTAGGAAAGTCAACTCTTTTTGTTGCCACTTGCTACAATAATGGTATGAGGTATTTCAAGTGTTGGTGGGCCTTGAGGTAAGACCCCTCTGAAATTATCGATTTGGGTAGCTCACTTCATGAATAAATATAACACGGTTATTTTGTCCGAGTGCGCGCCATTTTTATTTTTTTTTCAACCAGTTTACCTCCTATGAAATTTCAATTGTCTCGGCATAGCTAATATGAACGACAAATGACTCAAATATTGAACATCACTCGAAGACATGTTTTTTATCCTCGCTTAGTCCTGTGTTTAGTTAGAATTAAATAGAGGGTGTAACGGTTCCATAAATTTTACTCCTTATCACCTATTCCACAAAGGAATAACGTGAGATTGAACAGACTCACCAAAATCCAGCAAAATCAGTCACTTGCTCTGGAAGCCCTCAACAAATACCTATTGACGTTAATTTTACGTTCTTTTTCAGGTACAGAATACCGCCGTTGTTACGAAGATTGTGGCCGATGTGTACCTTAACTGAATCGCAAAAAAATTTACTGATTTCCTCCATGTCGTTCTAAATTGTTGTTTAAAGATAACTTGAAACACATCTTCTCCAGTAAATTGTAATTTACGGAAAAAGCAGTTCTCAAAAAGAACAAAAGGGGTTTAACGTTGGGTGAAATTCATAGTCTGTTTCTGCTTGCTATGAACGGCGTTGGAAATTTCCACGGTCAGTTTCTGCTTGTTATAGATGACGTTGGAAATTTCCACCGTCAGTTTCTGATTGCCTATACATGAAAGCTGGAAATTTGTGTTTGACGGTATTGCGACAGACGAATTTAAATTCAAGTGGCAAATTCCCAGAAAAAAACCGGACATTATGGTCAGAACATAATGTCATTTTATGTCAAGTCATTTCTTTAGATAATAGCCCACACGAATCCTTAACATTCCTGACAGATTTTGACTAATCAAGAAGCGGGGCGTTCCGGCCATAGTTTTCTTAACCGAGACTCGCTATTTCCTCTCCCCCTTTTTGATCGTCCACCATCACACCGTGCACATCAGTACTTGGTTGAAGACAAGTCTCAATTATTTTAGGCAAGTACAATTACTTTTAGTTTTAGCCACCATACTTTAGCCATGGACACTCCTCGCGTTCTAGTTTTAGGTGATTCTTTTATTCGCCGTCTTCCCCTGTTTATTGAGAGAAATTTTAGCGTTTTCAGCGTTTGTTTGAACCTTTCTTCACGTGCCGTAATACAATGGCACAGTATTGGTGGTCGGACGGTCCCAAAAACTCTGCACCACGATCTCTCTGTTGTTCAATCTTTTCGCCCCGAGATTGTAATACTACAGCTAGGTTCAAACGATTTAACTGTATCGGAGCCGCTGCACGTGGGCTCAGCGATAGAGGACTTTGTGAGGCTGTTACACGATACCTACGGGGTTAGGTTTATTTGCGTATGCCAGACCATTAATCGCCAAGGAGCTACGGCTCTTAATCGTAACGTTACCCTTCTTAACAAAATATCTCAGCGTAGTCTTAGAGCCAATTCCTTATGCCTTATTCTGGCACCATAGGGGTTTCTGAAAGGCTGCCCAAACTGTCTATGCTCGTGACGGTGTTCATCTTAACGACAGGGGCCAGAGAAAACTATATCGAAGTATAAGAGGGGCAATCTTGAGGTCTTTGAGCTTACTTTCTAGTCTTTTCCCTTGAATTGATGCCTGAATTGTTCTTGCAAGTTCCATCAGTTTCTTACCTAATCAAACGGCCTGTTGAGGGTGTATGCCACGCCATGCCTTTCTTATTGTTGTGTCAGCCTATTGTTTGTACTTTCTCGTTGCCTGATACAACAGGCACGCTTTTTAGAGGCTGTACACGTTACGTTTGTCTCTGTTCTACAGAACAGCTTAGCACCGTTTTGTGCTTTATTTTATTGTTTGCTGGCTTTGGCGTCACCTTCATTTCTGTTTCTGGTCGATAACGCAAAAGTGTCCTTCCTCGACCACCTCCTGTGTGGGTGTGTCCTCAATGCACTTGGTTATCATGTTAACGCTAGAAACTATTATTTGCGAAGATGGCTTGCACCCCTCGCTGTTCATTTTGTGCTTTGAATAACAGAAACAAACAAAAAATATTATATATTCCACCAACAGTTTAGTGACCTCAATTACCCTCAGTTTGGCCCCCTACATACCAGTTTTCACCACAAAGGAAACAGAAGGCATTTCCTTGCCACAATTTTCTTTCATTATCACACGGAAACCAACTTAATTAAGCTCATTATGTCGTTATCTAATTTTGTATTACCACTAAGCCATGCCTCCAAAGAAGCGCTCATCAAGCCGAAATACTCGTGCCAACGCGAAACGCCCGCGTGTTTCGAAAATGACTGAAACCCAAGCGGGACAAGCCGACCAGACGGAGCAAGCCGAACAAGCCGACCAAACGGACCAAATGATGTCGGTGAACATACAGGCGCTCTCGGCTTCGATATCCGTGGCTGTAAAGCAGGCCGCACAGGAGGCCTTGTCTGGTACGTTACCCGCACGATCCCAAAACGAAACGGCTTCTTCCCGGGAACAGTTAGCCAATAGAGCCATCGAAACGTCCCTGGAAAACATCATCCAAGGTACGCAGCCTATTCTCTCCAGGGATGCCATAGTTTTAAATCCGTCAGCAGGAACGGCACAGGCCCCAAGCAGTTGTTCGCCAGCGTAGCTGTTCCTCTAGGGAGTAGGGTCAGCTCCAAAGTTAAGGTTAAAATTTGGGCCCACGAGTATATTGACTTTGGGTCCTTATTAATACTCAATCCGACCAACCAGAAATATGCCTTCCTTATCTCTGTCATCCCTTGGGGGCGAATTCACCCAACCACAGCTAACTTTAGAGCCTAGTCAAACGGCTAAAAAGATCCAAAGTCTAAACCAGTGGCTTTCTGCCTTTAGCATTTTTGTTGCCGTTTACTCAGAAAAATTTCCTCAAGAGACGCCCAAGCTAATGAAATACTGCGAAATTGTCCGTGATATCGCCGCCAAGCCTGGGGATTGGCAGTACTATGACGAGCAATTTCGTTCATGTATATTCGGCAAACAGCCCCAGAACATTTTCCTTGGGATGCGGTTTATTGGGAATTATGGCTAAAGGCCGTGACTAATTTTCGTCCCAAGCCGCACGTCACTTCCGACAAATCCTCCACGCGCTCCCGTCCTCGCCAGTCCTTTCCTAGGGGGACATGCTGGGCGTTCCATGGGGGACGAGTCTGCAACGGTTGTCGGTACCAACACATCTGTTATAAGTGTGGGTCAAAACACCCAGCACCCCAGTGCCCGACCATTGTTCAACAGCGTGGACCTCCCCCCAAAGCCGGTCCATCCAGTCCAGTTCAATATCACTCATCACAAGCCGGTCACACCCGTAAAGGTGGATCGTCTTAAATTCCTTCTACATGGCTACAACCCTGCACTTCAATGTTATTTAGTTAATGGTTTCTCTTTCGGTTTTCTTATCGGCTTTCGGGGAAGGCGACACGCTGTCCACTATCCCAACCTTAAGAGCGCCATGGAGCGCCCTCAGATTGTGCGAACTAAGCTGCAGAAGGAGTGCGAGGCCGGGAGAATTGTTGGTCCTTTTCTTTCTCCCCCGTTTCCAGACTTTGTATGTTCCCCTTTAGGCATAGTTCCCAAAAAGGATCCCTCTGAATTTCGTCTAATACATCACCTTTCATACCCTAACGGTACTTCAGTGAATGATCATACTCCTCAAGAATGCTCTTCAGTGCGCTACGCTTCAATTTCTGACGCCATTTCGGCGATGAAAAATGAAGGGGCAGGTTGCTTTTTGGCCAAAACTGACATTAAATCCGCGTTTAGAATTGTTCCAATACATCCGTCAGATTTTCCCCTTCTAGGAATGAAACTAGACAATCAGTATTATTTTGATGTCTGCCTAGCTATGGGTCTCTCGTCAAGCTGTGCCATTTTTGAAGCTTTCAGCACTTCCTTAGAATGGATTTCCTTGTATCGACTAGGAGCCTCAAACGTCTTGCGTATCTTAGATGACTTCCTTTTTTATCGCTAGCAGTGAACATAAATGCCGTACTGATTTAGACATTTCTTTCGCATGTGCGAATACCTTGGGGTACCAATAGCTCAGGAGAAAACTGTTGGCCCCTCCCAAGTCCTACAGTTTGCCGGAATAACACTAGACTCGGTCAAACAAGAGGCCCGTTTGCCTGAAGACAAGCTTCAAAAATGCCGTGGGTTACTTAAGACTTTTCGCAGATGTCGTAAGGTTACCTTACGAGACTTGTAGTCTTTAATAGGGCTTCTCAATTTTACATGTTCGGTAGTTGTACCAGGCCGGGCATTTCTTCGCCGCATGATAGACCTCACTGTGGGCGTGCGGCGCCCCCATCACCACATTAGATTAAACAAGGAAACTAAGCTCGACATTGTGGTGTGGTTAAAATTCCTAGATAGCTTTAAAGGCCGTTCATTCTTTTTGAACGACCGTTGGGAAAATTCTTCTTCGCTTGAGCGTTTTACCGATGCGGCCGGGTCAAAAAGCTACGGTGCAATTTCCGGCACTCATTGGATCTGTGGCGACTTTCCGCCAGAGTGGCAATCGTTCAATATTACCTTTTCTGGACGAGTCGAGGCGTAATGATAATGTTCAAGCCGCGATTAGATGTAACGATTGAGAAATTAATTTCTGACAAAAACGGTAGATATATTTTAACAGAAGCGTTTGTTGATGGATCAAAACTTATTTTCGTGAATATTTATGCGCCAAACGACCAAACACAACAGGTGAAGTTCCTTAGGGACTTATCTACATCAGTGTTAAATCAAGTTGCTAATGATTAGGTGTTGCTTGGTGCGATTTCAATTGTGCTCTGAGTGACAATGATAAACGCGGAGGACGCCCTTTTGAGAGCAAAAAATTGGTCATTAAAGAAATAAACGAACTAACAAATACTTTTGACTTAGTGGACATATGGAGACAAAAACACGCTAACACTCCAGGCTACACCTGGAGTAATGCATGCTTAAAAATTCAGTCCAGGCTCGACTACTTTTTTCCGTCAAGAAACATACGACATCTGATTACTGATTGTCAGATAGTTCCTAACATTTTTTCGGATCACTCTGCACTACTGCTGCGTATAAACCTTGACGAAAAAAGAAACAAAGAGAGGACCCGGGTTTTGGAAATTTAACAACTCCTTACTTACAGATACATACATACATACATACATACTTTATTTGTTTATACACGGTAAAATCTTCAGTTTGTAGTACATGAATGAAATTAATTAAAACAACACTGTTTTACAAGATTGCCGTGTGGGAGCCCGACTGACAATCGCTGTAAAATTTGTCAAGTTCCCTTTTAAAATATCCAAGAGAGTCTGATTTTCTTAAATTTACGGTAGTAGCGCCCCGCTGTCGCCCAAGGCACGCTTACAATAGTTCGTGTGTGGCTTGGGCAAGTTTAGTTTAATCTCAGAATCTCTTAAGTTATACGGTGTACTACGGATGCTAAATAAATCCTGCAGGTACGCTGGGGAAAGCCCTTTAACTATTTTAAACATTAACATCGCCTTAAGCTTTTTCCTTCGTGTAGAGAGATTGTCCGATTTGAGCCTATTTAGGAGGATACTGGCACTAGTGTCATAACTGGACCTGGTAATGACCCTGGCAGCCCTATTTTGGAGTTTCTGGAGTTTTTCACTCAAGGTAACGCTGAGTTCATCCCAAACAGGGCAGCAATAGTCAAAGTGGGGCAAAATCAACGCTTGGTAGATTTGAAGAGCGGTACTTTCGGAAATGAATGGTCTTATTCGTTTAAGGGCGCCTATGGCTGAGGATATCTTCTTACTAATTTCTTCTATATGTTTTCTCCATGAAAGGTGTTCGTCAGTAAACAAGCCCAGCGATTTAGCTTCTTCGACTTTTTTGATCGATTTCCCGTCGATCTCAATATCGATCTGATTATTCGATAGAGCATGTATTCGTTGATTTGACCCAATTACCATGAATTCAGTTTTAGCGATATTAAGGCTTAGCCTATTAGTTATAAGCCAGCGCTGAAGATTTCTTAGTTCTAAGTTTACAGCATTCTCAAGATCAGTCATTGTACTGGCAGCGATGGTTATATTAGTATCATCGGCGAAAATTCTAGGAGAGGCTGAAGTGAGGCAACTGGGAAGATCATTAATATAGACTAAGAATAGGAGTGGACCAAGATTGCTACCTTGTGGGACGCCACAAGAGACTGGAGCAGTATTTGATAAATGGCCATTTGTGCTGCATTTTTGGCTTCGGTCAGAAAGATAAGATTCAAACCATTTGAGACTACTCGTGTCAACACCATATTTCCGAAGCTTTCGTATAAGGATACTATGGTCGATGGTGTCGAAGGCTTTTTTCAGATCGATGAAAATTACACCATTTACAAGGCCGTTATCGATATTGACCGACCAACTATTTGTGGCTTCAATCAATGCAGTGAGTGTACTGTGTAATGATCGGAATCCAGATTGGCAGTGAGTTAGTAAGTTGTTATCACTAAGATAGTCACAAAGCTGGTTGTATATAATTTTTCCGAAAATTTTGGCAACGGTCGGAAGAATGGATATTGGTCGATAGTTGTTCCGGTCGTCCCTTTTGCCCTTTTTGAAAATAGGAGTTACTCTAGCGAGTTTCCACTCAGTTGGAAAAATCCCAGTGTTAATCGACTTTATAAATATTTGAGTGAGCGACGGTGCGATTATGTTGCCAGCCATTTTAAGAAGTCTAATTGGAATGTTATCTAGGCCCGCAGCTTTCCTTTCGTTTAGTTTGGTCAACAGCTTGCGAACTACGTTCACCGATGGATCTTTCAGAGAAAAAGTTGTTTCAGTTGCTTCAAGGTAGGACTCAGGCTCAACATTAGATGACGGTATTTCTGAGACTAGTTTCTCACCAACGCTTGAGAAATACAGATTTAGTTCTTTGGCTATCTCAGAAGGTTCAGTTATAGTTTGCTCCCTAACATTAATTTCCGCAATATTCCTTACTTTGTTTGGATGTCGCGAGGACAATTCATTAATTTATTGCCAGGTTTTTTTTAGGATTTGATTTGCTAGACTCTAGATTGTCGGTGAAATATTTACGTTTAGCATTCTTAATTTCGTTGTTTGTGTGGTTCCGGGAACGTTTATATTGATCCCAAGCCAAAGGGAAGCCGCACAAAACAGCTTTCTTTTTTAAGTAATCTCTTCTATGCATTTCATGGCGCAAATGATAAGTAATCCATGGAGACTTTTTGTTGCCAGCCCGTTTGGTTTTTAGTGGTGCATGTTTATCTATGGCTTGCATCAGCATATCTTTGCACATTGACCACATATCATTTGGATCGTTTAGTGTTTCAACATCTGACCACGCCTTTTGTTGTACGTGTAGGTCCCTTAGGAAGCTAGCTTTGTGGAAATTTTTCATTTGACGGGTTTTGATTATTATTGTGCCTGCACGTTCATGCTGGACCTTATATGTCATATAAATTAGTGCGTGATCGCTAATTGCAAGATGGACAACACCAAACTTTGCAACTTTACTTGGTGTATTCGTAATACAAAGATCAATTAAAGAGCGGGAACTTAGGGTAATTCTTGTCGGCTCTGTGATTAGCTGGTCCAATCCATAAATATCAAATATATGTTTAAGTTTAACGGCGTTAGCTGATGTCCTATCCACCATACGATCCACGTTAATATCCCCTAAACGGAAAAATTCCCAGTTTCCCGCGTCAAAGATATAGAATATATAGAACTTATCACTAAAAGTATTCCCACATTTGTAACGAAGTATTTCCGATCGTTATCGCAGTGCACATATGGGGCTCTCAAATGACTAACAAACGGACGATGGATTCTGGACGATGGACGATGGACGATGGACGATGGACGATATGCCAGCGTCGCTTTCGTGGCAAAACGTGACATGAACACGAAATTATAATTCGGGCAAAAGTATTACATGTATATTGCAAAAATAAATAGACGAAGGACGATGGATGCCACACGAGGGCAAAATTGGTCGCACAGTCTTTTAGGATATCAGTTGTCACACAATGTCACATGAGTTATTAGAGACTGTACGCAATCCGTAGTAAGCATGCATGACGCGGTAGAAGCGTACCCCATACGGCAAACACATGTTATGAACGGCTGGTAATCAAGGCTATGTGGCCCGTAGGAAGGTGGCTACAAGGGATCCCACCTTAGTTTTTGAGATCTTTTGGTTAAGCTTTCGCTTTCCACGGGCCGGGAGTAACAGTTCATTTTTTTCCTTCGATGCTCCATTGTAAAAATACAATCATTTTTATAAGAACACGTACAATTTGGCTAAGCCTGAGAATGTTCTATTTTTATCTCATATTTTGTTTTAAATCTCGGCCTCAACATTAGCATTAGCGGACTTACAATCGGATGACATTAGGCATTTATAGACGATAGACGATATATGCCAGTGTCGAGTTTGTGACGGAACATCACATTAACACGAAATTTGTCAAATCGCGGGTAAAACGAATAAATGAATGTCTGCAATGTCAGATCCGGCATAGTTAGTAGAGTATGGTCAGATATGTGTTATGACGGCGGTATTGACATGTTGGCATCTAAATTTCACGCAATAAAAAGGAAAAAACTGTGAAATAGAATAGAATCTCTGATAAAACAAGCACAACCAGACAATTGAGATTCACTCATTTATTTCGTTACACTGGATATCAAACTTATGACGCAATTCTGAGCGCTGGTACACAAGAACCATTTTTTGTGTGGGATATTTGTGATAGGGCAGCGCGCTTGTGGAAAGGCTAGACCAAAACAGCTCAAAAACTAAGGTGTGATCGCTTGTAGCCACCTCCCTACGGGCCACATAGCCTGGATTACCAGCCGTACATAACATGTGTTTGCCATATGGGATAGGGTTCTACCGCGTCATGCATGCCTCATACTGCTACGGACTGCGTGTAGTCTGTAATAACTTATGTGACATTATGTGACAACTGATAACCCTAAAGATTGTGTGACAATTGATATTCCTAAAGATTATGTGACAAGTGATATTCTTAAAGATTATGTGACAAATTTTGCCCTTAGCTTGTCTGGCATCCATCGCCCTTCGTCTATTTATTTTGCCCGCGATTATGTGACGAATTTGAATTTCGTGTTCATGCCCCGTTTTGCCACAAAATCGACACCGGCATATCGTCCATCGTCCATCGTCCATCGTCCATCGCCCATCGCCCATCGCCCATCGTCCACCGTCCATCGTCCATCGTCCATCGTCCATCGTTCATCGTCCATCGTCTATCGTCCATCGTCTATCGTCCAGAATCCATCGTCTGGGTTTTAGCACGTGCCCAAACAAATGCATTCTATTTTTCACTGATAATGAAGCACTCGTTAGCATCATCAATCCACAGACATGCAAACATAAATTAGTCGATTTTAATCCGTGACCTAGTATTAACCTCTCTGAGATATAATATTCTTTTTCGTGCACGTCATATCCCAGGTCTTAACAACACCAGGGCCGATTATATTTCACGTTTTCAGATCGACAAATTCAAGAAACTTTTACCCGGAGCAGACGAGCTGCCCACAGTAGTGCCCGACAACCTTCTGCCGAAGAGTTGGTCGCTAACTTAGAGAGTCTCAGTGTGAATGATATATGAAATGAATCATATATGAACTGCGGAAATGAAATCAAATGAAGAATAATCCTCGCAGTTGTGAACGCAATTTATGCAATTGCGAAAAGAAGCCTGAAAAAAAAAATTCAGGACTTCAACGGGGTTTGAACCCGTGACCTCGCGATTACCGGTGCGATGCTCTAACCAACTGAGCTATGAAGCCACTGACGTTGGGAGCAGGTCAATTGTGGGTTCATATGTTCCCGTGAAAGAGTCTCTTAGGTTCATCTCTATCTTCGGGCTCTTGTCGTTCTTATCACAGGGCCTGGAGCACATTTAGGAACGTTTTCCACACGGACCGCATACCCTTGCCGTTATCTGCAGCCATTCTGGCTCTCTTTATTTCTTATCTTGACGCTCGGAAGCTCTCGCACGCCATTATGTTCATAAAATGAAAGGATTACACGATCCCACTAAAGCATTTGTCATTCACAAGTTGTTGACAGCGCTAAGTCGCAGTAAATCATCTGACGTCAGATTACCAATTTCGAAAGCCATTTTGAATGACCTCGTGCGCTCTCTTACAAACACCAACTCTTCGGCCTTTCAGCGCAGTCTATTCTCCGCTATGTTTTTAACAGCCTTCTACGGCTTTTTTCGCATCGGGGAACTAGCGGCTAAGAGCACTAACTCCGACATGGTGATCCAATATGATAATTTAAGGTTCCTCAAGCATGACGAACAAATACATTCTGTGAAGATCACTATCACTCATTTCAAGCATAACACGGCAAATCGCCCCTTTGACATAGTAATCGCTCGGGAGGACTCTCCCGCTATTTGTCCTGTCCAATGTATGTTACAGTATTGTGCACTCCGCGGTAACCATTCTGGTCCGCTTTTCTGCCACATGGATGGCAGACCTATCACAGTAAGTCACTTCAATAATGTGCTGCATCGTTGCTTACTTTTTTGTAGCTTAGATACTGCACGTTATAAGAGTCATAGCTTTCGTATTGGGGCGGCGTGCCTCGCCGCGGACAATGGTTTTTCCGACGCTCAAATTCATGCGCTTGGCCGATGGAAATCCGATGCTTTTAAAGTGTACATTAGGCCTCCTTCTTTACAGGCTAACTAGTTTGGCAGTGGGTCAGATAGTGGACTACCACTTTGCCACTATTTACCACATGTTTGTAAAATGTAAGCACTTTACCGCCTGATAGAATTCCTTAAGTCCCATATCACATTCCGCCAGGAACGTTCGCGTTCAGACGGGTTGCGTCGCCGATTTGACGTTCCTTTTAATTTTTTAAAGTAAGCATTTGGGTCTTAAGCAAAATCCACTCGTTTAGGTTCTTTTATTGTTCAATAGTGCGTGCCGGAGTTAATGTTCACGCAGGGGTCACGTTCTGGTTCAATTAATTATTTTACTTACCGCATTTAGTTGCTTTTAGGTTCGCAGGGTCTCTTTTCCATGAGAGTGTTGACGTTCACGCAGGGGCTGCGTCACCTCTGTCACTTTCTGGTTACATTCCTCGTTTTAAAATGTTTAGCTTGCTATATACACCCGCTACTTGATCCGTGACGGCGTCGATGTTCACGCAGGGGCTGTATCTTAGCGTCACGATCTTTTTCATAAATCAATCTATCTCACTTTAACCAGTCTCGACCGAGAGTTCTGCTGGCGTCTTGGTGGGGCTGCAACACGTTTTTGTGGCTTGTGGCGCTTTTTCCGCCCCACCTTTGCTGAAGACTTAATTGTTTATCGTCAGTCTGGTCTGTTGTTTGTAATTAAACATGTCACTTCGTGGCCAAATTTATTCCAACCAGATTTGGTCTCAGTATTTGTTGTCTAAATCTTCACTAAACTAGTGCGTCCCCATGCAGAACTCCCTGTCTAACGTGATAATAGTCCATAATACGCGGTTTGTTCGTGAAATGGGGTTGACATAAAAACCGGACATTATGGTCAGAACAGAATGTCATTTTATGTCAAGTCATTTCTTTAGATAATAGCCCACAAGAATCCTTAACATTTCTGACAGATTTTGACCAATCAAGAAGCGGGGCGTTCCGGCCATAGTTTTCTTAACCGAGACTCGCTATTTCCTCTCCCCCTTTTGATCGTCCACCATCACACCGTGCACATCAGTACTTGGTTGAAGACAAGTTTCAATTATTTTCCACCGCCTCCCCTTCCACCAGCCTGTGGACGATATTGTATGTACAACTACTCAGGTGATGGCGGTTTTTCCGCCCCACCTTTGCTGAAGACTTAATTGTTTATCGTCAGTCTGGTCTGTTGTTTGTAATAAAACATGTCACTTCGGTGGCCAAATTTATTCCAAACAGATTTGGTCTCAGTATTTGTTGTGTCTTCACCAAACTAGTGCGTCCCCATGCAGAACTCCCTGTCTAACGTGATAATAGTCCACAATACGCTGTTTGTTCGTGAAATGGGGTTGACATAAAAATATATTTTTCGTTGTAACCTTGCAAAACTGCATGAAAAAAGGCAAAATATTCTCTCTGTTTAAAAATATTGCAAACTTTACTTTGAATTCGGTAAAATCCGCCTATTTTTAATAAGTTATCTTCACTCGTTAAGCAAAATATGTGATTTTGGCAAAAATACAGTCAAAAATGCTAGTTTTTGTTAAAATAAAGCTATTTTAGAATACTACCTGAGGTTTTAGAACGTGTTCATAGTTTCAACAAAGGTTGTCTGTATTAATCAGCCATTTAATTTCGATTAATACTTTTCTTTCTTCCAAGTATTTAGAGACTCTTAAGTTAATTGTAACCGAAAAGACTTGCCGTTATTTAGAAATGTTCATGTGATTTTTTTTAGTACAGATCAGATTTTGGTCCGACAACGGTTATAAATTTCTGGGCTGAAGTCTTCAAAATTAAGGATATGGAGCTGCTGTGAAAAACAAATAGATATCTAACAACTTATCTCCTGCCGGCTATTCTTAATGCACCATTGCATCTTTTTGTCAAAACTGTTTCACGTAACAAGTCTGTGGCCCCGGGTAATGAAGCGCTAATCAATCAGAAAATAAGCCAAGCTTTGTGGTCCCATTTCGAACTATAACCCACCCGTTTGGGATTTCAGTATTTTCTGCAGAAAGAGAACTTATCAATCATTCTAAATGCAACCACAACGTCTGTCGTGACGCTACTTGAAAATAGCTTTGAACCTTTAGGAAATTTCGAATATAATTATAGCTAATTTTCTAGTACAAAATGCGGTCTGACTCTTCCAGTCTATATGCAAAGTGTCTCGATAAATTCACTTACTAAAAACTCTTGCCTGGCTTCACGTTTAGAAGCATGCCCCTTTCCTATAATCCCTTCGAAGTGAAGCAACATTAAAATCCTTAGCCCCAGCGATAAATTGGTCGTGATTGCGTCGTTGCGAGCAATGCAAATTCAGGTTGATTCATACCGTCTATAATGATTCATACCCGATACCGTGTATAAGTTCGCATGTCGTGACCTCGCTAAGACATGCGAACTTATCTGTAGTTTGCTGGCTATGATTGACTTGGAATTCACTTTTTGCGCGTCTAGAATCGTCTCCTTCATACTGTAGAGAATGCACGAGAACCTAAAGCACGAATGAATATGATTTGTTGTAATGATTATTTATTCATATCGAGTCCACCAGTGCAAACGGTCCAGGTATTAGACGGGTCTGTTTTCGTCGCCTAGCCTCTAAACTGTTTGACCAAATTGCCAGAAGATTACTCATGGGGGCACACTTCCCCTTTCTCTATCGGGATTTTCCTTTTGCTGTTTTCTTAGTCAGCACAGATCCATGGTAGCAACCAGACCTAATCGGTGCACTGCATATATATCCAAAGATAGGACAGGGGTGAAGTGGATTTTTCTTCAAAGGGCTACTGCTTTGGCAACTTGAATGCTATATTTTAGCGTTCTTGGAGCATTCAAGGACTTGTTAAATTGGTTATTACTCCTCTATTTAGAATGATAATCGCCCATTCATACATCTGGGTGGAGAGAGGCAACGCCCTAGTAACCAGGACTGCTCGATCCGGAGTCCAGCCCGCTAACCATCAGGCCACCGCGAAAGGCAGTTGCTTTTGTGTAGAATCCGAATGCATAACTGCATTACATGTATACTTTAATATGTCGTACATCGACAAAATGCAACAGCGAAAGCATATATAGCCAGCTCTTTCAAAAGAGAGTGGACATCTTGCCAGCTGTTTTGTTTATCCACAAGAAAGGAAACTATCTGCGATCAATTAATTAAACTAATTAAATCTATTCAGTCTATAAGTGAATTTGTTTCCTTTCAGTGCGCTTGAAAGGTAGAGCAGTGAAAAAAGTTAGATTAGGTTAGGTTTCTAAACGTTGAAAACCAAAGCTCGAAGAATCATATCTGTCAGTTTCCTGTACTTCAAATCTAGAGTTGTGTTTAAGGTTACTTATTAAGACCCAAAATTTTAAACGAATTTCTCCAAAAAGCAAGCAAAATAGTTTACTAATTGAGTTCTTTAACCGGTTCTTGTTTGAATTAACCAATTAATACATGACAATGAAAGATAAATTAAGAGCTCTAGCCAAGCGACTCATAAATTCGATCACCATTCAAACTTTATTCGTTCCACTGCTTCATGGATCGGTGTTCCATCACCATCTGTATACACATTTGAACAAAATATCTCTAACTTAAATGGTCTTCCCACCTTTTACCTTTTACTGAGCTTTATCCGTTTTGTTGCCACAATTCCGTTGGTAACATTTTCGACGACATATTGGATGTTGTGTCACTTGAAAAGTCGAAAGAGCTCGGAGATGAATTGCCCAATAATAAATCACAGCGGAGACACTTTGCGTGTTGTAATCTCCTGGCGAAAATAGGAGGTAATTTGGCCCTCTATTGTATTACGAGGCTTACTCACTTACAATCTGTATTGTAACGATGGTATTTGCCTAGATGTCGATACCAAAGAAGATCTAAGACGGAAGCTTGAAGGAAAGCACCTCTGGGTGTGTCAGCATTAAATCGGAAATTTCGGTAACTCTTGGCACACAAGGTATTTGTGATGTTCTGGGAGGGGGAAGGAGAAACTAACACAGGGCTTAAAATTCCAATAATGAGGAATAGTCAGTTATAAAGGCACATACATTCCAAAACATCCTTCATATTGAATCCAACAGTCTGGCTTTCATGACTATTCCATGAAATCAAAAGATCGCTTTTGTCAATGACAGTAAATTAAAAGAGTAGAGAAGGGGTACTAAAGGAATGATAAAGTGCAAAAAACTTTGTTTGTAACGAGAAACTTCAAAAAAGGTCAATAAAAAACTGAGAGTTAGACGAGAAAACTCACACTTAGGTAATTATGCTTGACAAAAGCCTGACAAAACAAGGTTGCCATGGAAACAAGGGAGAGTCCAATAAATAAAGTTTTGTTTGGCTCAACCTTTCCCACTGGCTAACTTATATTACTTTTCTTCTATAACCGTATCTTCCTCACCTTTCATGCAGTCCCCTGGGTCGAAACTTAGCTAGTAGAAATACACAAAATTTAGTTTAAAATCCACAGTAGGAAAATTGATTTCTACCTCATGGTTTGCAAATATATATTTGCTTTAATAATTTACTTTGGGATCATTGATTGTTTGTTAAATGGGCAATTGGCGCCGGAAGTGCACAGTAGGTAATTTCTCTTAAAGTGTTTCGTAGTAAAAAAAGCCTAAACCTTAGTATTTTTTTTCTTGATATTTCTATAGTAAGGGCTGAGCTTTGCAGAAATACTAAGACTTAACGATATAAAACATGGGCATGGAAAATATATGATCTGAAAAACAGGCCATTTCCGGTTGCTCCCCATATGCCTCAAATAGAACCAAGTCGTGATAACAGTCACAGCCTAACGAAATTTAAAATTCCCATGAGCCAATGTTTTTACCCATAGAAGCCTAAGGATAGGGCATTACAAATATGGTTTTGATTTTTGTCTGAAATCAATTGTACGTTGCTAAAAGGGAGATTGGAAAGTGGCCAAAATTGCATTGAAAATCAGCCTCTCGGCCCCTGAGAGGCTGATATCCAGAACTGGGCTAAAAAAAAGGTTGATGAAGCTGAAACTTTGACATATTACATAAGTCCACACAACGACTTTGTGTACCAATTTTAAGCGAAATCGGCCAACCTTCATTTCCAAGTCTGGCCCAGTCTGTCAGGCTGAAGCTCTTACCAAATATCGACCATTTGCGGTCGATGGCTCTGAAAACCTGCAGCTTTCCCAAATCCCGGACTGTGGTTGAAATGAACCACTGTCGTTGCCAAAACGTCACTTTTGTAGACTTTATCACCCTGGGAAATGACCGAAACTCCCAATTTTCATTTAATATGACCGTTTATTCTCTTGAAAAACCCAAATCGCCCTCGGATAACAGCAAAATTCACGCATTTTTGCCTTGAGGTTTTGAAAACAAAAATTCCTATTGAAGTTAAAAGTTTACATTGGCAGCAAACTTCCACTCCACTTCTTGCAATCTGTTCCACATTTTTCTGCTTACTCCTTTATCGCGACCCCGAAAACGTTATTTGATTCCACTTGCTCTCAGTGGTCTGTCATGTTCGCGTTTGTGACCCAAAGGAATTCTGGGACGTTCTTGGATAACGAGCGCATGACAGTCCGCCAATTTCCATTTGAGATATTTTTTATAAGTGTCGAGCCACCCGGTCCTGCTGACAAAATATTGTACCGATTGCATTATTTACAAGTCAAAACTCGCCAAAATTGCCATGCCAGGTCCCGGAATCCACTCACAAAAGAGCTAAAGACACAACTTCACTCCGTGAATTGCCATCACTCGCTCGAACACTTTGAGCGGCTCACTTCGTGTGAAATTGCTTCTCGCCTCTGTTTTCTATCAAAGGATTGCCTCTTCCCATCAACCCAGCTTTATGATGCCAGGCAGGGGGCTTCTGAAGTGGAAAATGGCTCCAAAAACACACTTATAAATCAAATACGTAACGAATTGTAGCTGCAATGATCGTTTAGAAATAAACGACAGCTAGCGTGACAACGTGACAACAAAGAAAGAGCCTTCGGTGTTGTGGACCAGCGAAATCTCCGTGGTAACCCCTTATATGGAATAGCCACGTCGATTTGACCTCCTACCCTCCGGCAATTGCAAAAAAGGCGACCAAATCGCCCGAGGACAAAGGGTTAAGCAGAAATCTTGGAGTAGGCAAGAGCTTCAGAGGCGGCTCGTCAACAAATGAAAATCATGGCTAGTGGGACCAACGTCAACACTGTCGGCAAGAAGAAAGAGTTGACAAGAGACTTGGTGAGAGGGTGTATTACAGTTGTAGGAAGAAAGGACATTTCGCTCGTGATTCATGTTCTCCAGCAAAAAGGGAGGAAGCGTGCTAAGTGTTCGAGGTACGGTCGTTTCGCTGCCTGTTGCAGAGGTAATAATCGTCTGTCCCCGGAAAAGAGTACAGAGAGCCCAAGGAAAGCTGGTGACAGCAGAAGAAGAGTGGGAAGACAAACAAATGAAGTGGAAGCGGGTTCATAGGAAGACAGCGTTGTTATTGGACTGACGACAGCAACCAAGCCTTTGCATTTCCTGTGGCGGAGGAAACAGAGGAGGAGATTTGCATGGTGTCTATGTCAGGTGAACCAACAATGGATGTGAGTATCAATGGCATTGCTAAAGAAGTGTTGATTGATTCAGGATCGGTAAGCAATTTCATGGTGGAAGAATATTTCCAAAAACTGAAAGATTCAGGTTTTAATGAGAATATTGAACATTGTTCAACGAAATTGTTTGCTTATGGAGGGAAGAAGGTTGATGTGAAATTCCAGTTTGGGGTTGACGTTTTTGCGAGAAATTTGACAGTTCCACAAAGTTTACCCTTGTAAAGCAAGGACGATGCATTTTGGGGAATATAACAGCAAGAGCACTAGGCGTTCTTCATGTCGGACTAAATGCAGCGCCTAGTACAGATTGCTATGCTCTCCAAGATGATATCTCCAGTGAGCTGACAGCAAAGTATCCTAAAGTGTTTGAAGGAACCGGAAAGCTGAAAGATTTATAGCTAAAGTGGTACGTTGACCCAAATGTACCTCCTGTAGCACAAAAGTTGAGACGGATTCCATTTGCACTTCGTGACAAAGTAACAGCTAAGATAGAAAAATTGCTAAAGGAACACATCTAAGAACGAGACAGTAGAAGGTCCTTACCTTACTATAAATAGAGGAGATGAGAAACAGAAGGAAAAGAAGTTTTACATAGGCGCATGGTAGAAATTAATACTGAGCAAAATAATACTGAAAGAGAGCTCTTTTAAATATTTGTTTTGTGCGTTTTTGGCGAATAGAAATGGGAATATCATTCCAGTAATAACATCCAATAATTATTGGGCAAAATTTCCTAATATTTATTCTGAAGGGACTAGGATTCAGATACTGTAAGGACGCAATTTGAGTGGCGTAATTATGTTGCTCAGATACAAGGGTTAGGGTAAAATTGGAGGGCTTCCTATCTACAATATAGTCATAAAAGAGTTGGCAGGTATAGAATTTAACAATGTCAGGGAGCTTAATGAGACCAAGGTTTGCGTAATGAGTCCGGTCGTTGTGGCACCAAAGCCTTCTGGTGAGATAAGACTTTGAGCTGATATGCGCTGCGCTAATGAAGCTATTGTGCGGGAAAGGTTGTCCATCCCCACCGTGGATGAATTACTCGAAGAGTAGAATGATAGTGCTGTATTCTGTATTTCTCTCGTGCTGTATTCTCTCGTAAAGGCTATGAGAGTGTTCCAGGCTGAAGGAGAAATTGGCGTGCTGAGCTGAACAAGTTCTTACTGGCCTACTGATCTACCAACCACACTGCCACTGGCGTCAGTCCAGGAGAGCTGCTTCTCAAGAGGACCAAAGTATGACAACGAAGCCTCCAGAGCTCAAAGAAGTTGACAACCAACAGAGCAATGTGGTGTACCAAGAAGTAAGAGACCGAGATGCAGAGAAGAAACAGTTAGCCAAGGATTATGCTGATAAAAGAAATCAAGCTAAGGACAGAGATGTCAAAGTAGGGGATGCTGTTCTTCTGGAACAAAAGAAGGAAAACAAGCTATCCCCGTCTTACGAAAGTGAGCCTTACAAAGTTATCCATCGTCATGGTCACCAGGTTGTCCTGCAGTCTCCTCAAGGAGTGGAGTACAAAAGAAACTTGCAACATGTTAATGGCCTCTGGAAACTCATGACATTGATTCCAGCTACGAATCCGAACCAGGACCTCCTGATAGTACTAAATCTTCAGAACAGAGGGATTGCTCCTCCCTCGAGCATGCGCCCCCGGAAGCGGTGTCAACGGGCACATCACGCCGTTCCGGAAGAGTTAGTCGGCCTCCTAGAGCATTGGCTGATTATGTACTGTTTTGATCTTTCAAGGAAATGTTATAGATTAGCAACCTTGATTGGTGAAATCATGACTTTTCAGTTTATGATATTGAAACGTTGAGAGAGACTCATTTTTATGACTTTTTGAACTCTGCGCTTAAAAGGAATGCTGTCTTATGTACATCGAGTTATTCGCAGTTATATAGTTTTCTGTTTTCCCATTGTCATTTATAAATTATCAGATTGTGTGGCCGGGGATATTGAGGGACTTTTGAGTACTAGTATCGAGTACATCTAGGTTTTTGGAGAAGGCTAGCGATGAGAATAAAGTGTGTGATGGCTGACTTTGAGCCGTGGACTTAGTGTCCTTTTATTCGGTCGTAAAACACTACATACCTTGACTCAGAATGTTTCTATTGTCCCAAATTATCTGATTTGTGATATCTTCATGGTTACTCATGTCTACTTTAAAAAGGGCCGTCCATGCGTCAAGACAGTTTTTATAAAACTCTGGAAAGGAAATAGGTAGTTTTCCAGTGTCAACCTGACATTTCAAAATAAATCTGCCGCCTACGTTGTCTAAATAGTGATCTAAAAGAATTTGATCTAGAAAGAATTCCCAGGAGCTGAAAGAATCCCAATGAATTTCTTTAAGTACATAATTCTTTGACGGCCTTGATCATGCATTCCATGTCAAGCATCTTCAGACCCCACGCTCGATATAATTGTCATTTATCAGAGCCAAGTGTTCGGCTTTATCTTTATCATTCCATTCTTTAGCTGTCTATGAAACGCTTGAATGAGGTCATTTGAGACATGAATAAGCGCCGCCTTTGACCTGAACTTCGGTATGGCAAAGGATTTAATTATTACCCGGGCTGCGCGCGTCTCGCGCGGCGCCCGGGTCTAGAACTGCCGACGGTTCTCGAATTCTTTTTCGTCGTCGAGTATCATCCACAAATGGCACTTCCGGCGTTTCTGCGCAAGCGCTAACTATTTTTAACAGAGTCATGCCTGTTGTCACGTATCGGAAAATGTCGATTCACCTTGTGTCTTTTGAAGTCTGAACAAACAATATGTTAAGAGAAGTGTCTATGCGAATGATTGCAAGTTCAACGGCGAGAAGAAAGCTTTTAACATGAGTAAACTTAACGGCAGAAGGACTGCTTCAGGAGATTGCGAGTAGTCTCTAATTTTGGCGACGGATTTTGGGGGCACGAGGAGACGCGACGCGAGGGGAGCGCCAAAAATTAGAGACTACAGACAAAGGGAGTTTGACCTTTCACGGCCGAGTGATTCGGAAGTGTAAATCTCATATCAACAGCGAGAATGACGCCTGTTGTCACGTATCGGAAAACGTCGATTCACCTTGTGTCTTTGAAGTCTGAACAACTAATATGTTAAGAGAAGTGTCTATACGAATGTTTGCAAGTTTAACAGCGAGAAGAAAGCTTTTAACATGACCAAAATTTAACTCCAGATGGATTGCCGCCGTGTTCCCCGTATCGGGTGTCTGGAGAACTCAGACCTAGAAAACTCAGACCTCAGACCTAGAAAACTCAGACCCCCCCCCCCCCCCAAAAAAAAAATTCTGGAAAACTCAGACCCCTCGAAACTATACAAATTTTCAAAGTCAAATAAACATGGGCAGAATAAATTATCGCCGTTCAGTGCGCTGAAATGTTACACCGTCTATTTATCGCAGATAACAAACACTTCACGTTATTATAATCGGCTCCGGAGCACGAGACCTAGAATACTCAAACCCCCCCCCCCCCCTCCCCCAAACTGGAAAACTCACCGAGACGTACTCCATTAACGTTTATGCGAAAAAATCCTACATCGTTCGATAAGCGTTTCCTTTCTCAAACAATTATCCATCGAAGCGAAAACAAGTGTGCTTAGTTTTTTTTTTTTTTTGGAATCAATACACTATTTTTATCACCTTGCAAAACGATGAGCCTCTGTGGCCTAAAGGTCACTGTTCTTGCCTGTGACACAGCTAACCCGGGTTTGATGTCTTTTAGTGGTATATATCACGGGCTTTATTTTTCTGTTTCTCTTTTTCTTGTTCTTTTAGAACTATTTTTTACAAGTGTTATAATTACTGTTCTCAATGGTTGAGCTGTATTTTAGAGGAATATATGTTGATAGGGGTCTAAAGAAATAGACTCCAACACAAGCTAAACACGGCAATGCGTCCGATGTAAGAAAGACAGACTTCCCTCTATTCTTTTGTTTAGCACTAAGTTAGGGATACAATACTGTTTTTTGCAAGCCCGGGTTTAGGCTAATTGTAGCCTCTTGTTTGAATTTTTCCTAGAGGTATCAATCCCTTCCATTTCCACATCTTCAAGACCTTTTTGACTGAATTTATTATTCTCTCAAAATTATCTTTTTTCCTTACAAAAGTCATAGCTAAAGTATGCGCCCAAAATTGAAAGGGAAATCAGCTTGGCTTGTCCTACCAAGACTGAAAAACTCTGTTTATTTCTTTGTTTACTTTAAGACCTGAGGCGACTGTAGAGCTTTCCAAGCATCTAGTAAGGAGATCATAAGAGGACATATCTTTCTAGAAACATAACATATCATCTGCAAGCAAAGGTAGGGGATCAGGGATGGCGCAGTGGTGAGAGCACTCGCCTTCCACCAATGTGGCCCGGGTTCGATTCTCGGACTCGGCGTCATATGTGGGTTGAGTTTGTCGTTGGTTCTCTACTCTGCTTCGAGAGGTTTTTCTCCGGATACTCCGGTTTTCCCCTCCTCCTCAAAACCCAACATTTCCAAATTCCAATTCGATCCGGAATTTCGAAGGCCACAGGTTTATCAGTCATAGACTGTTAAGAGTGCCTGTCCGTAAAAATCAAACATATCGCGGCAAGGGAGGAAAATTCGATTTCTTTCATATTTTAATGCTCGATAGGCTAGGATCTAACTAAAGTCACCGTAAAGTTTTTTCGGTGAAATATCTTTTCTTTTCAAAGAAAAATGCAAATAATGAAAATCCGTTAAAAATCGTCATTTGAGGTGCTAAATAATTTCACAGGTTTGAGAGCCTCGCGTGCAAAAACAAACCATTCTCCTGTCTTTGTAACACTCAAATATTATTTAACAATCTCTAAATATCTGTAAAAATGATTTTGGGGAATACTGCATAGTCATTTGCTTACGAAATAATTTAATTTCGAAGGTATACAATTCACTGCAGTAAAAGTACTTCATGAATAAAATTGATTTTCACCATGTGCGAAACCTTCAAATCGATTAAGCTTCTGGTGGTTGTATATTGGAAGGATGGTCTATAGATTCCTGTAGAGATTTCTTTGGGCAAATGAATAAGAGCGGCGCGAGAGCGTTTCAAAGTCCGTAAAAAATGTAAATATTTGACCTTCGGCGGTGAACTTTGAAGTTGCGGGAAGACGTAACTTTTACTCCGTGTACATGTCTTAAGACTCGTAATCCATACAAAAACATTTGCAAATGCTCTTACCTTATAATATGTTATAAAAGACAGGTCCAAAGGCCATTTAAGCACGATTCTCTGGTCGTTCGTCGCATAAGTTTGAGCTCTGTTTGTAACGTCCGATGTTCACCGCGCAAACTGTCAACATGTTCCATGGTCGAATACCAATCTTTGATCAACTTTCGGCGCATTTCATTACAATCGCATCCTCTTCGACGGCTTAGTCATTTGTTTAGTATTTCTTGGTTTATAGTGCACGAAAAAATATTACATTTGGTCGCTGCTGGCAAAAATGTCGGCGCTCAATTACAGTCCATACTGCATTGCAGGCAGCCGTTTGATTGTCACACAATGCAATGTCATGGGCATTTTAGGGGGGTGGAGGAGGGCGAAAATGTGGAAATGCTTCATTACTAAACAAGAACATACTCAAGGCAACAACTACAACAATAACTACTTTCTCCCTTGCTAAAATCTAGATAATCGTTTATTTTATCAGTTCGCCTATTCGGTTGCACGCGTGGGCTGGGTTGTTAGTAGCGTTGGCGGGGGCATTGAGATTTTACAAAACTTACTGATAAAGATCACTTCAACCTTTACCTACTTCTATATATCTATTACAATAAATCCTAGTATGAAACCACAAATGAAAAATATTGCCTTTCTTTTGCTTCCTGAGCGAATGCTTTCCTAAGAGAACATTGAATCACTCCATTTTTTTTTCGTCCTACTGAAAGCCTGGGTGACCTGTGCCCTCTCACGAGTGGCTATTCATCTGCGTGTTACAAAGTACTTTTTTGAGGGGTATTGGTTTTATTACAAACTATCAAATCTATAATTTCTTAATTATAACTAATTTCAATTTTTTACTTAATTTAAAAATAAAATCTCTGGGACATTCAGTCGAATTTATGGCTACTACAAAAGGTAGCTATTCGGCAAAAAATAATAATTTTGTGGCTTCCTAAGTAAACTTGGGGGCGTTTGTTTGGATTTTTTAAAGTCAAGTTTGTTACACTGAAAATGGAAGGTTGTTGTTCTTTGAAAGCCCTTGTTGGTGGAATTTGTGGTTATGACGCTAAAGACCGAAAGCGTGACACTGAAATTGTTCCGCTGCTGTCGTGTAGTAAGTACATCAACAGTCACAAGTCACTGTATAAATTTACCGGGCCTGGAGATGAGGTTAAACTGATTTTATGTCGAGCGGCTATGTTTACAAGGAGCAAAAGTTTGAGCTCCATGACGATATGTCCAAACCACCGATCAAAACTAGGAATAGGTTGGAGCACAGGGTCCAGCACTAGGTGCAGGGTTCCGGAAGAAATGGTAAAGGAAAACGAGTGTGGCCAAAAGGTGAAAGAGGGCTGGAGAAAAAGGAGTCTGAGGTTATCTTACACAAGACTGGTTCGTTCGTACAAGTTGGGTCAGGTAAGTTTTATTTTTCATTATGTGGGTTTATTAACAATTATCCTGGGAAATCGCGCGGAATATCGCCTAATAGCCCGACGAGGCCGTAGATCGCGTTGGCTAAAATCATTAATGACAAAGCACAATTTTCTGTGGTGATTGCAAAAAAGCTGGAAAATCCGTATATTTAACAATTATCCTGTGAAATCGCGCGGAAATATTGCCTGATACTTAGCCGACGAGAAGTACTGAGCCGCTAAGTAGTATACGACTTTAACGTCAGACTGGGTTTTTCAGACCCACAAGGGGGCAAAGGGTCGTGTGACCGCAAAGCAGAGACGATTAAGAATCACTTTAGAATATATCTAAACTCTTGTCAAGACGTGGAGACTGCCGATCAAATGAAGAATGCTATAGAGTCCTCTGGTGGTGTTCCTGCAGTAAGGGCTACGTTATACAATACACAAGATATTCCCAAGTCCGCACCTTTAAAGTGGGACGGAGTTAGCCTCATCAATAATATTGAATATAGCAATGAGGGAATGAGAGTCTGGAGATCGTATGCAGCTGGCCCTAGTAAATTCCTGCCGTGGAGTCAATTTAATTTTCCGGAAAGCTATTCCGTACCATTGCTAAACACATTGAAGGAGGCCAACATTTCAAAAGCTCAATTCGCTGCAATCACATCGAGGATAAAATCACCTCAAACGTAGCACGAAGACGTTCAATTGGAATTGAAAGCAGAACTTTCATATGAACAGAATGACGAGGAAAAAGAATGTCACGATAAATATAGGTTATTGGCTAAGTGTGAGGTCAAGATGGCGGGATATTGGCCAAGTTCTTTCGTTGCGTGTTTGTGGACCGCGACGAAGTCGAGGTCCACAAACACGCAAAAAAAGAACGAGGCCAATATCCCGCCATCTTAACCGAACAAGCTTGGTCAATAAAGGACTTATTATATGACTCAAAGGACGCTATTAAAAGACAGTAAAACGCGGGACGAACGGGCTATCCCGAGCGGTCAAGATGGCTCCATGTTGACCTTGCGGGTAGCCAATCACAACAAGAGAATTGATTCATCTTGACCGCTGAAACAGCCAGTCATACAATAAACTTTTTTCATGTCCTGAAGAGGGATGCATAAAATCCTTTCACAGATTTTCGTCCCTTCAACATCATCTTGACATCGGAAGGCACAGCTATGCTTTAGAGAATGGAACGCTTTTCGATAAGGCAATGATGTCATATGCAACAAAACTAGAACAGGGTATTAGGGAGTTTAGAAACTAGGACGCGACGGCAACGAAAACGCCACAGTCATTTCAAACTATATCCTCTCGTTATTGTAGCACTTTCGCGATTATTCCAATGTGTTCAACTTGTAAAATGTCGCCGAACTATTCAGGAACTAAATTTCCATGAGCGGCGTTGAAGTAAAGAAAAAGAAAGAAAAATTTGCATCATGTGCTCACGTTCTCGCCAAAACCTCAAATTTGGTGATTTCTCGTTGTTGTTGAGAACGTGAGCCATGATCGCAAATTTTTCTTTCTTTTTCTTTACTTTAACGCCGATCATAGAAATTTAGTTCCTGAATAGTTCGCCGACATTTTACAACATGAACAAATTGGAATAATTGCGAAAGTGCTTTAATAAAGAGAAGGTAAATTTTGAAATGACGTTTTCGTTGCCGTCGCGTCCTCGTTTCTTAAACTCCCTATTGCCATTGTTGAGAATCCCGTAGAAGTTATTCAGACACCGCAGGCACTGGATTCCTGCTCATCGTTGCCAATGGGCTGGGCGCTGAAATCCGCCAGTACTCAAAGAACCCGGCTGACCGAAAGCCAGAAACAATACCTCGGGGAAGTATTCCAAATCGGCGAAAGGACTGGACACAAAGCTGATCCTTGTAAGTCAATGAGAAAGGCCAGAGACGCAGATGGCTCTGGAGAATTTGATACTTCAAGCTATCTAACACCTCAGCAAGTTGCAAGTTTCTTTTCACGCCTTGCTGCAAAAAGAGTTACTGCAGCTGAAATTGATCTTTTGACAAAATTCAGAAATTTAGTACAAAGCTGCAGGTGCAAATCTGAAGATCAGAATCTGGAGTCACAGCTTATTGACTTCATCAAAAGGTCAGGAAAAAAACAACGAAATTCTGTTAACTAAACCTTTTTTTAACTTTTCAGTCTTGTGTTTCAGTATATACTCTTTCGAGCCTTTTCAGTCCCTCGCCCACCCAGAAGAAATGGCCATGACATGCAACATTGCGTGACGAAATGATGGATGCCGGTAATGCAATATGGACTGTAAGCGCCGACATTTTTGCCATTATAGCAGTGATCAGATGTAATATTTTCGTGCACTATAAACCGAGAAATACTAAACAAATGACTAAGCCGTCGAAGCAGATGCAGTTGTGATGAAATGCGCCGAAAGTTGATCAAAGATTGGTATTCCACCATTTAATACGTTGACAGTTTGCGCGGTGTACATCGGACGTTACAAACAGAGCTCAAACTTATGCGACGAACGACCAGAGAATCGTGCTTAAATGGCCTTTGGACCTGTCTTTTATAACATATTATAAGGTAAGAGCATTTGCAAATGTTTTTGTATGGATTACGAGTCTTAAGACATGTACACGGAGTAAAAGTTACGTCTTCCCGCAACTTCAAAGTTCACCGCCGAAGGTCAAATATTTACATTTTTTACGGACTTTGAAACGCTCTCGCGCCGCTCTTATTCATTTGCCCAAAGAAATCTCTACAGGAATCTATAGACCATCCTTCCAATATACAACCACCAGAAGCTTAATCGATTTGAAGGTTTCGCACATGGTGAAAATCAATTTTATTCATGAAGTACTTTTACTGCAGTGAATTGTATACCTTCGAAATTAAATTATTTCGTGGGTAAAGAACAACACAGATTCCCCAAACTCATTCCAACATATATTTAGAGATTTGTTAAAGAATATTTGAGTGTTTTAAAGACAGGAGAATGGTTTGTTTTTACACGGGAGGCTCTCAAACCTGTGAAATTATTTAGCGCCTCAAACGACGATTTTTAACGGATTTTCATTATTTGCATTTTTCTTTGAAAAGAAAAGATATTTCACCGAGAAAACGTTACAGTGACTTTAGTTAGATCCTAGCCTATCGAACATTAAAATATGAAAGAAATCGAATTGTCTACCCTTGCCGCGAAATTTGAAATTTGTCTGATTTTTACAGACAGCCGCTCTTAAGTGTCACCCTCGTTAAACAAAGTTGATTATTATTTACTTCTTCAGCTCCGACTTTAACTCCGTGGATTTGTTTGTTTTAATTTGTCTTAAGGCGGGAATCAACCTAAACATTTTTTTAATAGCTTAACATGGATTTAACGTTAATATCTCGTACGCGTTTCAAGCAATTAAAAATCTAATTGCTCATCTCACTGGATATTTTGTGAATGTTTTAGTGACTTTGGCAGTATATTTGGAAAGTGATAATTTTTTCCAAGGATTAGTTAGAAGAGGGTCTTCCACTCAAGACCACCTTTTTCTTCAAAATCAAACCAACTCAGTAGAAACCATCATCATGCAACGCGTTGCCATGAATGATGTCCGAGTCTCTTGTTGCCATGGCAACAGAAAAAAGCTATTGTCTAATGCCTTTTATAGTGCTGCCTTGGTAAAAATAAATGAGCAAAAACAGCTTAGTAAGGCAATAAACAATTTTTAGACAAATTATGTTTGTATTGATCTATGCTGTGAACCTAAACTTGTGGACTGGCTCAAAGTTTCACTTTGCCAAAAATGAGTGTTTTTTGCCTATACCTATTATCAATATTTGGAATGTTATGAAAGAACAATTCAAGAGATTAGCTTTTTTTTCCCTGGCTCATTGCATAATAGGTTTTCTACCTCAAATTTGAACCCTAAAAAGCTGGTAAAAGTAAAAGCATGAAAAGTGGATAATTTTTGCCAGTCAGCCATTCCATTCCAATTTCAAATTTCAAACTTGCATGGGGTCGAGAAAATTGCTATGGTCAGGTTTTGCCATCTTTTCCAGCAATATCAGTGCAAGTGTCTATTACACTTGAAGCAAAGGGAACAAAACCAAACAGGCATGACACATGCATTCCTCCAGCAAAGTAATAGCATAGGGATGGGATGTAAAAAATATATCAGCTCCAAAATAGTGCACGAATTAAATGAAAATCTTACCTAACAAACGAGCAGTCTGGACAATTCATCTTTTTTCAACTAAATTCTTTATTCAGAGAGTAAACATTACAAAAAAGCTCCTCTGCTTTCAAATTAGAGAGAAAGCTTGGGCAAAAAGGCAAACAAGTGCTTTATCAGCTCCCTTTATATCAGCAACCTCAACCAAGCAGCCAAAAAGCAAGAATCTGACCCCTTTGCATCCTGGGAAATTCCACATATCTTTGAGTTGTAAAGGCTCTCCAAAACCAATTTATTATTTTCTTGTAGGTCTCTGACCAGGCTTCAATCCTGCACCAAGAGGTGTCTGGGCACCTTCTCCTTTCAATGAAACACAAGCGAAGATTGATACCTAGTGAAACAAGGCTCATTTGCTTTTAGGCCCTTTGTCCATGAACAACAAACTGTCAGCAGATTGAAGCGAGCGTTTGAACAAAGTTTGTTGCATTCACAGTACCAATAAGCCGTTCTTTGAAATTGGCAAGGTTTAAGCCCTCTCAGCCCTTGATGATGAGCTCCGGCATCAGCAAATTACTCAAAACACAGTAATTTAGGGAAATTTTCACACATTCCAAATTCTGAAAATGATTCGGCCGATTCAAATGAGCCGAGTATAGCCACGTGACCAGCTGTCATGACAACATACATGCCTGAAAATACCCAGCCCCCATCAAAATCTTTAGAGAAATAAGAGTTTTAATAACCCCACCACCTAACTCATTTTTAGCAAAAAAAAAAAAAAAGCCCATGGCTTCCTCATATGGTCTAAAATGGAAGACCACCTTAAATTGAGGGAAATAGGAAATATTGAAGATTTAATGAAGGTTTAAAATTGGAATTTTAAGTTAGAAATTAGTAGACAGTCCCCCAGCAACCTGCAGTGCCCTTGTGAGGTGTCAACTGTCTGGTCGCTGTTGTTTCAAAATATTTTTTTAACATTCCAATCCCTTCTTTAATCTCCTTAAAGATTCCTCTCCAATTCACCTTAAACAATACGCAAGCATCTCCAAACTTAATATAAACGGTAAAGGAGTTGAAGGATCTCCTTGCCGAGCACCGCGATCTACTGCAAAATAATTCGAGGTGAAACCATTATGTTATTATATAAAAGAGGCGATTCCATTTGACAAAAGTTGACCTAAAATTAAAAGTTTGAAGAACTTTGAATAAAAAGTGATGATTCAAAGAATCAAAAACTTTTTCAAAATCATTTGTAATTAAGACTCCTTTGATATTAACATGTTTTCAAATTATACCATGTCGTCAATTGTAAATGAGATGAGCATTGATTCGAGGTCGAACACTTAGACAAGACATTGTCCGGTTTTCTCTTCAATTTGTTTTTCAAAGACACAACTCCGAACTTGAAGATTTTCCGGGAGACTATCCGGCTTTGTATAACTAAATGAAGAGAAGTGCAAAAAAAATGTTACAAAACGTTCAGAAGCGAATAATTATTATACCTATATTATATATCTATACATTTCATCGATTGAATTTTTAATACTATAAACATATTGTATTTGTATTTAATTTAATCACGCATTTTTAATAAAGGCTTCATCATCATCATCATCATGATTATTATCATTGTTCATATCCTTCAGCTTGGTCTTTTTGCTGGCACTGTTTATATGCTCGAGGGCAAGCTACGACCTTTAGCCTCAGGCCTCGAATACTTTTCTGAGTAGTCTTGCTGTTCCTAGTAACGCTGCCTTCTGCAGAAGCTCTATCTTTGTTGTCACCCCAACCGTCTTAAGATGACTGGCTAAATACAATCCCCGGTGCGCCAATCACCACAGGGACAACAATCGCCTTGATATTCCACAGCCTGCCTAGCTCCAGTCTCAGGTCCTGATATTTCTCTACATTCTCCATTTCTTTCTCTGTGACTCTGGCATCAACCGGGTATGGCAACGTCAATGATGAAACACTGGTTGTTCTCACTATCGAACAGCACGATGTCTGGTTTCTGTGCCTGTATCTCTCTATCTGTTTGTATATTAAAGTCCCAGCTTGACATCTCCATTTACGTTTTTTTTCGCGTACCCAGACACCTCTTTAAACACGGAATTCCATCCCATCTCCCCCGCGTGCTTTTCAAACTCCCGTACCATTCTCATTATCGGATCTTCGTTGCAATAGAGTTTAACAGCACTCTTGATTTTCGTGGCTTTATATTCCACAGAGCGTATTCCCCTACCCCCTCCCCACTGCTGTGTCCACATAAAGTAGCCTAAGATATGTCAGGTAAATTATTATCATTATTATTATTATTATTATTATTATTGAAATGAAATGCGCAAATGATCCTCCCAGTTGTGAATGCAATATATGTAATTGCGTAAAGAAGCCTGAAAAAAAATTCAGGACTTAAACGGGGTTTAAACCCGTGGCCCGTTGGGAGCAGGTCAATTGTGGGTTCATATGTTATTATTATTATTATTATTATTATTATTATTATTATTATTATTGGTAGTAGTATTAGTAGTAGTAGTAGTAGTAGTAGTAGTAGTAATATGGGCTACTATAGACCAAAAACTGTCACAATTTTCGACCAATCAGAAGCCAGAAGCCAGAAGCCAGAACCACTCGTCAAACTGCATTGAAAGGGGTTCTCGATCACGTGACCGGGGGATTGGAACGGACTACAAGGAATAAAATTAAAAAAAGATAAAAAAGCGATCCCGACAGGATTCGAACCTGCAATCCCCTGATCTGTAGTCAGATGCCTTATCCGTTGGGCCACAGAGTCAATGAACAGAGACATGAATTTCTTTTGCAGCCTGTTTAATGACACACATGAGCTTCTTTTTACAACTGAGTGTTCATTCGGGTGATAAAACATGGCGGACACTGCGACGTACGCGACGGATGCTGCGACGTTGTTGCAGGAGGGCTCTGGGCAGTGAAATGTTTAAATGTTCTTCCCGCTCGGCGAGGCGGCGACTGTGGCGCAGGGTGGGTGGCTCCTCACCGGGTGGATCGGCCACTTGAAAGGTTAGTTGACCGCGGCGCAGCACAGGGTACCCTGACTCGTGGGGTGGATCATCCACATTAAAGGTGGCATTAGAGAAGTGTGTCTCAAGGGTGGTGAGGCACTGTGGACACCGAAAATGGTTTGGTAATCGGGAGCTCCGGACGTGCTGGTACAGACGGGTGTGGTGTAAGGCCACAGAGCAACAGGGCAGACGTTCTGTGAAGGCGGAGTGACCGTCGATGTCGAGGGACTGACACAGGAAACAGGGGTCGGTGGAGTGATTCAGGAGGTACACAGGGCGGCGGCAGTGTCGACAGGCCCACTGTTGTCAGGGCATGCGCCGATTGTTGAAGGACTGCAACCACTGATAGATACAGGGCAGGTGCTGGCTCACGTTACAGCAAATGGAGCGATGTGGAATTTCTTTAGTGTCCTCGTGTTCCACGGTCATGCCGATGATGGAGACGTGAAAGTGCGTCGTGGGAGTGAGGGCGGAGCTTTATAGGAGACACCGAGTGACCAATGGGAGACCGGAAAGGCTGTCATGTGACCGGGAGAGAGGGAGGGGACCCCCCATCCATCCCCCGGTGGGGAACGTCAGGCTGTACGGTGATTGGTGGAAACATGGTATATGAAAGGCCGTGGCGGGCACGTGGGTCATTTTTCATCACGGCGTTGTATCGGAGCAAGTCCACTGGCTTTGCGCGAGACCCCTGCGTGATTTACATGGACATTTTGTACTGTGAGAAGAAACGGGTTACCGACAGCGAGCCGGTTCACCTCGAGAGGACGACCATCGTGAGACATTGCTGTGGATGTCACGTGCAGAAGCAGTGCCTGTATCTGTGGTGTAGGAGACAGTACCTGCAAGAAGTGCCTCATCAATTATGGGCGTGCCCCCATCCCCGGCGCCCCCTTGACCCGACCCATAAGGTCCCTGCGGTGAAGAAGAAGACACCCCGGGGGTTTTACACCCACCTTAAATCTGTCAAGAGTTATGACCAACATTATGATACTGTGTTTTTAATGCTTGCTAGTTAAGCGAATGACATGGTCTTGATTGATAAAAGACATGTCCCTGGGTAATCCGCATTGAGCGCGCGTCCATTGAATAAAATGACAACATTCCACCTTGGGGAAGTGGCGTTGGGGGGCTTTGACGTGGTGTCTGCAAGAGGCCACGGTGGCCAGGCGTGTCATGTCGTCGAACTTGGGGCAACCGAAGGCTTCTAAGTCTAAGCTGGGCAGACCCATTTCCCTGAATAAGTCCTGTTCCACTGGGCCACCCTTGTAAGCCACGACGGGGCGTTGGGTGGTGGAATGGGCGTCGTAGAGGACTTCGAGGTGTTTCCGTAGGTCCTCCTGGGGGTGGGCGAGCTCGGCGGGGGCTGGGCGGAAGGGCAGTCCGTGCACTTGTCGAATGACGTGCCATATCTGGCGTTGTTGGGCGGAGGTTAGGTCTTTCCATTGTAAGTCGTGCTCGTAATGATACGAACCGCAGATTTGTCCGTGATGATCGCACCAGCCCATTTCTCGGACCAGAAAACGGTCCGGTAATTGAAAACCCTCCAAATCGATGAAGATGCAAACTTTGTTCAGGAGGGTCTTATTGGTCATACTGGGAGACTTGAAAGAGGTATTTGACTTCGCCCACTGCTCGGGGATAGAGAAGAAGCTGGCGTTATGGTGGGACAAGGTGGGTGAAATGGACGTAGAATGAAGCCAATCGTGTTGGGGCGAGTATCTGTACCACTGATTCAAGGTAACGTCATAGAAGAACAAACGTTTGCCCAATCGTTTCGCTAGAGCTACGCTCCACTTGGTGCCACCTTCCACGTCAGAGGCCACGTGCAGGGGTACCTCGGGCAAGTACTTGGTGGGATTGAAGCGACCGAAAGTGAACACGGTGTCGGCCTCTTTGACGAAATGATAATTGCGCGCCAGCAGATCCTCGGTGTAGGGGTTGGCCAAGGTTTTGCCTAGCTGGTGGGTCACGGCGCGTACGTGCGACAGAGCTTCGGCCATGGCCGATGGGGCAAGAGGTTGAAGACCCTGGTGTACCCGGGGATGCAAGGGTCCGATGATCACGCGACATGGCAGGCCGTGTTGTAGGGCTAAAGTGTCGGTGCCGGCAGCACCGCCGGTGATGATGTGAATGGGCATGCTGCTAAAAAAATGACAAGACAGTGGATAGAATAACTATTTTTTATTGACAACTCGACCAATCAAAAAAGAGATACAACTCTGACGCCATCAAGCGTCCATACAGTCTGAGATGGGCAAGTTCTTGGTGGGCATGTGTTCGCGGTAGGCGAACCAGGCAGGCTCTTTCTAGTGGGCGAACAGCATGCGATCCACCTGAAGGTCGTGCTTGGAGAGCAAAGGAGGTGGCCTGGAAGGCTGTCTGCTGGGTGGCTTGGGATGTTCCGAGGTAGGTCTGGGAGGCGGGATGGGCTGGGCTAGGTAAGCGTTCTCTCGGTGGCAGCAGCGGTCCAGTTCTTCTGTGGTATCTGGTGGCGGCGACAGTACTAGGGTGGTTTGTTTTTTCTTTTTTGGAGCACCGGTGGGAGGTTTGACGGGCTGCGTTCTCTTGCGAGTGCCTTGGGGTGGCAGCTCGGTGGTGGCCAAATCGTTCCGATTGGTGGCATCGTCGGGCAGGCGTTGGCTCAACTAGGTGTGGCGGCCGCCTTCCCCGTGGCGTTTCTGACGGGCTTTTTCTCTTTCCAGGGAATGGTCGAAATTCGGTGTCGTAGGTGTTGACGTGCTGAGAACTGCTGGCGTGGGTGTGACGCGTGCGTTTTTATGCAGGGAAGGTAGGTAGGTAGGTATACTTTATTGAAATCAAGAAACACGCTAGCCCCAACAACACTAAGCTGGTTTCCATGGAGGGCGTGTTTATACGGACATAAAAAATGAAAGTAAAGCTAATACTACGAGTTAATAATATGATAAATCTAAAACTACGAAATATTCAGCTAAGAACGAGAACTAACCGTTATAAACTAAATATTAAAAAGTATTAGGAAAGCTAGGACATAACTAACACAAGACTATATAGTATGACGTGACCCAATTACGTTTTGATATATTTATTAAATGAATATATCGATTCCGCTAGTTTTGCTTTGTTTGGGAGTTGGTTCCAAAGCATCGCGCCGCTTTATTTGAAACTTCTTTTTAGAAACTCTCTCTTCGGTTTAGGAAGTGTCAGATCTGTAGCACTATGGTAATTAGTCTGATCAACATTCCTTCTACCAAAGGGAATCTGACGCCACTCGCACCAAATACGGTCAGGGTAACGAGGATTGGTCAGATGGGTTCACGCCAGTCGCACCAAATACGGTCAAGGGAACGTGGATTGGTGAGACGGATTCACGCCACTCGCAACAAATACGTCAGAGTGACGTCAGTGTGATGACTATAAAAGGACAGGACGCGGTGACAGCTATAAAAGGCGAGGATGACTTACAAGTATTATTACCAGGCATTGAAACGAGAGGATTACGCCTCCGACAACGAGTTTTTGTTGGCGCGGGTGAAGAAAGGGTTGGAGGCCGGTTTTACTTTTGAGCAGTGTCAGGGGCATTGGTATCAAGATTTAGCGGACGCCTTAGGATGCTCGGAAGCGGGGCCAGTGTATCAGGAACCGAACAAATATGTCAGACCGGGTTGCCAGGAGAGGTGTGCGCTGGATGCGATGAAGAAGGAGGAGGAGGAAGCCAACTGAACTTGATGGACGTGGTGTCGGCCTTGCATCGCGTCAAACAAGAGCGCATTGAGATGGAGCGCCGTGAGCGTCGAGTGTGGCAACGGCGGTGCGAACTCTTGTTGAATCAAGTGCTGTGCGAGGAATGTCAGGAGCTGATGCACGGTGCGTACGGCTTTGGCACCCACGATGACAACTTGTATTGGCAACCCGATGGCTACGTGCCTTGGAAACGGTACAAGGAATGTTTGTTTTACCCGTAGGAATTGGCAGACTCGCACGCGTCGGACGACATGGTGATCTCGTCGGACGAAGAGGAATCCAAGTACTCTGACGCGGAGGAGGAGGAGGAGGAGGAGGAGCCCAAGGAGTCGGACGAGGAACCGTTGATTCCCGAAAAGTGATGTGAAAATTTTAAATAAAGAGAGAGTTACCAAGGGTGTGTGTGTAATAGTGTTTGCGCCATGTCCAAGCGGAGCGTCAAAAAAAGAAGAACAATGCGATCTTGCCGGCCGAATACGAATCCCCTTCCTGCGTGGGACGTCTGGGTGCCGTGCGTCGGTTTGCAGAGGCCAAGAAGATTTCGTTGCGCAGAGTGCAAGATGTCTTGGAAGGGGCGCGCAGTTACACCCTGCATAGGCCGCGACATGCTCGATTTCCCACCCTGCCCGTGTTGGTGTTTGGCCGCGATTAACAGTGGGTGGCCGATTTGATAGAAGTCGAAAAATTGGCCAGCGTCAACAAGGGCCATCGCTTTCTGTTGGCCGTCATCGACGTGCTGTCCAAGTTTGCCTGGGTGCAACCGGTCAATACCAAGGCGGGGCCGGCCGTCAGCCGCCCCTTCGAGACCATTCTGATACGCGCCCAGGGACGTCGACCCCAGCGGTTGCAAACGGATGCGGGCAAAGAGTTTTACAACCGGAGTTTTCAAGCTTTGTTGAAAGGTCGAGGCATAACTCACTTTTCCACCAGCGGGGATACCAAGGCGGTGGTGGCCAAACGGTTTAACCGCACGTTCAAAGATCGACAGACCGCTACTTCACGGCGCAAGGGTCGTACAAGTACTTGGACGCGTTGCATGAGTTGGTCAAGGGCTACAATGTCTCCAAACATCGCAGCATTGGCATGGCGCCCAAGGACGTCACGACGGGGAACGAGGTGGCAGTGTGGGAACGCCTGTACGCGAATCGACTGTGTGGCAAGTCCCGGCGGCGTTCCCGGGCACCTACCTGGCGGTTGGGGACAAGCGTTCATTTGAACAACAAGTACCGAGTGTTTCAAAAGAGCTACCCGCCGGGTTGGACGAAGGAGGTGATTGTGGTGCGTCGCGTAGTGCCGGGAGTCGTGCCCAGTTATCGTTTGCAAGAATGGGATGGTACGCCGGTGGAGGGTACGTTTTACCAACTGGACCTGCAACGCCTGACCGTGACCGACGAGGCGTTGTTTCGAGTGGAGAAGATTCTGCAGTGGAAGGGGCGACGTATAAAAGTCAGGTGGTTAGGGTGGCCGGCCAAATACGACAGTTGGATAGACAAGAGTGACTTGGTGTGATGGCTCGTATCAAACGCGTGCCTTGTAAAGTACAGGCCCCAGCGCGCCGTCGTCCAGCGCGAAAGAGTTGGTCGTTGGTATTGGAGACCGGGGTCCCGGGTCGACCTCGACAGAAGAAAACGCGCAGGGTAAGGAAAATGCGTAAAGCATATCGGAGAAAAATGCGAGGCATGGTCCGACGCCGAACGGCGGCCGGTACCTTGGACAAGACCTTGATGGACTTCATGACGGCTTTCCCGGGCCGCGTTCATTCGCAATGCTTTTACCCCAAGATCTCGACCCTATCGAGTTTGGTGTCGCGTGCCCCCGGTTCCAAACGCAAAGTGGTCACGTTCGTGTTAGTCGAATAAAAAGTCGGGTGTCCAGTCTTGGAACGTCAGTTCGATATGGGTGAGTTCTACGTCGCATTACCCAGTTACAAGAGCCCGGAACTCAAGAACAACAGTCGCGCTTCGTTCAGCGTGCGGTTGCCCAATCGTTTGGAATATCCAGAGGATGGCTGGGAAGTGGCCTTGAGTGCCCTCTAGTTGGCCGACACCAGCTTGGATTTGTCACCGCTGGTGCAAAAGCCAGCCGTGCATTTGGTGTTGTCAGGGTTCGAGAAGAGGGATGCACTGGGGTTGGCGTCTACCGAGTACGCGAATGTGACGATGGCAGAAATCAAAGAGATGAACGTGGAGAGAAGCATTGAGGGGCTCGTGGAATTTTTCAGTGCTTTGATCGACCGATTGACTTACAAAGAGGACGTGGAGCACATGAACGCTGGGGACACCATGACCAAACGCCTCCGTTACCAGTGGGTCACGGATCGAGGTCTTCCCGCACTGTTGATCATCACCGAGCCCGGTCTCTCGTTTGGCATCGACCAGACGCTGGGGGAGAGAATGGGGTGGTTGAAGAAGAACCCGGTGGGCAACATCATCATGGGACCCAATGCCTTGGCCACATTGCGGGAAGACAACAGTACCTGGAAGAGGGAGCGCGACAACTCCTTCGGATCGGATGCTTTGTTCACGACCACCGAGACCGGCCAAAATCGCGTGTACACTTTGAGCAGTGCCTACAACTGGCGTTTCGTCAATTTGGATCAAGCCTTTTGCAATGTGATGGGCGAACCCACTCAGGTATATTAAGGAGTGGGTCTGCCATTAAGTTCCCAGAAAGTAAGGGGGTGGTCTAACTTTGAAACTAAAGAAGCGATAACAGTGAGACTTGGCCATGGCCTTCGGCCTGTAGAGATAGCTAAATTGGCACACTTGTCGCCATGGAGACGAATTGCGTGACAACTTTATGTGACATTTCCGGTTTTTTCTTTAAGGGTTCTGCACAAAAGGAAAAACAACTTTTATTGAGACTTTTAGCAGCTTTTATCCTTAACTGTTGGGGGCAGTTTCCAAATCCAATTGGAATGGTGTACTCCATGTCCCGGATGTACATTTTATGGACGTTGTGTGACACTCAAATGGTGACAATTCATTAATCACGTGACCTAGACACGCCTTCCAGTTAGTTTCATGCACAACTTCTGTCACCCAACATGATCCAAACGTTAGTTCTAAGATACATTTGCTCTAAGGTGGTGAGCATCTTGCCAAAAGAAAACAAAGGAAATTAGATACCTTAAGGAGTCACGTGATCATTTATGTAACAGTTACCCTTCTTAACGAACTTCTATAACAAGTTTGAGCTCTTGGCTAAGTTTCATGTTAAGATTGTTTATACTTTCAGAGATAGACCACCCCCCAATATTTTAACTTTCATTTCAACTGACCCACTCCTTAATATACCTGAGCAGTCGCACCTTGCACGTGTATTCCAACGTGGGCGGCAGCACCATCGTGGGCGACAAAAAGACCGAACTGTTGCGGGAAGTGACCTACAAACGCACGGGGTGCGGAACGGTGTATTACGAACCAATATCATCAGGTGCGCCAACGCACCATCGAAATCGTGGAGGTCCCCATCGCGGAGACCAGCGGGGAATTGGCGCAGTTTCCGGACGACGGACGCGCGCAGACCTACGTGACCTTGCACTTTCGATTTAAGAAAAAGGGAGTATAAAAAGAGGAGCCGGCACCGATGGGCGAGAGTCGACATGGAGGAGTACTACGTGACGTTGCCCAGTCACCGCACCCGCGAGTTCCCGACCAACACTCCCTCGTTGTACAAGGTGCTATTGGCGCATTTGTTGGATTTTTTCCCCCGATGGCTGGCAAGTGGCCTTGAGTAGCATCACGCTGCCACACTCCAAACTCAATCTCCGACCCTTGGAGCTGAACGTGACCAATCACGTGGCCATGTCCACCATGGTACCCGTGATAATGGCGGATGGCACCGCCGAGGTCAAAATGACCGACGTGATGATGACAGAGCAAAAGGCGGGGCACGAGCGGGTGCAGTTTGCAAACGGCGTGGACTATCTCAAGAGGCTGCTTGCCATTGCAGAGTCCAAGCTCTCGCAGTCGATCAAAGAGAAGGACCAGATCACGAAATGGATCTAATTCAGTTGTGAGGGAGAGGGCGAAATGGTGGTGGATAACATGCCGAACACGACGCTGGACTTTGACGTGCATTGGTGCGAGCTCACGGGCTCGGTCAAACGGGTGAAGTGAGGCGAGAGGCTGCAGGATGACTTTGAGGTGGCCCAAAGCCATTCCCATGATGAGAGAAACGAGTGCCGGCGCGTTGATGCAAGTCAAAGATAGGTTCATCAGTGGCGACCAGTTGATCACCATCGAATCCCGCAAGAACACACAGGACCTGATCAATAATAATAATAAATAATAATAACAATAAACGATTTATTAGTAGTACTTCCATAAGGTGGCTCTTCGCCTACTAATTACAAATCTCAAATCAAATCAAATTAAATCAAATGTTGGTTTTTGAGGAGAGGGGAAAACCGGAGTACCCGGAGAAAAACCTCTCGGAGCAGAGTAGAGAACCAACAAACTCAGCCCACATATGACACCGAGTCCTGGAATCGAACCCGGGACACATTGGTGGAAAACGAGTGCTCTCACCACTGCGCCAACCCTGATCATGTTTTCGTCCAAAGTCAAGTGGCGTTTCATTAACATCAATGCCATGTTCGAGCAAGTGGTGGGCTCCCGACCGCGCACCCTGTTGGTCTATTGCAATGCGGGGGACAGCGTCATGGTGGGCGCTAAAAAAGTGGATTTGCTTCGAGACGTCAAGTACCATCTGCAGGGCAACTCGTCGGCCTTTTTCGAATCGTACCACGAACGTTTTCACCCCGTGCGTCAACGCACCTTGGAAGTCATAGAGGTGGGTGTGACGAAAGTCACCGGCGACAACGTGGAGTTTTCCACCCTAGATGCCAGCCAGTAAAAGTTGGTCACTCTCCGCCCGAGATGGACGGTGGCGCTTTAACGCGCTACATTCCGCCCAAGACGAACGGCGACGGTCTGAGAGACACTCTGTTGCAGTTTGGACGCCCGGCGGTGGCCGAAGGGTTGCAAGCCTTGGCTAAACGCGTCCGCACCACCGACGGGACGGTCCCGGCACCCCGCAAAAGAGCCCGAACGCGACAGCCCGCCACCGCGCCCGTGTTAGCCACCCCCGTAGCCGCCGCCCCTGTGGAAGCTGCACCAGTGGTGGGCGCGCCCGTGGCTGCACCGATGACCGTGGCTTCATCGGCGCCTCGTGTATCCACGGCCAGACGTCGAGTGCGGGCGCCTCCGGTGGCCGTGCCGTTGGCCATGGCGCCCGTAGCCACCAGCGTACCCATGCAAGTGCCCATGGCAGCTGCCCCCGTGTTGGCAGCGCCCGTACCCGTGGCGGCTGCGCCCGTGCCGGTTCAGCGCAGGCAACGTCGATGCGTGAGACACCTCGGGCAACGAGGGGGCGTCGTGTCCTCCGTCTTGTCCAAAGCTGCCTTGCCCGGTTTTCAATTGGGAAGGAGTAAAAAGTACCGTCGCATGGATGCTTTGGGTGCCGCGGGATCGTATCGTCGCCGAGCCGCCCCGTGGGAAGTGTCAAGTATATAATCCGGTGAGGTCGGATAAGCCTCTGAGCATGTGCAATAAAGATTGAAAATCCTGCGCAGCTTAGTTACTTAATGTTTCTAATTCGTAAATTGTAAAACCAGACGCTGTTATTTTAGGAATATCAAACCGACGTTTCAGCAATACTACCTTCTTCAGGGTGCGAGACTAAATACCGTTAAAAGATTCGTTAAAATTAGCTCACGTGTCTGATCACAACACTCGCGCGTGCGCCACATGAAATTTCGCGCGTCGGCGCGCGAGTAGGTAAAATAAGGGTGTGATTCACATGAAACTAAACTCTTGGTCGCATATTTGAAAATTAACCTCATCTCCTCATTCTTACCCTGAAAAAGGCAGTATTGCCGAAACGTCGGTTTTATATACCTGAAATACTAGCGTCTGAGCCTCTGAGGAGTATGGTCAAATGCCGTCGACGCGTGCGCAGACAACGAGGAGGGATCGTGCCTCTCTTGGCCTTGGCGCTACCCGCCTTGGCCGCCTTGGGCAAAGCCGCTTCCTTGGGTACCTTGAGTGGCGCTGTGGGCTACAGTGCCAAACGTTTGTTCGAACGCAGACGAAAAAAGTGACGCTAGCGTCGGATGAGAGTATAAAAAACCGTGGAGGAGAAACCCCCGGGAAAGGTCAGCATGGTACGTAGACTCATACGCCGGAGACGCGCGCTCTCACGCAAAACCCGCTGGACACAACGAGGAGGGTCGAATTTAAAGAGGACTATTGGACGCCTGGGCTTGGGCATGGCTATGAAATTGTTGACAGACCGAATTCCGCGCCGGGTATAAAACCGTGATGAGCAGAACCCGGGGACAGGTCAGCATGGTACGTGGACTCAAACGCCGGAGACGCCCGCCCCGACGCAAAACCCGATTGACGCAGCGAGGAGTTTTGGCCTGGGGGCCAATGTTGGCACCCTTGGCCTTGGCCTATCTGGGCAGGAGACTGTTGCGCCACCGATCGAGGCGCGGTCGACGTTAAAAACGAGTTTCGCGCCACCAACGCACTACAATCATGTCTCGCGCATCGTGCAGCATCTTGGTAGCCGGCCCATCGAGTTCTGGCAAGACCGTCTTAACCAAGCGAGTCATTGCAGCCAGAGACACGCTGTTCAAACCGCCTCCCCAGAAAGTGGTGTATTGTTATGACGTGTGGCAGCCCGGTTACGAGGGCATGAAAGGGATCACCTTTCACCATGGCCTGCCCACCCTGGCGGATTTATCCAAGTATTTCACCTCCCAAGGTGGCCTGTTCGTTTTGGACGATTTACGGGACGAAGGCTGTCGCGACAAGAGCGTCTTGGACTTATTCACCAAACATTCGCATCATCGAAAGATTTCGGTCAGCAACATTCTCCAGGACATTTTTCCGCCCGGTCTCTCCGCCAAGACCATCTCTCGCAAAACGCATTACCTAGTGGACTCCATCCGCGAGGTCTTGAAACTGTTCCGGCAAGAGACCAGTCTACCGTACGGGTATTTAATGTTGGACCTGCACCCCTCCTCGGATGATTCTAAGCGTCTGTTCTCGAACATCTTACCCAGAGAAAGCTTAACCCGCGTGTTCGTTCCCGAGGAGTCATGAGCAGCAGGACACCCCGTTTTGAAATGGACCAGTTACCGCGTTGTCGCGTGCACGGCACAGTAAGTTCACGTTTTTTTTTTCTTTTCATCCGTAGTTAGTTCATTCTAAGTCACCCCTTTCCTACCCTTTTCCTTCGCCCCTGCCCGCCACACGTTTCTGTCTGACCTACACGCAACAAATTCTCAACGAGAGCGATTACATCCCCTGGTTTGAAGAACGCCATTGCCACGTCCCTCTCGAGCATCACTGGTACGGATATCTTCTTTCATGAGTAAGTGTGACATGCACCCCTTTTTTCGCAGCCCATGTTCCTCCACCAAAAATGCATGCTGTTCCGCGTCCCCACCAGCATCCTGATACCGCGACCGGGACGTCCTGCTCGATTTCATTTGCACGCCTTTGAAAGCACCACCACCAGGCATTTGCACGCCTTTGAAAGCACTACCACCACACATTTGCTTCACAAGATCAGGCCGGTTCCGCTTTAAGTAAGTGTTTCTTTGTAGATTGTACCCCACGGCACCTGCGGGTTCCATTGGTTATCCTACACTCATCCCGCCCTGTCCGTCGTTCACGCCCAAGTGCTCGTGGCGGCTTGTATCACCCACCGGGATAAAATCATCCGGGCTCATCAGGCCCCCGGTTTCACTTTGCCCCTCCGCTGCCCTTGGGACAATTGGCCGTGACGCGTAAGTGTTTTCTTCCTTGTTTCGGTTGCCCGTGGGTTGGGTTTGCGTCTTTGAAGCCCCCCTAGTTCATCATCATTGGACCGCATATCATGGCGTTCATGGCGTGCATGGATATGACGCGTAAGTGTTTTTCATTTTCGTCAGATCACCTCTTGGTTATGTTCCCAGCGCTGGCGCCGATGCACTTGCAGCTAAGTAGTCAGAGGCAAATGGTGTGGTCAGACGACCTAAGCAAGTGCCTTCTGGTGCCAAAACTGCTACCTGTCCAACAACGCTCCCGTGAGCGGTCGAGTCGAGTGCACTTGTGGCTCTCACGTCCATAGCACGACCATGCGCACTGGGACTTTGACGGGCTCCGACCCAACATGCGAGTCGTTTTCATCCCCCGCTGAGTAAGTTTCTCTTGTCTTCTAGTTGCCCCCGGGATGGATTTGTATCAACGCACCCAACAACTTCTGTTCGCACTGGATAAAAAGCCAGCATGCACGTCGTCTTCGTTACCCACTAAGTAAGTGCTTCCCTTTTCCTCAGGGTCTGGCCATGGGATGGTGTTGTTATTTAGGTGCCATATCCCTTCCATGGTACTGGCCAGCCCCTCCGCATCGTCTTCGTCCATACATTGACAGAATCCGACCCACCATTGAGTATGCCGCTGAGTAAGTCTTTTCTGTTTCTTTCTCAGGGCATCCCCAAGGGTTGGGTTGCTTTCGGTCCCACGAAGGTCGTCTCGTCCACCTGCACGGTGATCTGCGCCTCGGCCATCCCCTGCGCTTCATTGTCATCGAGTCGTAAGACTTTTTTCCCTCTTTCCAGATACGACGCGTGTGCCACATGATCGACGCTTGTGCTTGGCGACACAGTCTAAGACCACCCACCCACCGCGCAGACGTTTAATTGATACAGAGAATTGCGTCACAGTTGATACATTACGCATGTTGTCTTGTCGGTCCACTCATTTGACTCTTGCCCTTCTATCAGTTTCTGACCGACGCCGACCAGAAGTGGGTCAGTAACAGTCAGAGTGTCATTTTCGTTTGTCCACTGTTCCCTCACTGCAAGCGCCTCGTCTACTCACGGGAGGTCCCGGCCGCCCTCAGGGCCATTCTGCCACCCAGAGCCACCTTGGCCAATTTCCAACGTGTACTGGACTACTTCGACTCTCTCCATAGCTAACGGTCCACCCCCGGGCAGTCGCCACTCGCCTCCAACAGCTTCTCGTGTCGCCCCTAATTCCGTTGCCATGTTTTTTTGGTTTTTGCTCTTGTTTTTATCTTTGTCTTTTTCCTATTTCATTTGTAAAAACGCATCGTTGTCTGCCATTAAACCTGTCATTCCCATTCCTTCGTGTTGTTTTTTCGACCATGCCCAAGGGATGGGGCTGCCTCCGATCCAACCACGGTCCTTTCCTTCACCATGACAGTGATCTCCGCTTCGGTAGTTTCTCTTTCCCCAGGTTTACATTGCTCCTCTAATACGCCTGACCTGCCGTACTCCCATCCGCAAACTGATTGTCACGTACCACCCACCTTCTTGCCATCGATGGTTAGAATTGGAATACAAAGGTCACTACTATTGCAGTTATGTCCCGCACGGTTATGTCACACCAACGTCTCTTTTACTCAGGTGTTCCAATGAACACCTGACACGCCCCTGATACGCAGGGCCAGCCTCGATCCCACAAAAGAACTGATTGTCCAACGCCCGACCTTGCTCGCCTGCGACCGATATGATGGTTGATTTTGAAACACAAACATGGCTGCTATCACGAAATTCGTTACAGCCATGTCATGCACGTGGATTATTAAATGCTGTGCCTGGTTTTTCCGCAGAGATTCATTGATCCCATGCTGCCATTCACCCGCAATGACTCCATCCGAAACAGAATCGTCATTTGCCCCGACTTCTCTGTCTGCTGTCACTGGCTATACCTACCCCACCACCACGTCATACGTCATGTTCTGCAATTCCATTGACTGCTTGTTCTCTCCCGCAGCCGTTCATTGTTCCCATGATCCATTGGTCCACCGTAAGCCCCGGCAGAGTCAACCCACCCAGAGTCGTGATCATCATCTGCCCATACTTCAGTCACTGCGGTCAACACATGGAGCCCTCAGTAGCTTTGCCTTGCGCCATTTGTGTCGATAATGTCCTCCATTGACTGCCTGTTTTCTCCCGCAGCTGTACATTGTACCCATGGTCTGTCACTGTTTACGCCATAGCAAAGTCGACCCACCCAGAGTCAGGGTCCTCTTCTGCCCTTACTTCAGTTACTGCGGTCAACACAAGCATGCCCTCAGTACCCACGCATTGCGCCATGTACGTCATTGCGATTGCAAAGGTGTAACGCATCCTTTGCCTCGGTGTTTTTGCAGATCCTGATCCACACTTTCCTCTGTTCGGACATAGATCCCTAGTACTGGGCGCGCGCGGGTCAGACCTGCCTCCATCTTCCCACCCGCTTCTTTTACCAAGAGATTGACTTCTTCACCAATTCAGGTCCTTTCCTTTCCAGTGTTTGACAGACGTCTTGAATGTGTTCCCCACCCATCCCGACGCTAGGTGAACTTTTGCGACCACCTCCAACTCTATTGGATTCAACAACGTTTCCTACGCTGTCATCATTGCCAACACTACATTTTGTTATCCGCCTGTCAGCAATGCCGCCTCTTTCGACCCCACACTTTTCGTTGCAAATATTGTACATTATTAGGCTTTCGATGAATGCTTCATTAAACACCATTCACTTTTCATTTGTTTTTCAGTGTTTTGTGGCTTTTGGTGGCTTTTCTACAGCTCCCTTGGTCGATATCCACTGTACCCACGGGAGACCCTCCAGATCCGACGACGTCCGTCGCCGCCACTCTTGTCGCCGATGCCGACACTTACTCCCCTCCTACTGTCCCCACTGTGAACCATTTGCATGCAGTAGTTGTAAACCGATTGATCCCGTTCCCCTCCTATTTTTGTAACAAGTCGCGTGCTTGTAAACCATGTTAACCTGTCATTAAACCATTCCTTTTTTGTTTCAGTGTTTGGTGACTGTCTCGGGGACTCTACCCACCATCTTCCTGCCGTCGCTTTTCCAAAGTCCATTTTATCGTGGCGTCGATCACGTCTACGCACGCACCAACTACGCTGAGCACTATGCACACTACCACACATCCATTCATTGTGGCTGTGGCTCGTTATCCATGCACCTTAACTGTTTGGTGGGCTACATGAACGCCGCCGCCCTGGTCCAAGGGAACAGATTCATTGTCCCCTACCGTTTCGTCTGCCCCCCCCCCCCCCCTGCAAAACACCCATCGAGCAAAGTCTCCATTTGTTGGACCGCCGTTTCAATTCGTTTCCACAGTATTTCATTTTTTTAGAACAATGGGCATTGTAATTATTATGTCACCCTTTTGAAAATACGCCATTAAACTCATTTTCATTTCAACCATGCGTATTCCTTGTAGTCCACTCCAATCCCCCTTTCCCGGTCACGTGACACTCAGGGAAAACCCTTTCAATGCCGTTTGACGAGTTTGATAGGCAGCTCGTTCTGGCTTCTGATTGGTCGAAATTTTTGACAGTTTTTGGGTCTATAGCAGCCCATATTACTACTATTATTACTATTATTATTATTATTTTTATTACAAAAACAACTCTTTATTAATAACAATAAAAATGTTACCTATTTACAACTATCAGTTGAAATAAAGAAAATAATTAAAAGATCCTAGAATACTAATTTACAAGCTCAACGCCTTTAATTGGCTTTCTAAAATTAGCGGACGCACTATCATAGGCAAAACTTTTGATGAAATAAAAATATTAAAAAGATCCTAAAATACTAATTACAAGCTCACTTTCTAAAATTAATGGACACACGCTTGGCAAGCGTTTAAGCGGCAGTCATCAATGAAATCCCCTTGTGGAATTTTGTGGAAGGGTGTCCTGGAACCTCTTACGCAAGTGTGTACCGACCTTAAAATCTCAAAAGAAAGCAATGTTCTAATCAAAGTAATAGTAATGTGATAAGGTTCCTCATTCTTCTCTGAGAGCTTCTCGGCGAGGCGGTTGAGGAAGCAGTTGCAGTCGGCTCCCATCCCACCGTTGGTTCCAAAAACTAGGGGAGTGAAAGATCTCATTTCAACGTTATTATTTTTTTCAGCATTCTAGTAGATCATATATTGTAAGTTTAAGATTGTTAGTTAATAAAGATTATTATTGTTTTTTAAAACAAATTATTATATTATTATTATTATTATTATTATTATTATTATTATTATTATTATTAGCAATGATGATAGGACTAAGTGGCGGTACAATTCAGGGAGTAATTGCTTCTCATCGTTTGATTTATCGGCATATTTTCAACTTCAACAACGGTATAATGTTCTTTTATTTCAAGGCTATCTAAGACAAAGGTTGTCAAGAGGTTGTCAAAATCTAAGGAAAACACATCTGAATAAAAGTCAGTGGACCGGTTAATTTCGTCCATGTTGGTTTTCAATCTGTACCTGTCACCTTACTCACTAAAAAATTGTCCTTGATTTTTATTTTCCAGCATGGGCTAGGTAGTTAAAGTTATTAGCTAATGAGTAATGGCATGAATTGCTTAATGTTTATTGGCTTCTTAACTGTCCGATTTGGCTGTAATCGGACAGAAGAAATCAAACCGCTTGAACCTGAAACAGCCAATTAAGCCACAAATAAGGGCTGTTAAGAACCAGTCGCATTCGAGCATTTTGTTATTGTTAACAACCTCTACTGAGATAAATAGAGATGAAAAAGTTCACCGAATGTTATGATAAGTAGGATCACTTATCCAAACCCCCTTAACCCATTGACACCTGAACCGCCCAGAACCGCCCGTAAAAAACTCCCATGCCTCAAAACATTGCAACTTTCCCAATCGCACGAATATTGCCATAACTGTTAGTTGTGAGCACGAAATGGAATGTCCTTTAAATTTGGATATCCAATAAATGCAAGAAACTTAGCGATTTTTACCAAATATGGCCTTTTGAGTTTGGACAAGAACGAAACTGACCGTTTTTAACGTCAAAGAGAAACGACAAAAATGCCCCTTTTCACCTTCATGTTTTTTAAGGAAATCATCGTCGAAAAGCCAAAATTCAACCATCATAACGAAATTCAGTCCTTTTTCTAGCTTAGAAATGACTTTTTTTGTTCATATTCTTCTCCCGAGCGTAGATACAGCCTTTTGTTCCAGTGCATTCGGGCCTTCCCAACATTTTCAACATCTTGAGCGCATTGCATGCTGGGAACTAACGAGAATTTTTGACAGCACCCGTTCCTTCTCCCAATTCTTTCACATATAAACTAAGTCTACAGCCACTCCGACCTACCGCAAAAATTTCCTGCTCGTGGTCATCTTCAGTACTCAGAAATTCCAAAATATGTGGCGGTAGGTCGAGAAATTCATCAATAGTCGAGTCCCAAAGGTACTAAGTGTTCGACCGGCCAAATTCCCAGTTCGTCGAGTAACAAGCCAAATTCAACAACAAAGTACATCACCTTGCTCGATTCTTTGAGAAAGTGGACTCTTAGCTACCGTCACGCTTAATGATGCTCATCAGGCAGCCGCTAAAGATGAAAAATGGCTGTAAACTTAGCAAAAATCGCAAGCAAACCGAACTTCGGCCATTGTGGTTGCTTCACAGATAAAAATAGCTACGTCAAAATGACGTTTTCAGAAACCTTGAGCCTCCAGTGCCTTAGGACAGCATCACTTTTCTCTGGTAGGTCAAATAAAGAGTCACGAATTGTTATTCATCGTTTATAGGTGGAAAATCACTCCGAAAATGTAAAAATAGCTAGGAGTCAATAAGTTAATCACGGTAGTGATTTCCTTTGCTTTCTCTCTTTATAAATTACTAGAAAAATTGAAAACCAGAAACACTCCCTAAATGTGTTTGTGTCGTCGTCAACATTATCATCCGAGAAGTCTTCAAAGGATGGATCGGGAGAAGAGGCATTCGTTGTGTTCAACACAGTTACCCACTAACTCTACACCTGGTCCAATCGCATACCCACCTCTATATCGGGATCTCACAAGATCAAAACTGGAACCGAATACTACATATATGGCGCCATTCAAGGTGGAAAGCTCTCCACGAAATTTTCCTTCCTGCGAGGGAAATAGAGCAAAGTGACATCAAAAGGCAAACCTTCACACTCTCACGAAAGTGCAGAAGCTCAGTTCAAGGCAGTCAAGCTGGATCAGATGGTAAAAACTGATTATAATCGGACTAACCATAAATAAGTCAATTAACCTCATAGGCCACTAATTGTAATGATAGAAACAGCAGATTTAAAATAATATAGCAAACAACTATTTTTAAACTAGAAGTGTTACATTAAGGATTAGATATGTTTAAATAGTCAGTGAAAATTCTGAAGAAGCTGGCAGTAAATCTATTTGATTGTATCTTATTTTAAAAATGTGGTTGCATTTTATTTCAAAGATAAAAGGCGAGTTGGAAGTAAAAGAGAAAACGAAAAGGCGGAATGAAGACGGGTATGAAATGAACTGTTGTTCGGTGTCTTGAAGAGCTTATAATTTAGACAATAAAAAACATGTTTTTCAGTAATAATTGCACAACTTTATTTTCATTAATTTTCTTGCACCTAATTTAAACGCAGGCTACCTGCATTTTTAGCGAAATAAAAAATAAAACTTTGCAGGATGATAACTATAACATTTGCTATTGTAAAATTCATTAATAATTCTAAGTATGAAAACCAACAGGAATGCACTATATTCAAGTCACGTGCATAGTTCTGTAAATAGTGCTAAATTTCAACTGTCTGAAAGCACGGGGAGGGTTTGAAATAGTAGCAGGGAAAAGCTGGGGTTGATGAATTAATTAATACAATACTTAAATGAATTATATACAACCACTGTGGTGGTAACGAAGTGTACAACCACATGTTCTTGTGTGAACAGTCATTTTTAGAAACACGAAAAATGAGACATGAATCACATTTAAAACAAATCAAACAAACTTAGAAGGCAAAGCGTAAACTACACAGATATTCGTAAATAATAACAATCTTTGTTCAAACAATCAACGATTCTAAACAATGACAATTTCACAAGTAATACTAAATAAATACAAGTCATGCATGCTTTCCTCACACATCAACGGTACTACATCAAATTATTCATTCCACAAGGAGTTTACAATATTCACGCGAGAACTAGTGTTGCAGCTGTTTGGTCAAATACATGCTTTCCTGACACATCAACGATACTGAGTTTACAAAATTCGCATGAGAACTAGTGTTGCAGCTGTTATGGTCACATGCATGCTTTTCTAACACATCGACGATACTCTGGCTTAAAAATGTTCATTTCACAAGTTGTTTACAATATTCGTGTCAGTGTTGTATCACTATAGGTGGTTTGCAGCTAATCTCTAGAGACACAGATAACAATGGTGAAACGAACAAATGCTGGTGGACGAACAAAAGGAGCTAATGAGAGATGTATTGTTTACGTCCACCAGCATGGCGGCGATGACGTAACGTGAAAACCACCTATTCACAAACTCTCGGCTTCGCCTCGAGTTTGTAAATAGTGATACAACACTGCCGCTCAAAAACATTACTTGTATTATGTTTATATTCCAGTATCGGTCCAAAGAAATAAACATCAACAACTACATTAGAGAGGGTTTCAATTGAGTGTCGAAAGTTAATTGCGTTTGATTTGGTTTTGCATTGCTTCGCTCTGTGATTGGCCAGCAAACTCGCGCCACTTTCTCAACCAATGAGAAGCAAAACCAAAACCAATCGTGACTTGCACGCGCGTATTTTCCCGCGCTTGGCGTCGGTTGCAAGTAATTGCTTCGAATTCTGATTGGCTCGATGCGCTGTTTCAGTCTGTTGTGATTGGTCAGAGTAATTGCTTTGGTTTTGGTTTTACGACACTCAATTGAAAACTGCTCTAAAACTGCCAAAGCAATAAACATATTTGATACCCAGTTGAGCACAAAATGCAAAATCAGTCGAACCAAAAACAAACAAACAAACAAAAACTCCTTCAGCGAAAGCAAAGTAATAGGACAAATATTAGACAACAAAGAATCCACCAAGAAGGCAAAGAGCTAGACTCTTCTTAAGGTGGCTGGTACCGGTTTTACTCGCGTGGAGAGTCTGGCCACTAGAGCGCGCGTCACACTTTATACGCGCGAGATTTGAAGAACGCGAAAAACAAAAACAAATATGGCGGCGCGAGGCTTTCTTCGAGCAAGGCTATGTTTGTCCTGTTCAAAAAGAAATTCGCATTTATCTGAGGCCGTATGTACTCGATGGACTTAAGCGAATTCAATTTACGTAGGAAAATTTGTTTGTGGAGATTGATAATGCATATTAAAGTTCCAAAGAGATAATTCCCACCTCTACTGCGATCGATCGTGCTGGGAACCAGGAGCAGAAGTAGCCGGAAAGTAATTGAAAAAGTGCAAAAGTGGGATAGCACTTCAATTTTACTTACAGGTGATACATCTCAACATTCTATTATTTCTATGCCTCACCACCTCCTGTTGTTTGCCGCGAATTGTATCCGCATTTGTGTCAGAATTGCATGCAGTTGACATGTGTTCTCAGGTGTTCTGCGAGCAATTTAGTCAATTTCACGCTTTCGCTTGGTGTTATTTAACATAAACATGCTTAGTCATGCCACAAGTTGTGGAGAAATTGTTTTAAGTGAGCCCAAACGCTTGGCCAAACAGTAAAAACAACAACTCTGGACTGTTAAACTCCACCGTACTGACATCAACTCAGCGCGTGGACTGCAGACATGGCTACGGTAGGTGCCCGCGCGTGTACACGTAATGGTTAGCGGCAGTCAGCAAAGCGCATGTGCAAATATCGATCTTTTACAATCCAGATTTTGAAATGCGCGAAAACGCGCGTGGAAATTGCTCAACTCACGAAGGTTTTTGCAAGAAAGCGAGCTCGGTGACCCCCTCTTTTTATTGTTTCAACATTTTTGTCTTGTAAAGAGGAAACGTCACACAAAATTCAAGAAAATTCTATCAGAGAAATTTTACACTACTCATAAATTGCCTTTTCTCGCGTTTATAAAAAATCCGCTTGATAGAAAATTTTAAAAAAGATTTTGCAGTTTCCTTTTCAAATGGTAAAAGTAATCAAGTGAAAAAAATAGTGGGTCACCTAGTTAGTTTTCAAATTAGAAGTGCCAGAAGCTTAAATGTAGCTCTGAATAACCCTCAAGTACCGTTGCCATGGTAACAGCTGATGACTTTATAATAGTTATTTTCGGTCAACAACTAAATTTATAATTTAATATTGCAAAAGTTTCCTTACGGCCTCGGTTTGCCTTTTGCGTCCGTTTCTCTCAAAGTTTACGTAGTGAAAAAGCTGAAAACTGGTACCAGCCACCTTAACGCGGGTCTAGATTCTTCAATTTTACTGAACTAATAAGCATTTTATTTAATTGCACTCAGTTGAAATACCAGAAAATTATGTTCGAGCAAAAGTCGCCGGTCTCGAGTCCCCAAACAATTTTGACTGTGTGGTGGTTTTTCACTTGAGGAAAGTTTGGGAAAATGTAAAGAAAAGCCAGCCGAATTCTTAAATGAGAGTTCAAAAGTCTTCGTAGTTCTATACTTTGCTTCCTTTTCGAAGGAAAAATGGAAAATCGTTCTGTTAACTAGTCTCTTCCGTTACTGTTATACTCCATTACATTTTTAGTCTACTTCGCTGCTAAAAAAGAAAACCAAGAAAAGACCTGTTCACCTCAGCTAGATGCAGTACTGTTAAAGCAATTGCTTACAAAAAGCTTATACCATTTCGCAGGGATCGCGCAGGAAGAGGGGGTTTTTAAACCCGCGTTGCACAAAAAGTATTCAATACATGAAGCTCATATTCATTGGCACATTTATTATACTATGACCTTTCAATATTCAGAACTGATTTATTTGTAGCTCCATCAGAAACTGAATTGTTCATGCTAATGAGGCAAATTTTGGAAACAAGGATTCCCCTATAGAAACATTACGATTATGTAGTTCATGCATAGTACATGAGTGCAAAACAAAAGATGTGCACGGTCATGGACCTTCCAACATAAATCTTGACCTTGATATGAAGTTTTTTTCAGCTGAGCAATTTAAGTGAACCTAAGCTCTTGGAAAACAACACATTGGTGGGTTAGTGGTATCCTAACAATGCCTTCTCTCAGATCGTTCATGGATATAGTGTAACAGTTCTATTCGGCCCCATTTTGTGAGTTTCATCTTTATGCTCAGAAGCTGAGTCAGTTTCACTTCCAAGTTAATTATTGTTTTACTCCACAATGTTAACATTTTCGTATTTCTTTTCTGGTGGCCTCCCTTGCGTCTTCTTAACACAGATCACACAGTCATCACTGTGTGGAACCCATGTTCTCGCAGTTGGGTTGAAGTGTCCAGCCAAGTAACAAGTATTACTGCATTTTGCTCGACATCTCATACATATTGACCATGGGTGGACATTTGTTGAATCAACCAACACGGAAACCTTCCAAACTATTAGCATTTAGTCAGCAAATTTAAAAGCCTCCTCTTTTCGTTCCCCTGGTTTTAGTCTATCAGCATCTAGCATCAACCTTTCGCTTTAGGTCTTTAATTTTGATTCCACAAATTTGACAACTTGGTGCCAAAAGTTTCATGTGGGTTTCCATGCTCTAAAACGAAAAAAAAACAGCATCAACATTACTTTGAAAACCACGATAACACGAAGTAGTTGGTTGTTCGAGAAACAGCTGTTTGGTGTAGTGTTACCAGCCTCTGGACGGCACTTGAAACTCGAACTTCCAAGATAGTCTACCAGAAATCTAGGTTGTCTACCATTTTCATATTTCAGACGATAAGACTTTATCGATATGACATCCGGTTAAAAATATTTAGAACTTCAAGAAAAATCGTTGAGTACAAGATAAAGTTGATAACTGTCCACCTACCTTGAAACGCGGGCAAATATTTCATCTACATCGCGCACATTTTTGCCTAGAAACAAACCGAAGTATTTCACAAAACCTCTCCCAAACACTTCCAATATGGCTACTGATCTGTTGACAAATGGTATCTTCAAAAAAATTACCGGATGACAGCTCAGAGATGCCTGGAAACAAAGGCTTCAATCAACTTCCAACACGTTCGCGAATAGTCCGCCATTTTGGGTGAGAACAATAGCTCAGTGACGTCACGACTGTCCTTAAATTTAGGGATATCCCGGACTGGTAAAGAGGAAGAACAAGCATACACCTTTTTTGTGACGAGTCGTCTACACGTGCAATTTTTCGTATGTGGCTACTTTTATTTGTCATATAAAAGCTAACACGGCAGCTTCTCAGCAAATATATTTGTCACATAAAAATTGGCCAATTTTCCTCGTCTACACTAGCAAATAAAAATTGTCGCATAAAAATTGCTCATGTAGACGAGGCTTTACCCCGCCTTACTGCATAGACGTTTGTTGTCCATAATAATAATAATAATAATAATAATAGTAATTTTATTTATATATATAGCGCTCATATCCTGAGCTCATGGCGCTTTACAATGTAAAAAGGGAAGAAATAATTAACATATCACAAGTATGAAATATAAAAAAAAATTGATCTGGGAACAAGAAAAAAAGTTGTCCCGGGAAGACGAGTAGTTCCTATTCGAAGCGTTTACAAGGAAATTATTTATCTCGCCTGCTAAGATACCCCTAGCACGCAGCAAGGGTACCTCTTGCGCTAGGGTTGTCTAAGCTACCTTGTAAACAAGTCTTTTACTTACCATACTTTGTGAACAGGATCTTACACAGATTCAAACCCGTCTCAAAGGAGTACCTCCAAAGCCCCGATCGGAAGGGTGGACAAATTACAACTTGGCACCAATCAGAGCACATGTAGGGCACCCGTAGCAAAAGCAAGCATGCAAAAAATGCAGAAGCTCATGCGAATTGGCATCTGCAAAGCCCCGATGGCAAGAACAGCATTCAAAACACAATTAAATAAACCTTGAGTAGCATTAGCATATACAAAGGTCCGGTGGAAGTAAGTTCCATATTCAGCAATGTTCAACAGGCTTTATAATCAAATATTCCAGAAAACAAGTGCTGCATCGTTTTCTGCGAATTCTTCTTTCCTTGATTTTGAGATGATGCTGACATGCTTTTTTTAGTAACGAAAAACCTCGCGCAAAACGTACAAGGCGTGCAAGGGCCTTACAAGACACAGGTACAAAACTTGTGTTATTGGCTATATTTCTTAATCGGCTCATTAGCGAATCTGTGCGGTTTTTGCTATTCGCTATTTGTTTTTGAGCCGTTCCATTCTATTTCTTTCTTCAGTTAAATTTTTGTTCCGCTTTCTGTAATGCAACAGAATGAGTTAAGTTCCATTTCCAAATATCCAAACTATTATGTTCCTCCTATCACATCTCTGGTGAGAACAAAATGCCGCGAGTAAAGTAGTTCTTGGGTATTACGTGACAACTAGAACAATTACGTTTTCTAATCTCCTAAAGGTTCTGGCTTGACACAGCTTCACGGCACGACAATTGCGTGTTAAAATTTCATTTCATACCTAAATTTCAACAAAAAACGCTTTTACATTTTTTTTTTGGGTGGGGGGGAGGGGTGGAGTAAGGAGACCCTTTGAAGACGGTTTAGCATTTTTGTCTACGAGAAAGGTATCCATTTTGTATATCGAACACGTCTTCGGCCAATATCACTCTACATCAAAAGAGATTCCTTCGTCGTGATTATTTCGTGATACGGCGAAAACTCAGGAGCTCAACAAAAAGTCGCATGTCATTGTAACAGTTTCCTTTTTTAAATTAAAATATAGTATTCCGGTCTTACATTGAGAAATGTGCTTAAGAATCGTGATACTGAATAACGATGCTTGAATTCTGTACCTTTCCCTCGTTTTCAAAGTTTCAAACATACATTAATTTGTTGCTAGAACTTCCCCTTCCCAGGTGGGGGAGGAGGTACTAAAAATTAATACGGAGAGGCTCAGCCACGATGTCCGACTCCTTACCCTTTGTATACCATTTTTGAAAGAAAATGTACCCCTTTCGTATATCTTCAATTGACAAATGGTACCCCTTTCGTAGTACCTTTCACAAACCTACTTAAGAACACTGCATCCCCTTTTAGCCTTTAGAATGAAGTCTTCTTATCATTTTCATGTAGCGTTCAATAAATTTAAACAATACAGTTATGAGGTATGTGTGCTCGAAATATTTTAATGAAAGGCCCTTTTAAATACCTAAATCACAGATTTTCGTACCCTTTCATTAACTTCGATTCGTTGAAAAGGCACCCCTTTCGGGCGGAGCCTCCCCGTATAGGCCATTACAGGGAGTACCCCCCTCCCCCCCGGGCTAGAACCAAATTCATTTCTTAGGGGATCTCATAACTCCTTTAGTTAGACTCAATTTTACGGTACGTTGGGACAAAAATACCAGTCGTGGATCATTCGTTTTTGTAGCATCATTTATTCATTTACGTCATGAGTGTCTCTTGAAAATACAGCTACGTGATTTTGAGAAAATGCACAACGTTTCTGATTTTAAAAACATCGGTTTCGACAGTTCTTCTGTCATCTTCAGTTTAAATTTACAAAGAGCAAAGTTGAATTTATAGCGTACACATGCAGAATACTGATAAGATAAAACAACACAAGGAAACATGACAATGTATACATTATGTGTACAATACAAATAAAGTTTTAAAATAACACGATAAAGTTGATGATTTAAAGGGAACCTTCGGTCTTACAACAAATTGTTGCTAAATTGTAGGAAATTATTACTAGATTTCAAATTTTGTTATAAGACGTGGATAAAACATTTAAGAGCAGGTCTTTGAGAAAGTGAAGCAAAGTTGGAAATGAAAATTTCTAACCCCCCTTCATTTTTCGTGTGGAGGTAGGTTGCCTGGGGGGAGGGGATGAAGGAAAATGGCCATATAAGGGTCACCTGATGTATCGTTGTCATGGTAACCACAATTGATCACACCCGCCTCCAACCCATGTTTTAAGCAAACATTTTACTCTGAAATGGCCAACAAATATGAGTCTATTTCTAGAGTGAATGTGAGCCAATTCAAACGACATTCCACCAGGAGGTAGGGCTGTTCCTCTACTTTCAAACAAATGCTGTTATAGCATTTTGCCTTCTACAAACAACTAGAAAATAGTGGTTTACTATGTTGCCTGTCGGCCATTTTGACATACATCAAAAACAAGCTCGATCAATTCCACAATTTCTCCTAAAGTACTCTCTTCCCAGACACCAAATTCGCAGCAGAGCTTAAACAGACATTACAGTTAATTAAAATATCAGAAAATCAATTTGGGGAAAATTATATTTTGGCCATGGGCGATAAAACACATTTGATGGAAATTTAAAAACACCTCAAATTTGGCCATTTTCAGACTGGATTGGTTTGCTCTAAAATGGATTAGAGTAAGCGTTTAAGCTCTAAACCTGTTTTCTATCATCTTATCTGTGAAATAAACGTGATGAGTGATGTTTTAGATCATTACGATTGATTGAAACGAAGTTTACAGAAAGCCTACCTTGTACGTTTTGGCAACTTTTAGTGAGACGGCTTCGTGTTTGTTCGCTCCATTTTCTTCCCCAATTCGATAGTCAGATCAAAACTTATAGCCTCTTCCATCTAAAATAGAATTAGGGATGTTTTGAGCCACACTGAGACGCTCGTGTATTTACAAGCATCTAGCTTCTTGTAGACTCGAGTACAGTTGACAAGGTTGAAACACTGTCATGATGTTGTGGTTTCTGCCGTTAGAAAGTCGATCCAAGGAGTTGCACAAATGTTTCACCATGCTTAGTAAACGTAGGCCTGTGGATAAGGTATAGGGTATTTGGCTAAAAGCGGCCGGTTCATATTTTGCGTTCGTCCAGAAGCGAAGGAGTTGTTCTCGAATCAACATGTGTGACAAGGGACAGGAAATGACAAGGCGCAGACTGCTGACCGAATGTTTCATTATTTGTTTATTGGTACAATTTTGTGGCTACAATTTCTGTTTCTTCGTGCTTTGCTGTTTTCATAATAACTTGCCAGATATAACATAAATGGTTTAAGAGCATATACCTCCACCATGCATGACTAATTGGGAAAGGAAGAATTCGGCGAAGTTACATTGCAAGGAGAGGGGCTTGAGCCTTTCAACTTTTGCTCTTGGCAGAGGGCAGAGGTATATTTTCCTGACCGGAAGTATATTTTCAATGCCAAATTAAAAATGCCGTGCTCACTGAAGCTGATTTGCATATCGTAGTAGTCCCAAGAAAATAAACTGACGGCAAATGAATGGAAAGTTGTTCGTTCACAAATTTCACCGGGGGTGGGGTGGGGGGGGTTAACGTTATAATGCGACAGAGAAATTACCAGGCATGTGGAAACCCACGGGCTAGGTTAAAACCGCTAGAAGATCAAGTGCGGTTCGCAGATCTGAAGTAAAATCTTAGTGAGGGGACCGGAAAGAAAATCAGCGGTAAGGATGTATTCAGGCAGATGAAAAGAGCTCGTGGTCAAAATGGCAAACGATTATTTGCCCATGACGATTTCTTAACGCCACAACAGATCTCTTTATACTTCTCTCCCATGAGCGCCAGTCAGAAGAATCGTCCCAGATGCAGTTAAGCCAGCTACGGAGGAACGGAGAGAAAATGCTACACTAGCAGCAGTACCAGACGAGTTAGTTGAGAGCTCCTACTATACATACAAGAGGCCGTTAAACGTCTGTTCCCTGCACAGAGATGAGCTTCAGCCCAAGCTTACTCCGAAAAGTCTTTATACCTGAAATACCCCGCGGCATTCGGGGCGTTTCGGGAAGAAAATGGCAGCCATATACACTGTATGTTAATGCCCTGTTCAGGTTTACCCTAGTAGTATATTTGAAATGCCTCTGAAAGCGGGGGTGTGCTAAAGTTGATATCAAAGGCGTAGTTTTGTTTGCACGCCGCTTGTTGAGAACTCCTTTCAGTGACTCTCAATAACCTATGAACATCATACAGTGTAGAAATTATAAGGGTTACCCCTAGCTTAGCAAATGCAACTGGACAGTAACGGTATGTGGACGTTTAAAGTAATTTCATGTTGGTGTCATTTGATGTATGTCAAAATGGCCGACAGGCAACATAGTAAAGCCACTATTTTCTAGTTGTTTGTAGAAGTCAAAATGCTATAACAGCATTTGTTTGAAAGTAGAGGAACAGCCTTATCTCCTGGTGGAATGTCGTTTGAATTGGCTCACATTCACTCTAGAAATAGACTCATATTTGTTGGCCATTTCAGAGTAAGATTTTTGCTCAAAACATGGGTTGGAGGCGGGTGTGATCAATTGTGGTTACCATGACAACGATACATCAGGTGACCCTTATATGGCCATTTTCGTTCATCCCCCAGGCAACCTACCTCCACACGAAAAATGAAGGGGGATTAAAAATTTTCATTTCCAACTTTGCTTCACTTTCTCAGAGACCTGCTCTTAAGTGTACAAAAAAATCGATATCATAGCCTATTTGTGCTTTTAAATTTCCCGGGCGCGGCCATTTTGGCGTGTAATGCTTAACACAAAGGATTTTCTGCTTCATTTGCATCTGAAAATAGCTGCAACCACTACCCGTCATTAAATCCAAAATGCCCCCCCCCCCCCCCATCCCCCGGGAAATTTAAAGCGAAAATAGGTGAAGATGACATCGATTTTTTTGAACACTTAAATGTTATATCCACGTTTTAAAACAAAATTTTGAATCTAGTAATTATTTCCAACAATTTCACGTGAATGTTTTGTAAGAGTGGCGGTTCCCTTTCATGTGGCTGTTGCCCTGTCCAGACGATTTGGCAACAGCTACGTGACTTGAACATAGAGTGATTTACAATCTCATGAAAAAGGTATGTTTTCTGTGCTTTCTTACTTTGCAAATAAAAAGACTTCTATTTCATTAACAAAAAATGAGTAGTTTCCAGCCAAAAAGGTCGTAGAATTCTGACCTTGTGGACACCGATACGAATTGTTAAGGCCTGAGTTGCAACCATTCGCTTGATTGGGAGTGTTGCCAATCAAAAGATCGTAGTACCCGCCTGAGGCGTTGTTTCCAAACACAGGACCATAGCCACTATTACAGAAAATGGCGTATGCCTCCTTTCCTTCAATCAGATCAATTTTTGTAGGTTCTGAACCACTTGGGTTGACCAGGCTGAACAGGAAGGCATTAGGATCCCTTTTATATTTTCCGGAAGCTGGTGGAAGGAGAAACAGGTAAATAATTCGATCATTATTTAAGTTTAGAGACTCGAACTACAAATAAAGAACAATAAGTCCGGTCATCGAGTCAAGTAAACAGTCACATGCAACCAAACAACAAGACACCTTTCTAGTGTCTGTATCATGTTTTGTCGAGTGATTGCATGTCAGCTTTTGAATTTATTTTTATTGAATTTATTTCCAAATTTGTAAAAGCGGAGCTCCGGCGGCCCGAAGGTCCACTAAGCGGAGCACCATGCCACTCTTAGGAACCCATGAATTGCGTTTCTCATGAATTACATCATCATGGCTAGCGGCATTGCTCGTGAGCGCGTACACACGACGACGAAGTCGCCCAACAGGGCTACGTGTAGCTATATTCTTACCACTGCTTAAGTAGTGATCATAACTGCGATGATCATTCGCATATTAATTAATTAATCCGCAGTTGAAATATATGATTTTCAAATATTCATAGTCATTTGTCTATTATTCACCGGTATATTACGAACCATCTAAATGACCAGCGCCCAGATGGCTTGTTAGCTCAGTCGCTAGAGCACTGCACCGGTATCACAGAGGTCGTGGGTTCGAATCCCGTGCAAGCCTGGAATTTTTTTCAGGCTTTATTTTCACCAGTGAAAAACAGTATACGCTTGCATGGACTACCCAGACAAAATAGAAGCACCGGATCCTATAATAAAGGATCTGATCAGGAACAAATTGTGTAACAAATAAACCAAGAAAGCAAGGCTTGGTTTATTTATTATCACCACCGCTTAAGTAGTTTTCATAAGTGCGATGATCATTCACATATTAATTCATTAATCCGCAGTTCCAATACATGATTTTCATATATTCATAGTCAATCGTAAATTCAGAAAGGAGATCATGTTTCGAGGTCAGTATTTTTTGAAGTTGGTCGCTGCCCAGGTATTGGTTTTCGATTGGATCGCAGGCTTAAGTTAGGTTAACTTAATGTAGTCAGGATACCTAAACCAAAACGAGACTTAATTTATCGCGCGCTTTCTGCGGCTCGCACTCGAGGGGAAAAAAGCGGATCAATTGCATGTGCATGTCTCAAAATCTGACTGAAAGTCGTCAAAAAGCTGTCACGAAAATTTCAAAAACTAACGCGCTTCACTGTTTATTTGAGAAAGTTGGAGATCTTCGTCCAAAGACTGCAAACAACAAAGTTTCGCCTTCTAACCTGAGTAATTCTCGAGATTTTCTGTTTGCATTGGTTAGAATCAGTGCGTGGATGTTAAAAAAACAGACAGCGAAATGTGTCGGCTACCTTTGATAATTTTATCGTTGACGGGTCTGCGAGGGATAAGCCCGTGTGGTTTCGCCACCGCTGTCTTCGTTTTAACTGGATGATGTTTTGTAGCTGATAATCTTTAATAGAAGAAAGTTCTTCGGTGGACTTGGGAAGTAACAGTAAGCTATCAAGGCAGTTCAGGGTTTTTGTATCTTTACACAATTTCCTAGTAGAGCTTCTCTATTTCAAAGTCTTTTTTTTTCCATCCGCTATCAATTTCTGGACCTAGATCAATGTTCGAAACTCTGTATCTCTTCCCACTTAGTTACGGTCAACTCTCTTTCCCCATATATATAGTTATAATAAGTTATTCGATTTCTCTTTTCCCAGGCGTGCATCTGTTGATCGTACCCGTCCTAGAGTTGGGTTTTTTGTCTAAGAGGATATTTCAGTGTTGAAAATTAACCGTTCTGCGTCGCCTATTTGCGAGTGCGGTTTTGACTCTGAATAGGCGAAATAATTCTTTTTGTTCTGCCCAAGGCCTGCCACTCAACTTAATGTCCTCTCTGCTGCTAATATTCTCGGTGAAACATGCATGGTCATCGAGCAGCGATACTACGAAATTTAATTATTTTACTTTATGGTATGAAATCTGTAAATAACGATATTAACTGTGTCCAAAGTTTTATAACTAATACTTATCGCGTTTCGATGACCACTGTTTGATTGTTATTTTAATATATCACTAGCTATGTAAATTTCTCTGTGTTAACTTATCTGTTTTGCTTGTGTGGGTGTTTTTGTGTGTGACCTTGATTTTTGAACTTAAATTTGTTTTATTTTGATCTTCCTCCTAGGTGCTTTTGGGCCAAACAATGGAAAATATGTTGAAATAAAAAAAAAACGATTTGTGTGAAATATCAATGCAGTTCAGGGTTTTCAGTGTGTCTGCTTAGCCAAGCAACGATCCGAGTGATTGCTAACTGACTATTTGTCTTTTCTACATACATTTTATGTCGAAATTGCTTAGCAGTTTTCTAACTAACAACGGGATATGTTTGTTACCTTTCTAATTTCTCCACAACCTGCAAGAATTTCTGATAATAAAAGGTTTCGTAAAGCACTTAAGAATAAACAAATGAGCGATATAAAGAGTGAACGACGTTTAGATGACTCCATGTCATCATTATCAAGTTCGAAATTCATGATAGAATTGATATATATATATATATATATATATATATATATATATATATATATATATATATATATATATATATATAGTAACAATGGTGTGAAAATATTTAGGGAAGCAAAAAGGGAGTTAAAGTATTCTATTGTTAAGGAAAAAATTTTGGCGCGAACTGAATCCGACTGCGTGTTAATTAAGTTTTGATTCCTGATAAACCTGATAAAGAGCATCTCGTAGATCAGGCAGTCAAACTTTGTGCGGTATTTCTTTTGAAGGCGGTAAACTGGTGTTGTAGATTAGTTGCTTGCAGCTTGTGTTCTTCTTTCAGGTGTTTACCAATAGCAGAATGTTTATGTTCGGCGATGTGTTGAAAGAGAGATGTCGGGATGTATATCCAAGATATAAATCTGTATCACACAGATCACATGAAAATTTGTAAACAACACAGTGTGGGAGGTTTGGACTCCACCAATTTGATTCTTTTTTTATTAAAACTTCAGATAAGCATAATGTCAACACTCGCTTCGCAACTAGGACAACATTTTATGTTCCAAAATGCCTCTTTTCTGACTTCATACTTATTTTCAACTAATATACGGTGGTCACCCAACTAGTTTAGCTTTTTAGTTATTTTGGGTGACCAGCAACTGTATGTATTTTTAATTTCTTTCCTGTTTAATTTGTACTTAATTTAATTTTACAGTTCAAATATACCTTGTTGTTGTCCAACAACAATAAGCTACCCTTCGTTGGAATGGAAATTGAAATAAAAGGAAATCAAGTAGCAGCAACCAACAAAGGCCTCCAGTACTGTACTATCAAAGTCACGTCGACAATAAGTATAAACACTCACTCTTGAAAACAATGTTAATTCGCGCACACTGCCTTTCATCTTCTCCAGATCTTTTTGCTAACGGATGTAACAACCTGAAGTCAATGTTCTTCAAATTGAAGTATCCTCCCCGACTTATTGAATCAACCATCAGCAGTTTCATCCGTTCACAAGATCAAGCCGAACCACAACATGAAATCCTACTAGATCAGCCCATTAGAATTGTCTTGCCATTCAAAGATCAGAGATCGGCCGACACTGTACGAAAAGATCTCAGCCAACTTTGCAAGAAAATTGGAAGTAATTTGCGCCCAGTGTTTACTAGTAGAAGAATCATTGCTGATATCAAAGTGGTGGAGGCCAAACCTCCCCTGATTAACCAACATTGCGTTGTTTTTTTAAATTTTCCTGTGATCTGTGTCAGTGATACATAAATAATATACAGATTATGCTGGATATACATCCCGACATCTCTCTTTCAACACATTGCCGAACATAAACATTCTGCTATTGGTAAACACCTAAACGAAGAACACAAGCTGCAAGCAACTAATCTACAACACCAGTTTACCGCCTTCAAAAGAAATACCGCACAAAGTTTGACTGCCTGATCTACGAAATGCTGTTTATCAGGAACATAAAACCAAAACTTAATTAACACACAGTCGGATTCAGTTCGCGCCAAAATTTTTACATAACAATTGAATACTTTAACTCCCTTTTTGTTCCCTAAATATTTTCACACCATTGTTACTATATATATAATCAATTCTATCATGAATTTCGAACTTGATAATGATGACATGGAGTCATCGGAACGTCGTTCGCTCTTTATATCGCTCATTTTTATTCTGAAGTGATCTCCAAGAGTTATCGAGGAAACATATGCATCTTGCAATGTTTTGTTGTTTTGTTGTTTTTGAAGAGCGGTCAGTTCCTGTTGACTGCTCTAAATTGTTAGGTTTGCACTCCTTTTTGTCTTTTCTACGGAAATTTGTGTCAAAACTGTTTAGAGAGATATGTTGGTTACTTGACTAATTTCTCTACCATCTCCAAGAATCATCAAAGAAAACGCATTGTACTATGTGTTTTCTAACAATGTCAGGTTTTTTTTTTTGATCCGCTTTGAATTCCTTTACGCTTTCATGTGAAAATACTTTGAACTTAAGAATGTTTGTTTGTTTCTTTTCCAAACGTTAGGCATCGAATAGTTCACCTGGATCGTAAACCTTTTCGCTTTCGCTGCCGCAATTCAATCTTTTGGACACAAAATTGGCTTAAGAAAGCCATGCGAAGTTGCTTGATGATAAGCCTTATTCTTCATATTTACCGGCGGCGAAAATACAAGCCATTTCCTTTACTCTCTGTTACATTGACGGGAAAGTTGTCTTCTATTTTGTCAGTGTGTGATTATGAGGGTTATTAAAGTTTGAGTATTGAAGCTACAGGAGTGTTAGGGATCATCAAATAGTAAATTTACGAAAAGACGTTTACGCGCGCATTGCCTAACACTCCGTTCTTCGCCAGAAAACGAAGGGAGCGTTCGATCAACATTTCATTTTGTTCCAAAACTGAAAAATGTTTCATTCACAGGTTATAAGTTTCAACTGATAAAGTAGCAGCGTTTAGAATCAACTTACATTCCCATTGTTGCTCCGTATAGCCTCCAAATATGTAGCTTCCACACTTAACCACTATGACAGTCGGTCCCTTACGGTCGCAGCACGAGTGGAAGTTAGCAGCAGCCCATCCATTGCGAGATGCACGATATAACAGGGAAGGTTTGCTCTGGTTGCTTGTTGATGTGCTTTTCAGCAATTTTTTGAGGCCTCGTCGCTGATGTTCGGACAAGATGGTAGAAACTTCGAAAGGAGGTGGTGTAAGCTCATCAATGATTCCTTGAAAATTTGGTTTATCAACGGAGTTGATAATGTAAATTGACCACCGTACAGGGATTCGATTAGCTGACGTTTCGAGCGTTAGCCCTTCGTCGGAGCGAATCGAGGAATTGTGGGTTGTGTATGGTTTATATACAGGAAATGGAGCTACGCTATTGGTGGTAACATGGTAACGTGAAAAACATGAATAAATTAATTGAATGAAAAGCGCTCGTTGACACCGTGGGGATTAAGAGTGCCAATTTGAAAGATCAGTTTTTGCTCGAGATTTTTACGGCTTTCCGTGGTACCTTGATGTAGGGAAAGGCCGGAGATCGACATGTGTTGTTTGGAATGGTTAGGGAGATTAAAATGCCGAGCGACAGGTTTGGATGCGTCTTTGTCATCTTTCTCAACATCACGAAGATGTTCTCGGAATCGGTCACCTAGTCGTCTTCCTGTTTCGCCGATGTATAACTTTTTGCATAATGTGCAGGTTATGCAATAGATAACATTTGCGGAGGTACACGTGAAATGATCAGTGATCTTAACAGATCGCTTAGGGCCCGATATTTTGTCAGTGTTTTGAATGAAAGGACAAGTTTTGCATCGCGAGCGCGCGCATTTAAAAGTGCCAGGTTGTTCAGTCGTTTTGAATGCGCTTTTAACTAGAAAGTTACCTACATTTTTGTCGCGTTTGAATGAAATCAGTGGTGGTTCCGAAAAGATTCTAGCAGTTTCTGGATCATTTTGCAGTATCTTAAAGTTATTTAGAATGATGCTTTAACTGGGTTATTATGCGGGTGAAATGTGAGGGTGAATGGAATTCTGTCATTCTTTTCCTTTTGTGACGTCTGTAGTACTGACTGTTGATCAATCTGCTGAGCGCGGTGATGGCCCGATTGAACTACAGAATCAGGATAACCACGTTTCTCGAAAAAATGGCACATTTCCTCTGATTTGTTGGAAAAATCAGAGTCATCACTACATAGACGTCGAAGTCTAAGAAATTGAGAATAGGGAATGGCGTTTTTGACATGAGATGGATGTGAAGATGAATACAACAAATAACTGTGAGAATCGGTGGGTTTGTAGTGCACACTGGTACATAAGCCGTTGCCGCTGATAAAAACTTTGATATCAAGAAAGGCCAGGGAAGTTTCCGAAATTTCCCAGGTATATTTTAGAGCCGGGTGAAAGGAATTAACGGCGCTTATAAATTGATTGATTTCCTCCTTGCTAGACGAAATTGCGCCGATACAGTCGTCAATGTAGCGACCGTAGAGTTCAGGTTTAGGACCGTTGTACTGATTGAAAAATTGGTACTCGTACTGATCATTTCACGTGTACCTCCGCAAATGTTATCTATTGCATAACCTGCACATTATGCAAAAAGTTATACATCGGCGAAACAGGAAGACGACTAGGTGACCGATTCCGAGAACATCTTCGTGATGTTGAGAAAGATGACAAAGACGCATCCAAACCTGTCGCTCGGCATTTTAATCTCCCTAACCATTCCAAACAACACATGTCGATCTCCGGCCTTTCCCTACATCAAGGTACCACGGAAAGCCGTAAAAATCTCGAGCAAAAACTGATCTTTCAAATTGGCACTCTTAATCCCCACGGTGTCAACGAGCGCTTTTCATTCAATTAATTTATTCATGTTTTTCACGTTACCATGTTACCACCAATAGCGTAGCTCCATTTCCTGTATATAAACCATACACAACCCACAATTCCTCGATTCGCTCCGACGAAGGGCTAACGCTAGAAACGTCAGCTAATCGAATCCCTGTACGGTGGTCAATTTACATTATCAACTCCGTTGATAAACCAAATTTTCGTGTTTCACTCCCCCACCCACGCAGCACCACAGTTTCTTTAGAAACTAATCCCTTTATTCAATGATTCCTTGAACTTGATAAAACTGAGTTTCCTCAAGCAATTCTTCGCGCATTAGTTTATCACCTGGGAGAAAAAGGCGCCCCGTGCGAAGGTAATTCAGGATATACGGGAAGTGAGTTCCATCGGGATCAATGAAATAAGATCCATCTTCAGCAGGCTTTGTAAATCTTCCTGAAAACATTGCGTGTAACATTGAGCCTGAAAAAAAAAGTAAAGAAAGCACCATTTTAGTCGAATCCAAAACAATCAAACTCAAATTACTTACCAGTGCACGTTTCAGAATTGTAACTATAACTACTGATACCTGGATCTTTCTTCATGGTCTCCAGACTGGTGGAAAACAACTGGCCGCCATGAGCTGCAATGTTTTAGAGAAATGAACGTGCTTAAGCTTCTTTGTCGCTGCATCAAAAGCTTTCTTTTCCTGGCGAACTTTCAAAGTCTCGCTTTTTAAAATATCGAAGGCTTCTTTAATGAGACTGGTCACGTTGTCAAGTGTTCCATCGTCCGGTAAAACAAGTTCTCCGTCCTCCCGATCTGCGCTTCGAGATGATGCTGACATGTTTTTCGGGGTACGAAAGACTGGTCAATTAATGCGAACATGTATGTACTGTCTCACAATGTAAGGACAACGTACAAGTAGACTTTTGGAGTTACTGTGTCACGAGATATTTCCATATTGATTGACGTTCCTTATCTACTGTGTGCTAATTGGCGTTGCCACTCAAGCATCTTACTGTTTTTTCTTTTATCTCGATTCTAGGAAAGCCGTGCACATTTCTCAGAAATTTCGTCAAGTTTTTCATGCATAAGGCGTTAAGCAGGAACTCAAGCGCGGTGGCCTTCCTAGTAGGAAGGTTTGTGTGTTCCATTGCCAGGCTCAACAGTGACGGTGAAGCCTTTTCTTAAGATGTATAAATGATTACATCTTATAGGACTAACGAGATCTTCTTTTCCCGGGTGCATTTCTTAGGCTTCACATTAATTCGGCTTGATCAGTGCATCTTCCTGATCAAAAGTAATCATAATTGATATCAATAAGATTATTGCTATAATTAAGTCCGTTCACTTAACGCATTGAGGCCTGTCTGAATTTCGTCGCGTTTCAGTAAGTAACGTGGGAGACAGACGCTTTTTTTTTTACATATTCATTATACAAACTAAAAGTAATCAAAGATTATAGGAGTGTCGACGCATTCAATGGCACCAGTTGCTCTATGGATCGTAACCTCTTCTGCCCCCAGCATCCGGTCTGTTTCAGTTCAGCTTAATTGAGTTTCTAATTTTCATTTATATTTACCTTTTTGTTACCACAAAAAGTCAGCATCTTTTCAAAGTATTTGGCGTTTTCTCTTCAAATGATTAAATAACTTCCCAGGCAAATTAGATCCTGATGCCATTCTGGTGAGAGCAATGTACTTCTAAGCCGTTTAACTGAGGCTGCTTAACTTAAAAGTTTCCACTGATGCGCATAACAACATCGGACAGTCATTCGCAAACGATTTTCGACATCTCGATCGCACAATTTAGCTTTTAGCTATTCTGTTTCCATACGCATAACTGCTTTGCGTACCCTGATGAAATCAAGTGAAAGGGGGCATAAAAGCCAAAGGCTAACCTATCTTTTCATTTGTCAAAACGTATGACGTGTTCAAAAATCGTTTGAACATAAGTCAAGGCTGACCATTCAAAATACCGTCATGGCGAGGGGCTTACGCGTGGGATTCCGACGAAAAGCTGAATAATGTTTTGAATGTCCGAGTATTATTGGTGCCAAACAACGTCTCACCAACTTGTACTTCTTGGCAATAGACGGTAGGATAGGGAGACTTTTGTTACCTTTTCTCGAGACAAAAAGAGCACAATCGGAAGTATAATTTGTAGTATTTAGCCTGCGGTTTTGCTCCATTGTATGCCTCCTCCTTCTCGTACCTGCGAGAAATTTTTGTTGACCGACAAAACCTGCAGTATTTAACTGCGGCACAAGTGCGACGTATTAATCAACAGTCGTATTTCTGCCGCACTTAATTGAATACAATTCGACACGGCAGAAAAGCGGCGTATATGAACCGGGTCTAAGCCATGCTGTTTAGGCATAAAGTTGATAAAAGAATGAAACTTGGCAGGTTAATTAACTAGCCTTTATGTGGAAACTCACGGCTTGAAACGTTTCAGTGAATGTCAGTGAATGTCAGTCGTTGTCACCAAAATAGAACGTGGAATCGATTTCTTTTTGCTCGTCTCCTAGCCACAAAAAATATGATGTTTTCCCAAGTTACACATAAAACGAGTTCGGGCGTAAAGAGTTAGAATCAACCGTTCTCACGGAAACGAAATTTCACTTATTTTTCTTAAGTTCCCAGTAGGTCACTACTCCATCACTTTTGGTTCAACCGCGGTTGTACTTGCGAATAATCATTACTGCACTCCATCCGTTCTACGCGGAAAAGGAAGGTGGATGGAATTCGCAAGATAAATAGGTTGTCTCTGTGTTTGTCCAGCTGTCATAGAAAATGACATCCAAACCACCGCAGCGTACTTCAGTATATTGTATACACGCAACTGGAGGATATGCATGCCGACAAACTCCTTGAAGTTTTGCTAGAGGCAACCACACTAATCCATGAATCAAAGCCTGAGAAAACAGGAGGGAGGGGTTGGTCTGTTTTGTATGATGATCATTCGTGTCATTCGTAGTATGGTCTATACTTTACGAATCGGACTATCTCTGTTAAGACGGGGAAGATAAGTAAAGAAATTTTGCTTCCTACACAATTCTGGCGGAAAGCGTCAAGTGAAATACAACATGGAACTTAAACAGCTGAAATTTACTATGTGCACATTTCATTGTAGAATGCTCTTAAAACTATGTGACATCTCTAGTGACAAATTTCATTAGAAAAAATATCCAAATCATAGCTTTTATTTACAGTGACAAATTTCATTAGGAAAAATATTCGAACGATAGCTTTTATTTACAGTGTTACATCAGTAATTAGAAAATGTACTATACTGTAATTAGCTCCCAAGTTAATAAATCAGGTTTAAGTGTATAAGTAAAGCTTGATAGCCCTGTTCTGTACTTAAACCGTTAGTCAAGTTCAACGTGTATGACAATTTTGTCGAGAAATAATCGCGCGAAAGTTAACTTTGCCAAGAGTTCAGGCAACGCTTCATAATTCCTTGTAGTCGTTGTAAAAGGATCAACTGAAATCTACTGAATTGCGGCAATAGCTGCAACAGAAATGTTCATTAACTCGTGCAACATAACTGTGAAAATAAAGCCTTCCACTGAAAAACACACTTACTAAAAACAGCGCGCGGCTTATTTAGTTATGTTCTAAAACGAAAGGGCTGATCCTACCTGGCCATTTATCCTTACCTCAGTGGATTAGAAAATTTAGGGAAAATAACACATTGAAGAGAATAAGGCACTTTCAGTTTGTATATTTGATTTCATGTCATATTGAAAATACAGAAATACAACCATTTAAACTGAATGCTGCGAAATAATTATGCGTTAATTAACAATTCAAAGCAGTACAAATGTTGTGGTATTAAGTGGAATTTTTTTTTTTTGAAACAAATATGTTTATATATTTCAATAAAATGGGCCACTACTTACACAATTACTTACATCATTTACACGACTTTACTTACATTAATGGCAATAAGGAACTCGGGCTACCTACATACTACTTACAATACGGCACTTTACTACTTACTGAACGGTACTTACATTGCTTACTGAGAAACAATAGTAACTAATGAACAAAAACAAATTATTGCAGTATACAGCATAGATACAATAAAAAAAAGTGGCGTAATGACAGGAACAATGAGTTAAGATAGATAAGGAGACAGTATCCATTTTTTTCTAAATAAGTCTTTCCTACTGATTATTTTTTCAGTTTCATATTTTGCAACAATTTTTGCTCTGTTAAGTGGAATTGCAATGGAACTTTTATTTTGATGGATCATTACTACTAATCTTTATAGGTTATAACTCTTATATATGTATCAAAGAAATGCCCAATCATTGGTGTACAAGTTATGAAACTTTTTTTGACGTAGGTTAAAATAGTAACACTATAACCTGATAAAAACACACCTAATTTCAACTTTAAGCGACAATAACTCTAACACGACCTCAGGGGTGACCCCCACCTTTTATTGCCAGGAGATAATTAGCATAATAAAATTTAAATTGGCTCTGAATCCGCTCCAATAATAATAGGAATTCAAAGCGGATCAAAATCAAAGCATTGGAAGAAAACAAAGCGCGATGCGTGTTTGTTCGATATTCTTGGCGAAGGTGGAGAAATTAGACAGGTAACAAACATATCTCGTGGTATACTAGAAAAATTGCTAAGCAATTTTGACACAAATGTCCGTAGAAAAGCCAAAAAGAATTACGAACCTGGCAATTTAGAGAAGTCAACAGGAACTGATCGTAGTTCAAAAACCGCAAAACAATAACACATTACAACATACGTAAGCTGATGTTTCTTCGATGATTCTTGGAGATGGTGGAGAAAAGACAAGTAACAAACATATCTCTTAGAAGTTAGAAAAATTGCTGAGAAATTTTGACACAAAATGTCTCTAGTAAAGACAAATATATGTGAGTACAAACCTGATAGTTTGGTCAGTTAGCAATTACACGGAACACAGAGCTGCATAATAACGTCATTTCATACAAAATCGTGGCTTGGCTAAGCAGATAAAACCTTGAACTGCCTTGATAGTTTTGCTGTTACTTCCCATGTCCACCGAGGAAACTTCTTCAATTCGCAGCGACAAAAAACGAAGACAGTGCTTGCGAAAATGGCTTATCCCCCGCATACCCGTCCACGATAAAATTATCAAAGCCAGCCAACACAATTCGCTGTTTTTTAAACATCCAAACTGCTCAAACAAAAAATCTCGAGAATTACTCGAAGGCAAAACTTCTTGTCTTTCGACGAAGATCTTTTTCAAATAAAGCGTGAAGCGCCATTGTTTTTGACAATTTCTTGACAGCTTTTTGACAACTTTCCGTCATATTTTGAGACATGCTCATGCATTCGATCGGCTTTTTTTCTGCCCTCGAGTGTGAGTCAGTGTAAGCCGCAGAAATAGCGCTTAGGTGCCCGTTAACCTGCCTTGAGCCTGCGATCCAAACGAAAAGCAATACCTGGTCAGCGGTCAACTTAAAAGAAAACCAGCAGACCTCGATGAGCCACGGTTGCTTGCTTGAACATTTGATCTCAACTTGAGCCCGCGATGTGGTCACGTGATACTAGTCAGCGGGTACCTTGATTTTACATGTGTCAATTGACCTTAACATGGTTCTCCAGAATCAAAGATGTACGCTGTATGGTCAGCTGGAGTATGGCTGCCATGTATTATTATTATTATTATTATTATTATTATTATTATTATTATTAGGATATTATTAATTATTGGGCAACGTCGTCGTCGTCGTGCGTGACGCCCACGAGCAATACTGCTAGCCATGATTACCATGAGAAAAGCAATTCATGGGTTCCTGTGAGTATGGGGCTCCGCTATAGAGGTAACAACGTATAAAGATTGGAAGTGATGATCCATCAAATTACAAGAGGTGGAAGGTGCTAGAAACCGGCGTGAATCACCGTAAGTATCCTTTTCACCTGTTTAGAATATCACCCCTCATTTACGGGCACTTAGTTTTCGGACCTTCTCTTGTTATTTTTTTATGGCTACACCTCTATTGTTTTAGGGCTAGATTCTATTGCTTTTAGAACCAATCCCGTGAGGTTAGATTGCCCCCTCCGCAGGGGTGATCTGAGAGCCAGTGTGGGAAGCATACCATTTTCCCACCAAAATTATCCCAAAGAACGCATATTCTGAGTAAATCGCATTCTGTTGATCCTGTCCATTTTGTCGACGGCGGTAAAATGAACGGAATACGATTCCATACATTCGGTAAATAGAATAGGCCCCAAAAGAACCAAACTACATTGTTTAAGTATCCCTTTTTCCAGTCCACTCTGTGGATAAATAAAGTTTTGATTTGATTTGATTTTGATTTGAATAGTCCCAAAAGTCACTATTTACTTCTTTTGACAGTAAAAATATACCATAACCGAATCGCAAAGTTCTGCATTGTTTTGTAAATAGTTAGGTGTCCCCTATTAGCAGAGCGATTTCCCTCTGCTAGATGTTTTATCGACACGTTAATAAAGTTTAAAATCTAATCGCTGGAAGCTTATTTCTTTTCATAACACCAATACGGTATCATCTGCGCATTTTTTTTTCGCCGTGCAAAATATTTAATCCAAGACTCCGTAAGTCTTGGTTAGTGAAAAATCAAACTCGAGAGAATTTCTCATTACGCTTTTCAAATGTGATTCCCTTCTTAATGAGACGCAACGTTTGATTGGCATCTTCAATCTTGTTCTCGAGTTCCTGTAGCTTTTCTTTGCTTATGTAACACTTGACACGACTGGAGCGGTCCGATAACCTTCTCGTGAGTGCGATCGACATTTCGCGTCTGGTCCCTGTAAAAACAGATAAATACGATGTCACAACACTAATCAGATCACTAAAATCGTTCTCATTGCCCTAACTTAAGGTTACTGTTAGCCTTCAGGGGTTCCTTTCAGAAAATCGCTCATGTGCGCGTTACCCCAGAAAAATATATATCACTGGATCAGCTAATAAACTATAAAATCTGAAAATATCTCTAAATTTAACAATTTTTTTTTATATATGTAAGCGCGAGAGTTCAAAGGAAAACTGATAAATAAATAAATGTTTGCTCTACCGAAATAATATCCCTTGCTTTTTCTATATCATTCAGGTGATAATTGGCTAGCAAAGTGCGTGATGATTTTCGATATCCCGATTGGCTTCCGAGAAAATCCATTGTAAAGTTGGCCAGTAGAATAATTTTTCATGCGTGTCACGCGCTTGGACTCCAAAGGAAAAATATTTCGAATTTTGTAAAAGCCTTGCACACTTTGGTGCAGTAATGTGTGAGGAACATTTTCGCCAAATTTCGTTATAATCCAATAAATCTAGATTGAGATGAATTCGCCGTTTGACTGGAGGAAACACACGCAAAACTAAACCCCCATACTTTGCCCTCCAAAGATTTGCACCGTTTTCACACCCCATCGAAGGTGCTTTCAAAGCAACCGAGGGCAACCGAGGAACCCCCTGAAGATGATATGTGACAAACTAGCTTCATTCACTGGCTGGAAAGTTGATTCCACGTTCAACGCGAATGCGTAGTATTTATCTTTAGTTATGATCGGAAGAAATAGGTTTCATGCTGCAAATTTGTCTAATAATAAAATCAAAAACCACCTCCTCTCAATTCGTTCGAATGGCTGATGTAACTAAAGGATGCATTTTGAGGTCCAGAATGAAGCTTCGCGCCAAAAATGTCAAAAGACGGCTGGATCCCTAATGGGACGGAATTTATACACCGTCAGTTATTTATTAACCGCCCCGAAAATCATTTTTCTAGCGTTTCTCACCTTCGTTTACTCATTTTGCAAGTCTTTTACCAATTGCCGCATTTATATTCGTCTAGCCAATGAGTACAAAACTCAAATTTCAAAAAAAATTGATCCTCAAAGGTTTACAGTAAGGCCACGAGCTTCCTAAGGGGGTCCGGGGACATATCCCCCGGAAATGTTTTGAAATCAATATTCGCTGAGATGCAATCTGGTGCATTCTGAGATACAATTTTGAGAAATGTTAGAGTGATATGTTACAGTGTCCATAATGTCGCTATTCAACTCATAAACAGAATGGACAGCGCGATAATCGAGCCTGCTGTAAGGCCAGCAGTTTGTAATAATCCATGTTCCTTGTCATATAGTATCCTTAGACAGGGAATACTTACCTCATGTGCACTGACCTTGTCGCGTCTGGATGATTTTTCCGATGTAGTTACTTATATACTGTAATGTTAACAATATTTTTTGGTGGGAAGCTGGGCATTTTGGGGGATGAAGCTTCTACCCCTCAAGTACCCTAGATAGAACCCTGCCTGGATATCGTGTTCCAACAGCTCCACCATTTTCCCAGCGGAAACTGTCTGATATTTTCTAGATTGACACTCTAAATTCACCAAATTTATGTTTTCTTATGGTCATCGTTCACTACCTTTGTTTCTTATCATAATGATATGACTTTTATTTTTTTATGATTTTACATGTAACCTGAGCGTGATTCAGTAATACATTCCAGCGATGGCAAAGCTAATAAACATTAACATAAACATAATTTCAATTCAGTCATTTATAAATTTATAAATTCCGAAGCCTTTTGTATAGCGTATAACCTTTATTTGTAATATGATAACGAGTGGCTATACACAACGTAACGTGTGGCTGTAAGCTTGGTTTTTCCTGGATCGCAAACAGTTCTGTCATCGTCTGCGATTATATGGAAACACACATCTGCGATCGTTTGCGATCCGGCTGCGATCGTGATCGCAGACGATCGCAAAAAAAAAAAATAGTACCTTCTGCGATCGTGTGCGAACAACTATGATCGACATGTGATCATATGGAAACTAAAGTTTGCGATCTGCGATTGAAACGCATCCCATAGTATGCCGAACTCAGTGCCATGTTGCAAGAAACAAAGCTCGCGCGCCTGCTTGTTACAAAGCTAACTACTGTTATAACGCGTGGCCAAGAGCGAGCACGGCAGCGTTAGGAACGAGAAATTTATGGAATTATTTGCGCTGTACGAGTATCTTTACAACCAAAACAGTGAGTATTTTAAAGATTAAAGCAAAAGACAATCGGCTGGGCAAAAATTGGGAACAAATTCCAACTGGCAGCGGCAGAAGTGCGTACGAAAGATGTTGCAGCGAACAAAAATGCTAACAGGTAGATCGGTATGTGGCCCCAAGTTACGGAACTGCCTTCCTAGCTATATTAGGCGTAGCTCCAGTGTCAGCACTTTTAAATCATCTCTGAAAACTTATCTTTTTAAACGTTATTTTATTCATTAGGTAATGCAAGTTTTATTATTCTATTTTTTTCTTTTAATTTCGCAGCACGAAATAAGACGTTTATACAAATTTATCGTCAGCGTAAAGTTCCTGAAAGGAGAACAGAAAACTTTACGCTTCGTTTTTAAAGTAGCGTAAAATTGCTGAAAGTTTAAGGAACGTAAAGTCGCTTAAAGGTACCGTAAAGAGGGGTAAAGTGCCACTTTACATTCGCTGCTGAAATGTGGTGTAAATAGACAGCTTTACGCTTCATGTTAAAAACAGTTCATTTAGTGGGGGTCCGCTTTCCTCTAGTAGTACTCGAGTAACAAGGCACCAGCCAGTTGTCTAAAGCTACATGCAGGCAATATTTTATTTCCAATGTGATATTCATTAGCTCTTTTAGTTAAATCCAATTTTAATCTTTTTCATGGCTAGGTTTTGATATATATATATATATATATAT
>JAEMWC010000415.1:150000-177500 GCA_016490735.1 Pachyseris speciosa | reverse complement strand
TAGTGCTTTTCGTGCGCTCTGAATTGTTAACTCGGAGGTGATTAGCAAGTACTATTCACCTCCGAGCAGTCGGCGCGCGAGATTTTACAATTTCCGACCGCTTGTCGGTATATTGTCACACATAAAGTAATCTTTTGGTCCCCTAAATATTCAGCTTGTGTGGTGCATACTCAGGGGCGGATCCAGGATTTTTTTTTAGGAAGGGGTGCACCACTAAGGAATAGCGTAACTGACTGGTGACCGAACGTAAACAAATTTTAATAGCGAATACGAGGAAGAAGGCTTTTGCCTAGGCAATAACATAATACCAACACCAATAAACCACATAGTTTTTTTTTTCGCAGAATACCAGTTGTATTAGAAAGCCTCAGGTCATCTCAGGAGTGGGGAGGGGGTGGGGGGGGGGCTGCGCATCCCCTGCACCCTCCCCCTAGATCCGCCCCTGATACTAAAACAATTATTCATCTCAGTGTCGGTGAAAGTGGTGGATATTTACCTAGCCGTTTCGCGGCTTGGTAAATATCCACCACAATTCACCTCCTCTTCGGTGAATAATTGTTAACTAACCGGGTACGAGGTCTGTACTGTAAGTTACGAACCCAGTTTTTATAAATTCATGGGGAAAAAACGAGGAACCGAAACTTTAGTACGGACCACGTAAACGAGCTTAGTAAGATATTTATTATATCTCCGAGGTTAATTCGGTGCGCGGGAAAGAAAATTAGTTGAAGTCAAGCGGGCCGTACTGTAGAATACGTCCCGCAAAATTGACCAATCACAACGCGTGTACTAAGTGAGATATACAATAATAGATAATATACAATATAATAAATAGATCAGCCATTCAGAAGAGTCACTCTAAACAATTGATTGTAAACTTAGTTATCAGCTAATGAATCACTATAAAAAAAACGAAAATTTTCGATTAATTAAGTCATGGAACAACTTCGCTGCCTAAGAATGAACTAGTCTTTTTTTCAACTAAGGCTCGTAATTGATCCTATATAATGAAGCCCTTGTTTGTATAGACAATTCATTCTTACAACGCCTACCGGTACAAAAGGTTGATCAAAATACGTCTCAGCTATTTCAAAAAGGTCTGTCTCCATTGTGTACCGCTTTTCCCGCAAACAGTTGGCCAAGTCAGCATTCTTCACTTTCGCACCAAATTCCAAATCATTCTGTTGAATAACTTGCTGAACGCTGAGCTTTATCGCGGGAAAATTTTGCTTGAAGTAAACAAGCATATAGGCATCCATTAAAGCACCTAAGCAATGTAAAATGACATTTCACATTAAATGTGACTCCCGCATGGAAAAAGTAAGGTTTGAAATTGAATCCAAACTTTAGTTGAATCATTATCGTAAAGTTTAGTTGAAAGAAAGTGTCACTGAGAGCTTGTTGAAATGTCGGAACATATTTTAGGCCCCGTCCACACGTATCACGGATATTTTTGAAAACAGAAATATTTTTTCCTTCGTTTTTGCATTTCCTTCACACGTAAATAGCATTCTCGAGCACAAAACATTGAGATTTTCGAAGACGGTCTCCATAGTGGAGTTTAAAAAACGCCGTCTAATCGTGTTCGTACGGACGGACGAAATACGCTCTGAACACTTAAAAGGCAGAATCAAAGCAGAAATCTACTTTGCGAGACCCTCCTCCCCCAAATCAATGTTGTTTTGGGCTCGAGATTGTGTTCAGTGCAATGGCAGGTTGACGCATATCAACATTGAGGAGGGGGAGGGGGGCAGAGAAAACTTTTTTAAGTACTTTGTTGTCAATGATCTAACGCAATCGGGGTTTTCGTCATAACGTGTGGCATTTTCTCAAGGAGTTTTATCCAAGATTGTAGGTTTTCGAATTCGGTGATAACATAGATCGAGTCCAGTCTGTTTTGGTTTATGCGGGCTTGTTTATTACTAGCACTGCGCATGCTCTATAAGGGAGTATACTGTATTTCATCATTTTTAGCGTTTACGTGTGGGCGGGTTTCAAGAAAAAATTAAGGTGTAGGTTTAACTTCCGCCAAGCCAATATACCGGATATCTTCAGTTAAGCAGAACAAAAATTGTTTTCATGCTGGACAAAATGATTTGGACAGTACCGGGCTTTTTTAACGCTTCTGGGCCCACATTCAAGGACCGCGGAGGGGGAGGGGCTGGTATGGCTAAAGCCCTAACACAGTTTTTCTTGGATTGATTTTTCAGGGCTCCAGCTGACATGGGTAAGGTATGAGATTTATCACTTGAACTTTGGCCTGCAGATGTCTCCTCGGTCCCTGAACTTTCATGTGTGGTGGGATGATGTTCCTTTTGGCTGCTGGACGACCTAGAGGTCTATTTACGGAATGTGTCATGAATGTAACAAGTTAGTGACCATGCAATAGTGAGTCACCGTAAGAGCCATAATTAGTCAAATACCTTGCACTCTACCACTTGTCAATTCCTCCTGCATTTCATATGCTGTTGCAACCCCTTTAAAGGAAAACACAAAACGACACCAGTATTTACTGCTGAACAACGGGACGAATGAAAGAAAAAATGACTGGACGATTGATATCCAATCCTCTACCTACGAATTTACCTACGATGTTTCTTCGTTCGTATACTTACAGTGCATTGATTTATTTTGATTTAAATATGAGAGAAAACTTTGCAACTGCAGAATAAGTCTCTTATGAGTTAAATTAATTTTTGTAATCATTGCCGATCGAATGCGTGCTACAATTCTCATGAGAATTGCGTAGGCTGGAAAAGCAAGCTGGAGAGCTTTGCTCAAATGCCGAATCCTCCCTCCTCAAAAAGAAAGAGCAGTAGATGTTCATTGGAATTAAGCCCCATTTCTGCCTTCCCCTTGCCTTCCCCTGCCTTCCTGCATACTAATAAGTGTCTCCTGCATATTAATGAGAGTCACTCTAGTACAATAGCAACAATAGGCTTGCCTAGGCTTGTTGCTACTTAGAATTGAGGAGGAGGAGGAGGGAAAGCAATAGAATTAAGGAAGAGGAGGAGGAAGAGGAGGAAAATATATGTCGAGGGAAAGTTTTATTGCTTTTGCAGTAGAGAGAAACTTTGATTTTTATTCATTCTGTATTTTTATCTTTCTGTATTCGCTAATATAATACAGTACATTTTGTCCCCCAAAAACCCTGTCATACATTGCTCACTTGTTTACATTGATCTGTCAAAACAACTTAAGCCGTCTGTTTTTGTTGTTGAATGGTAGAAGGTTGTCCAATGGGCTTCTTTACTGTAGAGTTGGTATGCAAATGTAGGGCACTGCATGTTTGCATAATTAGCTAGTGGCCAATTGAGCGGAAAGCAAGAGAGAGATACATGAGCATTCAAAGCAACTTGGAAATCGTTAACGGTTAAGCAAGCCATTTTAACAGTAGTGATCGATAAACGTTTCGAATTAACTGAAAGTCTCGGAGATAAGTTTTTCCTAGCATACGAATTGCAAGGAAGATAGTGCTTTCAAAAACTACCCGCTTTTATTTTGAAAACATAATAGAGTTTGGATTACACCAATCCGTGTTAACTATTGGCAGGTAAGTCTGGGCAAACCTATTGTTTTTATTGTACTAGAGTGTCGGGCATTAGTATGCAGGAACGCAATATTGCCTTCAATTCAGTTGGCAGTTTGAAAAATCTAACTAGACACCTAGACAGTTTTACCTAGACACAAACTGGGGTACAAATCACTTAGCATCTGCTTTCTTATACTTCTCTACCGTTTCCTTATTTATTAAATATGAGTGTGACAACTGCTACCAGATTGGTTGTCTGATTTGTGAGAACATGTCACAACATGTGACAACCACCGTATCTCATCAAGTCTATTGTTTTGTACTAGAGTGACGCTTATTAGTATGCCTATCCACATGTTAGTATGCAGGAACCCTATTTTACCTAGGCAGTTTGAATATCAATGCTTTACCTAGGCTACTAGGCCAAACTAGGCATTAGCTAGGCCAAAACGGGGCTTAATTCCAATGAACATATACCACTAGAAAAGAAAAATTAATTCACCTTAATGTCACACAGCGCGGTTTTTTGGTGTATGAAAGACGGTGCTGCTTTACTTACGTTTAAGAGCGGCCTGATTTCGGAATCCTGTAGTACTTTCAATTGAGTCGAGAAGAGCAACCAGCTGTCCGAGAAATAAATGAGGATTGTCAAATTGATGAGGATTATACAAGAAGTTAACAATTAAAACTTGATCCAGAAAGATTATACCACACAATGTAATGAATTTCAAGACCGTTATTTGGAACAAAAAGATACTTTTTTTTTCAGTTACTGTTAGAAAACAATGACTCTCGACAAGGTGGTAATAAGCGTATTGTTCTGCCATCTTCTTCTATTACATTTTTTCGATTTGAATTGAAGTTGTTCAGTGTTCTGTGAAAGCGTTTATATTAACGAAACAGGAAAAAATTGAGGCGGATTATATCCAGGGGGGGTTATAATCGAAATAAGTTTTGGTTTACAGGTCGATAGACCCATTCGGCTTACTTAATGTTGTACCCAATTCAAATCTCTGTGGGATTAAAACGTTTTGTTCCAGGTATTTCCATATCATTTAAATATTAATGCTACATTACAATGCAAATACAATACACAAAGAATCTTAAGCCCAGGAGATTTGAATTGGGTACAACACTGAGTTAGCCGAATGGGTCTATGGGCCAAGAGATGGGCCTATAACCGGTAGGGGTTATAACCGGAGTTTTATGGCATAACATTATAGTCATCTTATATTACGTACTACGAAACAGTTACCACGAAGCCTGTTGGATATGAGATGGCAGATACTCGTCAACAAATCTCGTACTGCCGAATCCGAATTGCTTTATCTCAGATCCAACAAACAGGAGTGGATTGTTTGGCCATTTTTATACTAGAGACACATAATCCGTTGGAGACGAGCGAACTTAGCCCCAAACGTTTGCCCTGCGTCTGTTTAGAACGACTAATATAAAGACGGGCACAAGACGCATTATGCGACTAACCGAATTATCTTATCTAGTGCGTCTTTCAAGATGCACTAAAGCGGATAATTCGTTTAGACGCGTAATGCGTCTCGTGCCCATCTTCATACTAGACGAACCAAACAAACGCTGAACAAACATTTGCCCAAGTTCGTCCCAGATGGATTATGCGCCCCTTGTTTAACTAGTCGGATAAAATGACAGAAGCATTGTTTCTTTACAAAGAACGTCAGAATATCACTAAATCATGCATGCTGATTTAATTTCGTAAGAAAGAGCAGGTTGACCATTCTTTGGCCGCTTAATGTCGGGTTTGGCATAATGGTTTCTATCCAAGCCAATCAAAACTCTGGAATGGGATTATCCGATTTATTGATCCAGTTTAAGGTTTTGCGAGGGGCCGAATTATGCAAATGTGTCACTCTCCCCGCCGTTAGCACTATTTTTTAGCCAAAGGTGGGTGCTGTTGGAGCCAAATAAACCACACATTTTATTTTTTTGGTGTGATTTGCTAATGTTGGCCTGTTCGGCAGCGTCTTTGACTTGGGATTTTCTACTGCCTTTCCTGCAATCTTGAGTTCGATAAATGCTGGGATATTGTTTCTACATCATGGTAATTTGCAAAGATGAACCATTAGATATTCAGAAATTCTACATCCGTGAAATGAAAACCGAATATAAAGTGCCCTTTACTTGGCGCGGCAGACTTCTCAATGTAAAATTCGAATCGACGAACTTTGGCGATCAGGCAGAAGTTTACAAATTCATCAATTAGGTATCGGGTGATATCGTAAGATTATTTTAACGGCATGAAGTCGTGCTTTAAAGCAACACGCAAGTAAAATCAGCAGACTATGCATTTCATTTCACTTAAGAAACAAGAGCATTTACTCGGCTTTACTTCTGCAAACCTTTGTTCCAGGCAATTTAATCTTAGTTTCCATTGAAAGAGTTGTGAGAGAGGACGTCAAGGCTGCAGTGAAAATGGAGCACACGCAAATCCCTATCAAAATCCAAATGATTGCAAATAACCTCCCTCCAACAGTACGCGGACAACAATCCCCATATCTGTGGAAATAACAAAAAGTATTTGAGTATAAGTATCTCTTTATAACCTATAATGCAAAATGGAAGGGACAACAAAAAACAAAGAAACCTAATAGACACTAATTCGTAGCTAGATGTTTGGCTTTCTGCGAAATCTATGCATTTGTGTTAAAACATAGGGAACAAATACAGAGCGTCTCTTATTTAACAAATAAAGACGCCTCCCCTCTGATCTGTTCTTTTTCGTACTCTACCGGATAGAGTACGAATGAAGTGTAGGGAAACACGAGACGTAGTCGAGTGTTTTCCCTACTTCTTGAGTGCTCTATCCGCTTCCTAAGTGCTTTACAACAGAACAGATCACAGGCGAGGCTTCTTTATTTGTTTTATAATAAAGAATTTCTTTATTTCCTCACGCATTCGACGAAAATTTTATTGCCGCGGGTTAAACACGACCAATGCTGTCAAAATGTTAAACCATCAAAGTTCAGAAACCATCAAAGTGCAAGTAGCTTCTTGTAGTTCCGTCTAAAATTGGGATCAAAAAGCAAATTGTTCAGTAAAGCCGGCTAAATTTTGGCGCATGCATTCTCTTAAAAAAGGCGTAAAGATCAAGAGCTATTTTTAAAAGATATCAAGGAAGGTGAATTTCCGAGTGATAAAAGGAAGAACAAAAGATTGTTCTTGTGAAAAGCTTATAACTTGGATCGACTTGAATGATGCCCGGCGCGGCGGGATGTGTGGTTGAAAAACAAAATGATTCAACGCTTCAAGGGTTTTCACTCTACCACGGCATCTTACAGCTCACCAAAAAGGGTCACAGAACAGTTTACCCTTAATGGGAGAAACGAGTACCTCAAACTTGGTGGAAGAAGTTGTTTCTTCGGACAAACCGTTTGCTATGTTTAAGGATGCGTGTTTTTAAGGGACATCTATTTTCAAGTGGTGGAAACATCTACAACACACGTGAACTAAAAAACATTGAAACTTTGAACATTTGGTTTAATTGCTTTCGTTGAGGACTAAGACTCGCATATTTATCACTCGACTGGATGTAAATGATCATGTAAAAAGTATTTGAATTGTTTGTTTGTTTGGCTTGCGAGCGAACAAGTGTTTTTACTTCGCTTGGCTGACTGTCCTTCGACGTGCCTCAGCAGTGTTATGAGAATTTTGCCCTAGTTAAAACGTAATCGGAATGAGTCCTCGTAAAATTAAGTATTAATTTTACTTGTGTTTTCAGAAGTTACTGAAATTGCCCTCGTCGCTTCTTGACTCGGACAATTTCAGCAACTTCTGAAAACACGCACGTTTCATACTGCTTTTTGTGGCATTACTCGCAGAGGCATCTTCCAAATCCATTGAGGCTAACAGTTCGTTTTCATACTGTTTTTTGTAGGTCGAACAAGACGTCTGAGTCAAAATAAAAACCGAGGGAAAATTCGGAAATTTGTCGGCCAGATTTCTTTGGGTTCGATCGCGTGACACCGTAGTTGGCCAAGCATCTGTACTATCACAAAGTACGCTCTTTGCACCAATCAGAGCGCGCGTTATGTGGAAACTTTATTATAAATGGGTTTAAATATCCTATGATAAAGGAAATTTTTATTGGATCGATCGCTAATGATTCTCAATGATTTTCTAATTGAGCTAACTTGGGAAATGGCCCATCTTTTGTTTCATAGGATTGTACATGTCCACGAATGACAAAGTCCTTATTGGCCAAGATGTATGAATTGTTAATCGCCAGTAGTAAATTTAATTTGTGACGAACTGTTTCCCTTCATTCCCTTCAGAATGGAAGGATAATGATGTCTTTGGTCGGCTTTTATAGCTGCGCGACGTTTCATTTCCGTGAAATATAGATCAGATTACCGTACCCAACAGTTGTCATGGAGATGAAAGCCCACCAGAAGCCTTCCCAGGTTCCTCTGGTAAATGTCTGAGGAAAGTTGTCTGAGTTCTTCCTGGTCTCCTAGAAACAAAATAGGAATGGAATAAATCGAAAACCTGTAATAAATTCCACTGAAATTCTACTAACTAGTAAATGGTCGTTACTATAACCTTCATTGCCTGTTTGGGTCTCATTCTAATCATGAAATAATCAAATGTCAGTTGTTCAGGAGATGGGATTTGCCGGCTTAAAGCCTAAACTTTGTTTGCTTATCTGCGTTTCTATTCGGTGATACCAAGTTTTCAGAGATTGGTAGTCTTAACATTAAATATTCCGGGACAAATCAGTTAAAAATTTCCTTTTCTAGACTTGGTGCAAGAATTTGGAACAGCATTCCTCAAAGTATCCCAGTACTCCCTAAACACAAGCTTAAGGCTTATTTACATCAGCTCCCTTTACATATTTTGGAATTGGAGGATACTTATGTTGACACACCTACCTTTATTAATAAATTATTAACTAGATAACATGAAATGTAAAATAAGCTTGTAATTTTGTAAGGTAGTATTGTAATAACTCTCGTTTATCCCTTTGTATCGTTTATATAAATCGATCTTCCGTATCCTTTCCTTTTATTTCCTTTTCTTAATCTCTTTCTACTGAATTACCTTATGTTTTCCTCTGCTCGCCTCGTCTAGCTAACCTTTATGCGAGCAGAGGAAGTTGGTGTGTGTGTTTATGTATATATTTTTTTATTTTGTAATTCTAGACATCAAGAAACATTGACTTGACGTGACTTGACTTGAAGCCCAAGTGTCATTTTACTGTGTTAACGCCCTGGAGCTCTCCCTGCACGTCACAGCAGATAATATACGTTGTGTAATCCCTGGTGAAAAACCTCACAGGATCTTTAACGATCTTCAAAGATCTTCAAAGACCTGCCAAAGATCTTTAAAGATGAGGATCCTTTAAGGATCTTCTAAGGGTCTTCAAAAGATCTTTAAAGATCTTTAATTTCTAAAACTAGTAACAAAGATCCTCATGGACTTGGTGACGATCTTGTGAGGATCTCGCAAAGATCCTGGCGAAGTTCAGCTCAAAGATCTTCGTGAGGATCCTTCAAGATCCTCAAGGATTTTTACTGGGATCCTTGAAGGATCTTAAGAGGATCTTAAGCAGGATCAGGATCTCCTAGTAGGATCCTTAAGGATTTGATAAGGATGCTTTGAGGATCTTAAGCAGGATCTTGAAAAGATCTTTAGTAGGATCCTTAAGGATTTAATAAGGATCCTTCAAGGATCTTAGGAGGATCTAAAGCAGGATCTTGAAATGATCTTTAGTAGGATCCTTAAGGATTTGGAAAGGATCCTTCAAGGATCTTAAAAGGATCTGAAACAGGATCTTGAAAAGATCTTTAGTAGGATCCTTAAAGATTTGATGAGGATCCTTGCAGGATTGTGAAAAGATCCTTTCAATCAATTTGCTAAGATCCTTGACAGGATCCTTCAAGATCCTCAACGATTTTATACGGATCCCTCAAGGATCTTAAAAGGATCTTCAATGGGACCTTGAAAAGATCTTTATTAGGATCCTTAAGATCTTTAAGGATTCGATTAGGATCCTTACAGGATCTTGGAAGGATCTTTTCAATCAAATTGCAAAGATCTTTGCCAGGATCCCGAAATATCCTAGAGGATTTTAAGAGGACTCCTCGGCTAAAGGATCTTAAAAGAATCTTCAACGGAATCTTGAAAAGATCTTCTAATGAGGATTGTTAAAACTCCTCAACGTTTTTGAAGGCTCTTATCTTGAAATCTTTAAATGATCCTTGCAATCAATGCAATTTGCAAGATCTCTGATAGGATCGTTAATAGATTTTACAGTGAGGACTTGCAGGATCTTGAAAAGATAATTATACTGTCACGATCTTCCCTGAGGGACTACTCAAGATTGTCGAGTATTTCATGTCATGAGGACCTCTAACGAATGGGTAGGTAGGTAGGTAGCTTTATTAAAAATCCATTGCAGCCCAAGAGCTGGATTACGGACTGTACAATACGTAATACTAAAATACGAGAAAGGGTAGAAAAAATAAAAAAAAGACTATTATAAATAAATAACAGTATATAAATAAAACAAAAGAACAAAGATACTACGCCATGAAATTAAAAAAAATAGCCGCGAATTTACGATAAAACCATTAGAAAATAGCCGCGTTATGCATGATAAAACTATTCATTAGTCCATGTGTTCTACAAAGAGGTACGTTAAAAGCGCGCTTTCTCCTTAAGGCTACAGTACTAAGATTACGTGGCGGCAAAAGGCCATGTAATTTGTGGAGGCCGTTGTCCTTAATCTCATTGAATAGGAGCTCTGTCAGCCATTGGCGCCGTTGATGGAGGGTGGCAATGTTGCACTCTTTGAGAGCCTCTTGATAGCCTAAATCTGGGAAAAGAATTCTAAGTGCACGGCGGTGCAACAAGGAATTCTTAGAACTCAGGATTTAGTTACATATTGAGGCAACGGGCTGGGGGGCCCCCCCCCCCCCCCCACTGCCCCCCCCCCCCCCCCCCCCCCACTTTTCACTTTTCAACACTTTCTATTTAACGTTTTATCGAAAACTGATTATTCTTATTTTAAAACACCACTGTTTTGTTGCCGAAAGTATTTAAGTTTCACCACACCCAGTGGAGCATGCCCCGGATCCCCCTAGTTGATTCACGCTAACGCGTTCCTAGTGAGCCCCTCACCCCTTCCCCCCCCCCCCCCCACCCCCCCCCCCCCCAACCCCACCAGTTGCAAACTTGCTGCGCGGCCCTGATATTTGACCACTGTATAAAGATTTGCTTTGGTATTATTTTGCTTTTCTGTAAGGCTAATGTTCAGTTCTGTTTTGGGCAATTAATAAATGTTAAAATGCAATTTTATAGTTCACAGCTGTATAAGATTCAGCTAAATGGCTTCTGATTGAATTGAAAGATATGGTTTTCCACCAAAACACAAGTTCTTTATTTGCATCTAACATAATGTTGTACTGATTTAAGTGAATAAGAAAGAAAACAGTTTATCTTGTTTGATTAATTTATGCATGCATGCAGCAGCTTGTTTTCAAATTTTAAAGCAATGCTTTTGAAGAGATACAACTTTAAATTTTGTTGCAAGTCACTACTAATGCAAAATTATCAAATGGCTTTAAATGATTGCTGGTCACCTTTTGAAGCAGCCATCTTGAATTTCAGAGGAGACTGGTAATGAATGAGCCGTTTTGGTCAGCAGCTACACTAGTGCAGTGCAGGCTCCAAGAAAAACCGTTGGTGAGAAATTGGTGAGATTTTCACGATAAGAGTTCGCTTCGGGTGTTTTCTACTGGAGTTAGGTTTCTTTTAAAGTGCACATGAATCGAAAATTAACTACCAATTTTTTTTACGTTTTTAGATAGCTTATAATCCCCACGTTTCATTTTCAGTCGTTTCCCTCCTTTTTGTGACAAGAATTCACCATTGTAGGCGTTCAAAAATTCCCGCCATGGCATGAAATTTGAGGCATTTTGCGCGCGGCCAAAAGGTATCTGTGACGTCATTCATGTGAAATGTTCAAGCGTGAAACATATCTGAGAAGGCGAAAAAGCTTAAATTTGGAAAGTTTTGCGCAGCTGACGGCCCCGGTAGTCAATCTTGGTAGTTTTCCGATATATTTGTTCCACGGAAGTCACAAAAACAGAGTGACGAACTCGACTGAGAACACACGAATGACGTCATGACTATTTATCAGACCCCAGATCTTTGTCTAGAATTTTAGCGAGAAAGGCCCAACTTTTGCCGCATTTTAAAATAAGTTCTTGCTGTTTTAGTAAATTATTTTCCCCTCAAAATGTTTCTTAAAACACCAATTTTCATATTGGAGAAAAAAAACTGGGTTTGAAATTTCGATTCATGTGCACTTTAAGCTTAAACAATGGTTGTTCAAGACAAGAAGACGAAGATCACTACCCTTTTGAAATAGGTAAGCTTTATTTTAACCCAAATGATATGAATTTTGGTGAAAGATCGGCTTAGAAATTGGGTTCTGCAGTACGTGTATTTAAGCTCAAGCTTATAGGTCAACCATGTGATTTTCTTTAAGCTACATTTGAGGCTGTTAGATATTCTTTTGCTTAGCCTCTTCATGACATGATTTCGAAATTTTTTAAGCGAAATGGCAGACAATTTGAGTCGTACTGGCACTGTTAGATGCCTTCCATGGTGATTGACTCACTCAGTGCACTCAGTGCATGTCTTGTTTGAGTGTGCATGATCTTAATTTGCAACTAATCATGAAGTTGAAGATGTCTTCATAGAGTACTAAGAGTAGAACTGTTGACTTGCATTAGCAATGCTTGGGCTCAATCTTTGGGCTCAATCTTTGCTTTGGTAGATTTAAGGGGTAATGCCCGCTACCTTGTGGCCTTAGTGCCTTTAGAGTGGCTTCAGCTTACTTGGTCACATTAATTTGTGAAGTATCCTTGTCACTCCAGCCACATCCACAAGCTTTACGTTTGCATTGCTTAATAATACAGTGAACTCACCAAGAAGACTGATTTAAACCACACGATGTTTTCTTTTGATGTAGATGTTCAACTCAACTGTTGTGGAAACTCAGGACTTCAGCTTCACAGTCAGAGTAATTACTGTATTAAATGCTTCTCAATAAGCTATTAGTTTCGTGTCACTTTTAATTCTAAATGTGGTAGCACACTGCTTTGCTTTCTTGTAAATCATAAATTCTTGTAGTAGCCAGTTTAAAATGAATGTGAAGTTCAAAATAATTATAGCTTGAAGATTTCAAGCTAAAAAGCCTTCTTGACATCGGATGGTCCTATGAATTAAGTAAATTTTCCCAGCTGTTTTAATCCTAGCTTTAGGTATTACCAGACATACCAATATTAAATAAAATTAAGTCTGCTTTATTATTCAAGCTTTCTTAAGCTATATTTGCAAGGTTCATCTCCTGTCATTAAGCAAATTCAGACCTTGAAAATTGCCTCGTTGTTTGAAATGTCGCAACTTCATAAGGTGGCCTTGGAATTCCTTTACTTTTTAAATTGAACTTACAATGTACTGTACTTATGAAATTCTGAATGAATTCTAAGCCAAATCTCGCTCTCTTAACTGGGAATTCTTATATCTGCTTTATTATTCAAGCTTTCTAAGCTATATTTGCAAGGTTCATCTCTGCTCATTAAGCAAATTCAGACCTTGAAAATTGCCTCGTTGTTTGAAATGTCGCAACTTCATAAGGTGGCCTTGGAATTCCTTTACTTTTTAAATTGAACTTACAATGTACTGTACTTATGAAATTCTGAATGAATTCTAAGCCAAATCTCGCTCTCTTAACTGGGAATTCTTATACGGAAGTTAAGAAGGCTTCATTTTTTTGCTTGCTTAAGTTTGCTTGATACATTTAGACTGTTTTAAAATTATTCTAAGGGAATCAAACTAGCTCTTGTTTATGCCCGCCAAGTTCTTATCATTTACTTTACAGAGACATTTGCTTTAATTAAAGGTATTTAAAAAGAGTTATCGGCAGTATTTCCCTACTAGCAGAGGCCTCTTTTCCTTGTATTGAGCGTGCTGGGTAAATGAGACCTCTGCCATGGGTCCAAACGGTCTGTGTTGAGCATGCGCCGTAGTTTCTTAGTGACTGAAGAATCACGTGATGCTTTTAGCACGTGATCAAATGACAAACAACACATGGAGCATGCATTTTAAATCTTCCGTCCACGAACTCGGACAGCGGCTTAATCAAAGATCGTTTCGACCCATGGCAGAGGTCTCTTTTCTCCCGCACGCGTAATACATGTAAAAGAGGCCTCTGCTAGCAGGGAACGGCAGTATTTATTATTCAAAGGGAATGAATAAAAGTAGTTTTAGCTGAAAAAGAGAACAGTCAGAAAAATAAGTCAAAAAGTTGTTTCGTAGTTGGCCTTTCTGTCTAATCTTGTCATTTTTAAAAAAAAGTGATTTGTTGCGATATTTTCTAAAATATATTACAATATATACTAGACTTAAACGAGTAGCATCAAAAATGGCAGACTTCACTATGTGCACGCAGTGTATTATGGATGAGTCAGGTCCCAAAATACAATTAATTTAAGAACAGAGGATTAAGAACAGCAATAGAGAGCATTGAAGGGAAGATAATCTGTGGCATCTTTTCATAGTGCCATTAGTTGTGGTTAAAAATTTCAAAATTAGTAAATACTAAATTCCTGGATGTTGAAATCTAATTTCTGGAATCATATGGAGACTTTATTGGCAAAAACCAGGTCCATGATTTGTTCCAGTTTTAGCTACACACTGTATATGTGACTCTATCAGTATGTTAGAAATGTCACAGAAAGTCTTGTCTCCAACAATAATTATAAGTGGTTGCAAATGGTTGCAATTGCCAGATATTAGGCAGTCAGTGAACCAAAAGGGCTAATGACTTAAAAGAAAGGATAATCTGTGACATCCTTTTACAGCACAATCAGTTGTAGTTTAAACATTTCAAGATTAGTAAGAAAATACTTAAATCCTGGAAGTTGAAATCCAAGTTTCTGGTTCCAGAGCTTTTAATGTATTACCAATTAACTTACTAGGTAAATACCTTGCATTGAATCTCTGTTGTTTTCCAGTTTTAGTTATGACTATCTGACTGTGTTATAAATAGAATTGTCACAAAATATCTCGTCCTAACCACCAGTCATAAACAAAAGTAACGTATTCATACAACATCATTAATGCCTATAAAGTTTCATACAGAATACCAGTATACAATATCGGTTAGGCAAAAAGTTACAGTTGCTGATACAAGCGTTACATATAGAAACATTTAATGTGTACTTTTAGATTTGAATTGTGTGACTTGTATCCTTTAAGGTGCTGGCTTCAGCAAATGTTTTTTAGCAGAGAAACAGTAAAATTATATCTGAAACAAATACGTTGCAGTTACTAAATACAAGCATTATATTTGTTCTTCAGCCAATGATTTCTTTTCAGCAGAGAAGAGTTATTGCAAAAATAAAACATGTTTAACAGGTCTTCAATGTTTAATATATATTGTACAATGACTATTATTAGAAACCTTCAATGAGTATACAAATTTTATTACATTGTATGCTACTCAAACAACTGTTCCTTGATGATCTCTACAAAATCATGCAGGGTCTTTAAAGGGGGCCTCAAGGATCCTTGCAGGGACCTTCAGGATCCTTGCAGGGAACTTGAGGATCTTTGCAGGGACCTTGATGATACCTGCATGGCCCTTGAGGATCTTTGCAGAGACCTTGAGGATCCCAGCAGAGACCTTGAGGATCCCTGTAGGGACCTTGAGGATCCTTGCAGGGACCTTGAAGATCCCTGCAGGGACCTTGAGGATCCCTTGAAGATTATGCAAGATCTCTGAAGATCTTTATTAAGATCCTCGAGGATCTTTCATAAGATCCACACAAGTTCAAAGATCCTTCAAGATCCTGTAAAGCTTTTCACCAGGGAATACACATGGATTTGAAACTCCTTAGCTTGCAACTTATGGTGTAACGTGAAGTTTGACGTCTTTTCTACCTACCAATGACCACGCAATGATTCCAGCAAAAATTGATAACACGAGCGTCAGGACCAAAACAGGCCACGTGGCAAAGAGGGACTTCAACATTTGCAGAGAATTGTTGCTCTTCTTCCCCTTGAGAACAACAAACGCTGCTCCCATATGAGGCAGCAAAGGAACAAGATTTGACTGTTTCTTCATGATGCAGTCAGCTTCAAGATTGACAATGATCGGAAGCTTTAAGTCTGGCTCATTCACGTCGGAAATGTTGTGCACCACTTTGGTAGTGCTGAGTCGGCAGCATTCAATCAACATCACGTCAAGAAGTTCTGCGAAAATAAAAAGTATGAGCTTCAAAACAAAGCTGCTGGTATTTCCAACGGTAATGATTTTTGAAGAGACCGTCGGATATTTTCAGTAGCAATTGTTGCTCTTCTTCCCCTTGAGAACAACAAACGCTGCTCCCATATGAGGCAGCAAAGGAACAAGATTTGACTGTTTCTTCATGATGCAGTCAGCTTCAAGATTGACAATGATCGGAAGCTTTAAGTCTGGCTCATTCACGTCGGAAATGTTGTGCACCACTTTGGTAGTGCTGAGTCGGCAGCATTCAATCAACATCACGTCAAGAAGTTCTGCGAAAATAAAAAGTATGAGCTTCAAAACAAAGCTGCTGGTATTTCCAACGGTAATGATTTTTGAAGAGACCGTCGGATATTTTCAGTAGCACTCTGGAAAGCCAAAAGTCACATGTATGCCGTAATAAGCTTTGTAGCTGTCAAGTTCCATTAAAATGTACTATACTAATGCACTGAAACTAGTGTAAGTGCCTTTGCTTAAGGAGGATGACGTGAGATCGGAAACACGTGTACATTGCAACTTAAAAAGAACGAATTTCCTATTTGCTTCGAGCCCTCCTGTTGTGTTTCTGTAAAATCTATATAACAATGAAAAAACTATTTATAGATTGTATTCCCATTCATAAAATCTGTTGACGATCTTGAACCCGCTTTTTCATTAAATATTATATTAAGGATGCCACCTGACTCTAACCGTGAAATTTCCCATCGTTCGGCTAAACCAAAGGTAGACATATATCATTCCCCCGCCTGCTGGAACAAAGCTACCGTGCGTGAAGAATGATTGTCGGAATCAGTTGTGCCTTCCCATTCGCGGTGTGAGTTTTAGAGCTTACATGTAAAAGAAAGTTACCATTCAAAGATCTTTGATGCCGTTAGTAAGACTCTATTACAATGACAGAAGAAATTGTTGACTCAAATGTTTTCAGTTAAGTAGAACAGTTTTGTTCTTAATACAGATTTGCGTTAAGCTGTTTACTTACAGTTTTTTTGGGGGGGCTAACGGCTACTATCTAAGGCTGGGATCCGAGGAAAGGTATTTTTCTTTGGAAAGCTCGTTCAATCAATGCAGAGATGTATCTGTCTTTTACAAATAGAGGCGGGGGAGCCAGTCCTAACCTTTACTTGTTTTTGAACTCAGTAGTAAACAGTTATTGAGCCCCTCTGCAACATTAACTTTAACAGAAATAGTGGTAGCCTGAATGTCGCATTAGCGTGCATATAAGCTTGAGTTTGTAAATTCAATATCAAATACAATTAATAAATGTTTGTCTGCGTATATGGTCTGGTAAAACAAATTAATTTGAATGAAAAAAAGGCTTATAAGCAAACTATGTTATTAGTTCGGCAACATTAAAGCAATCGCCTGTTTTTGATGAGGCGTACTTCCAAGGTTTCAGATAAAATGGCATAGACTGACAACAGACGGGAACCTCTTCGGGACTCCTGGAGCTTAAATGTAATACCTTTTTCTGTATTTTGTATATTCATTAAATCTTTCAGAAATTGGAGGGAATCGGCAAGCTAAGATTTGGTTTGTAACTTTCTTTAATAATATATTTTCTTCTATAGAGCTAAGCGAGGGCAACAGTTTTTTAAGTTTTGGTCTCTATAATGAACGTTTGGAATTGGAATTGAACTTTGGAGAATATAAATTCCACTGGATTCCAATGATCTCAGATGATTCAGCGAACTATGTCAAAACAAAAACCTCAAGACAGAAAGCAAGCTTTGAGAGGTGTTTACGAAGGAAGGCCTAGCTCGTTTTGATTGATGTGCAAGGTCCCCGGCTACATTTGAATTCCCCGATTTTAGCCGGGTGATCTCTGACAGATCTTTGACCGATTGCTCTTATGTTTGGTTTTGTAGAGAAGCGACTTTTAAATTAAACAACGCAAATAGAACCAGTAACTAAAATAACCTCTTAATCAAACGGTTTTAGACAACATCACTTATTATTGAAACGAATATAGATTAGTTTTTGACTAGAGCAAATAGATAGATTATAATCCAACAAAGTTTACAAAAAACTATAGCGTTGACTCCCAGATACATGCTTAAGTGCTTCCCTTAAGTGTGATAAGAAGACTAAGCCAATATTGAGAAAGAACTTATTCGTTTTTAAAATTGATAGTTTCAGAATCACAGCTGTAAAATCGAAATAAAGGTGCGCAATTGGACAAGTCTTCGGCTTGACTGAAAAGAAAAGAAAAACTACCAATTTGATTTCTGTTGTTTTAACGATGACAAACTTGAAAACTGGTTCAATCGGACTCATCAAGTTTCAGACGTGCTTTGTGGATTGAGCCCAGTGAGTTTTGTGTGCTATGTCTTCAATCAATAAATGCGTAGACTTTCTCATGTAAATAGCACAACAATTTCTTCGTACTCATCACACTCATCATTGCACAAGTTGCAAAATGTTTCATTGCTGTCAATCGCATTCAATTAAGCACGCCTTTTCAATTGGCCCACACGATGTGTGCCATGTTAAGGTAAATAAGCCATACAAATCAACAAAGAAACCCTCCACCTTGATAAATAACCGCAATAAACTACCACTAAAAGCCAAAGTAAATTATAGTTTGAGCTAAGGAAATACGACATTGATTATTTCCTGGTTCATATTTATAACTGAGCTTTGGTTTTACCTTCTTTTCGTTTCTTTCTTTTCTGGTTTTTTTTTTTTTTTTTTTTTTTTTTTTTTTGTTGTTGTTGTTGTTGTTGTTGTTGTTGTTTCGCTTGGCTTCGTTTCTTTTCTTTTGGTTTCCTTTCCTTTCCTTTCTTTTCATTTTCTTTTCTTCTCTTATCCTCTAATTGTATCCGGGTCCACTTATCGCATAAATTAAAATGTTTCATTCCTAGAACCTGGTGCATTTTGATGGCAAAACAAAGTAAGATCTAACAGCCAAGTAAACAGAACCATACCTCTAAATAGTCCTCCAGGGACTCCTGTAGAGTTGCCTTTTTTATCCACATATGGCAAGCGAGATAGAAAGTCATTCAGCTCAACAGACAAAGTCTCGGGGCAGTCAACAGTGCCATACCACTCCTCCCGCTCAGTTGATTCAGAATTCCCAAGCGGGAATCCGAACAAACCGAGAAACGCCGCTATCGCCAAAACGCGAGCACGTCTACCAGCGCTTGTGCTTACTCGCCAAACCATGTGAAACTGTGAAGAATAAAAAATTAAAAAATCACTCACTAAAGCAGAAATCCGGGAAAGAAGCAATAATTGTGTGCAGTTTGCTTTAGCGGGAACAATCTACATCTCAATGAACCCTTTATGAATACAACGCGTTGGTTTTATTGCTTTTGGACAAATAATTGATTTTATTACGTTAAAATTGTCATGAGATAAGCAACGCATCTTAATATCATATCGAACGAATATAACTTACTCCAGGATCCCCAGGGCCTTATCTTTATGTAATGTATATTTAAGCGCCTAGCTATCGTTAAATGTTTGCTCAAACTTTCGTAGCATGGACAAATTAATTTTGTTATAGAGATAACTGCGAGATTTTTGGATAGCTAAGGGCAAGCAGGAATTTGGGGGTTAAAACGTTTTACGGTTTTCTTAAACTTTCTCCGTTTTTCGATCTTTAGCCTAAAAACCCGACGTCTCTCCTGTCCTCCATTAGTAACCCTGTACTATCTAGATAAAAAGAAAACGACACATTAAAGGTATTTTACTCAAATCTATGCATGTGCGTGCCTCTATCCTCTTAATGAGCTGCACTGAGACAAGTTAAGTTGCTTGCACGCGTGAAGAGCCGGAAAGTACTTTCCATCTTCGTAAAAATTAGGATTTTTAAATTTTAGATTTTTAAAAATTTATGAACTAATTTGGTTAGCAGTCGTTACCAGAAGTGGACTGTCGATATCAAACATGACAATCACCGAAATTTAGAATTCTGAAAGTAATAGTCTACATTGAAAACCTTGAGAACTAAAAGAACAAGAAAATCATACTGTCTGGGAGACAATGCAAGACATAAATTGAATGATACAAGCAGCAAAAATTGGTAAATAAATTAAATATTGTCTCATAGAACAGAAAGAACAAAGTTTTCAAGTTACCGGCAAAGAATATTGAATCGCAAATCTATAAACGCACGTAACAAAAAGGAGAAAACACAAAACACACTTTACATTACTGGTGTAATAAAACGAAAAATTGACAAATCGGAGTGTGTTGAAAGAAGAGCTGAGACCTGAACTGATTTATTTAGATATATACAGAAGCGTAGAATGAGCTTATAATTATATTATAAACGAAAAAATACATGAGACACTTATACAAGATGTGCATGAAAAAGCCGGGAGAATATTATGTATTGTCGGTTCAATAATTGTACTATTTATTAACATTTTACAATTGGGAATAGTCCAGTTTCGAATTCCCAAGAAACCGCTGGAATTTCGTCTAGCAGGCGCAATTTCTGCACCAGGACGAGGCTAACCCTGTATTCGCTTATCGCTCTCGTTGATATGGCGTTCGAACTGAGCTGAAAGTCGAGCAAATCCTGGAAAATGGACCAACAGAAAGGAAAAAGTGTAAGATAAGGAAACATCGAAGACGTAGAGTGGAGTATGCAGCAGCTAAGTGAAACAGTTTCCAAGATAATAGCGATGAAAGTGAGTTTGTTTACACTCTCCATCGAAGAACTCTGCAAAAGCAAATTGATATGATCATGTCAAGCGTCGAGATGGAGAGACGGTTTCCGTTTTGATGTTGGGGAGTTAAGTACAGATTGAGTAGAGTTTATGGCACTGTTTGGGAGTTTCACTGGTGATGACAGTCTTCACCTGTAGTCTTGTATAATGAGTGTACAACACTGTTGGATTGCATTTTGACGGGGATCTTCTATTGCGACTGTTGAATTGTGTAATTATTATGGTACTCTTGTAGTATCTGACGTATAAGAAATAAAACAGTATATTGTTACTTTTATTATTTCTGTGTCCAAGTCCTTTTTTTTGCGTTTTTTGTATACCCACTATAGACAGTATTATGAGATATTAAGGAAGCTGATTTAATCTGAAATACTGATTCTGAAAACTGAAAACCATTTTTTTTTTCGCTTTTTCTTAATTGGTCTACTACCGGAGGAACATTTTAATGTTTCCTAATTGTAACTTTTAATTGCTTTTTTTCTTCCTGAACTTTCTTTTCCAAAAGTACAAATCAGGTTTTAGATCAGAGTGGCTGCAAGCATAATGAAACCCAGCTTTATCAAAGAAAAATATTGTTTAAACTAATTTGAGCCGGCTTGAAAATGAAATATAAAGGTTTTGTTGAAGACTATAGATCTGTTGTTCTCCCCTCATGTTTTGCCTGTAAGTGATTATGGGGAGACTTCTGCTACAAAGGTTTATCAAAATCTACTAATATTTGCATTAAAATTCACATTCTGAGTGTTGGATCTTGCTACAGAAATTACCAAATGATCGAAGCTATTCTTCAATACACACCAATACATCAACTACATGTGTAGGAGAGACAGCAGTCATCTCGTGTATCAAAACATATGAAGAATTAGAGTCCACATGTCCTTTGGGAGAAGTTGAGGTATGAATAGAACTTGCTTGCTAAGAACTTTTCCTTGTGGTATTATATCCCTAGAGTTTTGGGTCGGATTCTCCTTGAAGCCCCTTAAGATTCGAATTTCATGTTTGAGTGGCAAGGGCTTCCTCCTCAATTTGGTGGCATATTCTCTTGTTGCTCAAACATAAAATTTGTATCTTTGAGGCCTGTAGAGTGTATTTTGTGAATGCCTTTTTATATACATTCAGTTTACCTGTTCCAACTATGGTACTGAGAAAGATGAAGTCGGGTCTAGATGTTCTGGGGAGATCTAAATGTTGAGGTGGTGTTTGCCATACCGAAGATAACTCCACACAGACATTCATTCATGTACTTTTGGAGTTGACACAATGTCCATTGACCATACTTATAAATTTAGCTTTGGAGACATCACTCACATTAAAAAACTAAGAGCAGCTTGGAAGTAAAGGAAGAAATGTTGATAAACCTTTAAAAAAGTTGGGCAGCTGCAAAAAGAAATTGATGGGTATAAACAATGGAAATTTACTCTTGCAAAGTTTAGGTATGACAATTCTGCTATTCAATTCTACACAGGCCTGTTGTGTATCACCTGAACGAGTTATGAAATCAGACAATTTCATAAGGAGAAAAAGAACGTTTCTCCATAAACCTCTTGCACAGTGACTGGCTAAATTCAGACGCTTCCTTCTTTTGGGATAGATGTTGAACACTCCCATAGAGTTCATTGTTAGTCATAGGGTCCCTATGTAAAGGGTTCTGAAGCATGAAGTAGCTGGGGCATCATACCACCCACTGGAATAATGTATGTAAAGCCCTCACCACCTTAACAAATCAACTGAATGAAAACGGGTGTTACAGCGAGAAAGGGAAGCTGTTGTGAGATCTTTGAAATACCCCAGGGCCGACAGGGCACAGTACTTTTTATGTACCTTTCTCTTAATTGTTAGCTCACTGCCCAACGAAAAGTATTATTTTTCTCGATCCCCCTGCCCTGCTAGTTTATTATGGATTCCAAGGACTCTACGAAAACTAATCGAAGTGTTTAATCGACAGGATGGACGAAACCAAAAGGAACACGTGATCGCAGACACTATATTTAAAGGAATTTTGAGTGAAATGGGTGGTTTATTAGTTTTCTTTTCCTTCTGTTTAAAAACAAAAAGGTTATTCTTGGCGGTGCTACAATACGAAGACCTCAACAAAACTAATTCCACTATGCAAAAACAGTTCTTTTCCTAAAATGGTAACGCTTCACTTCGACGGCGACGAATTTGGAGCCAAGTTTGGTGTTTATTTTGGAAATGATGCAGCTTTGCCGAGTTTCACTACAGTTAAATTCTTTTTCGAATAAACTCCACATAAACAGGACATTTCCTATGGTTTTTACAATAATCGTGAACATAGCGGTCCTGGATTGTCTTGTCTAGGGCCCTACCAGAAACACTTGAGGATTAGTGATGGGCCATTTGGTGCCAGAAAATGGTACCAAACAACCTGATGTTGAGTCGGGCTAGGTGAAATGCTTATTTTTCTACATGTTGTCTGACATAAATAGCACATCTTATGCATTTCTTGTAAAAAAAAACTATAAGACTAAAAAAACTATAAAACTATAGAAAACATTGAATAACAAACTACAGTCAGTCTGATGTCAGGGAATACCGAGGAGAAAATATCCGCCATACTCGTTAGAAATAACACACAGAGGTAACTTAAATGGCGTTAATTTTTCCCTGTAGTCAATTCAAACGTTATATACATTACTTGTGAGCGAAACTGAAATGCTCTTTAGTATCTATTTGCAGTAAGGTTTTGACAATAAATCATTATTTTGACTACTTCTTTGGAAATTTCCACTACCAAGATAATGAACCAGCGTGAATTTTTTATTTTTACCAACAAACTCAATTAAAGTCTGCTGCCTGGCTTTCTTTCTCAGCCTCTTTTGTCTCTTTTAAATAAAATACTAAAGGTCCCTTAAATCAAGGTACCTACCTACTCTGATGAAGCACCATCCAGTAGATTTCCCTCTCACTGATGTGTTATTAGGGAGCTTTAGCAACGACGACGGCGACGGCAACGAAAACGTCACTTCAAAATAGAATTTCTCGTTTTTGTAACGCTTTCGCTATTATTCCAATTTGTTTAACTTGGAAAATACTGGCGAGCTATTCAGGGACTAAATTGTTATGAACGCCGTTAAATTAAAGTAAGGAAAAAGAATGAAAACTTTACAGTAACACGCGGCCGTTCTTGAGAAAACCTAAAGACGGGAAAGAAATGTACCAGAATGGAAAACGCACGTGCAGAGCCATTGTTTTTGCTCATTAAGCCTATTGTTTTGTGGCGTTCTCGTTGCCGTTGCCATGGTCGTTGCTAAAGCTCCCTAATGGCTCTCGAAACTTTCAATCAGATTCACGAGAAGTAATATACAACCTTTGAATGGTGGAGCCGTGTGAGAGACAAAACTTCCGTTTGTTGTAAGCTTTCTATCTGATGGAATCTCCTATTAATTATTAACTAAACTGCTTGGAGCCGATTAAAGAATGTCAACATTTGGCCAAAATTAGTTCTACAAACATTAAATGGCTGTTGGTTTGGTGTGGGTGAATGCACTGAATGAAGGAATTCAAGTTTCTTTCAAGGAGGCGGAAATAGTTTCGGTACATTGAAAATAATTATAGCAGCTCAGAACTAATAATAATAACTATTTATATAGCGCCATTATCATTAATTGCTCATAGCGCTTTGAATAGAATAAAAGTTAAATGCCAGTACATCATAAAATAAAAAGTCAAAAGAACCATTTATAAAGCTAGAAATCAAAAGTGTTATTTACAAGTTCAAATCAATTTTAAAAAGGTAAGTTTTCAAAATTTTCTTTTAAAATGTTGCCAGAGTCGAAAGCGTTAATTCTAGCGGGAGGGGGAGAAGTGTTAGGGGCTACCAAGGCAAAGCACTGTCCTCAAATGTTTTCAAGATTGATAAATACTTGTACGCAAGTGCAGACACACCGGATCAATTTTACACTGACATATCTGCAAGAGTTTCCTTTAGAAATGTAAAATAGAACTTTTCGAGATCAAAGTAATTAAAATTTACATCACGTGACCTGGATATTTGACGCCACAAGCAAACAGTAATGGCCATCCTTCATTCAAACCTGGGATTATTGTGGGGATTGTGCAATTAGGATTGGGCTTAGGGGTAGCGCTCAGACTGGGGTTTGGGCGTCAACAAGTCAGGTGACAAACATTTTCACCGGCCTTGCAACACCTTAGGGTAAGTAGCAATACGGTGCTGTGTTTGTTAAATCAAAAATATTTTTCCTGCCCATCCCCTTTACTTGCACTTTGCGCTTTGTTTTGACATAGAGATCTTGAAGTCTTGTACCAACTACCAACTACCCTCCTAAATCCTTTTCCCTGGCCTAGATTAATGCCAAAGGTTCTAGTGTTACTAATGCTAAAAATTATCATTAGTTTGGTGAGTTTGCGATTTAAAAATGTCAAATGACTGGCAAATGCAAAATTTCATTAAACGCTTTCAACGTATTCCTCTTTTAAGCTTAATCGGCTCAACGTCTCATTTACCCATCGGCTCAACATCTCTTCCTCACTTGGTGCTCTGCCTTGATGTTGCGGAGAGGCTTTCGTGCCTTTACGGCACCAGGAGCTATGCAAGGGCGAGCCTTCTGCTCCTGGCAAGTTTAACCATGCCGGATTAGTCTGCGGGAGAGGGGCCTGACAAAACAGTTACTGAAACCTTGTCCTCCAGTTTGGGGGATAGGCGCGTGGCTAACAACCTGCTCTGTAAAATTCAAAATGTTACCGAATCTTTTCAAGGAAGAAAAGGCTTTTGTCATCCAGGAGAGGCTGCAGACACTACGCTGTTAGCATGATCAGTGTGAGTGAAAGCCGTCGGGAAGCCCGGCACTGTTGGAGAGCAAGTCATCTGGATGCCAAAACACGTCTCAGCATTGGAACATGGAAAGTGTTCACGAGAATAAACTATACTGGAACTGCATGGTGTAATTCTTTGAAACTGCGATCTCCTACATTTCGATTCTTCGTTGTTACGTGCCCAAGACCTTTAGAAAATTTGACTATATTTTTAATTACGAAACTTTTTTGTCACAAGACATATGTCAATTCTTAACACATACTCATAATTCCTCCAATAAGAGTTCGAATGGAAGTCTCTGAACTCACCGTTCTTTTGTCCAGAATGTGATAAAGATGGTTGACACATCAGAGACAAGACAAGTTCTGGAGGAGATGCGGAGTTAGTAAAATGGCAAGTATATGCGGTTTGCAATCAATCTTTAGAGACACAGATAACAATGATGAAACGAACAGATGCTGGTGGACGAACAAAAGGAGCCAATGAGAGTTCTATTGTTTAAGTCCACCACCTACATCGCATCGCATAAACTGTATTGACCCGGGCTCCCGAGGGTTCAAGGCGAAGGGGAAGACCACGTAGTACTCGGAAGAGGACTATGTTAGAGGAAGTAAGGAAAGCTGGCATCTCCTGGGTATAGGTAGAACGACTGACAAAGGACAGAGTAGCCTGGAAGGAAATCGTAACGGCCTCATGTGCCACATAAGGCATTGGAAGGATGCGTGTGTGTCAATATTGTTGAACCAAAAGTAGACAACTGGCAATTGTACATGTTTGAAAAAACTAAAACCAGCTGATAAATGATACCAGTTTTGCATTCTATTACTTAAGTTTTACGAGATTTTTCCTCACATTTTAAAGACGGTTAGTTTTGGACCCCTTCTCACGGTGATGAGCAAACCAACGAAGGAAATTATTTTATTAAATGAATTATTCATGTGAATGATATATGAAAAGAATAATATATGATCTTCGGAAATGAAATCAAATGAAGAATGATCCTCGCAGTTGTGAACGCAATTTATGCAATTGCGAAAAGAAGCCTGAAAAAATTTCAGGACTTCAACGGGGTTTGAACCCGTGACCTCGCGATTACCGGTGCGATGCTCTTACCAACTGAGCTATGAAGCCACTGACGTTGGGAGCAGGTCAATTGTGGGTTCATATGATCCCGTGAAAGAAATGAGTGTGAATGATATATGAAAAGAATCATATATGAACTGCGGAAATGAAATCAAATGAAGAATGATCACGGGTTCAAATCCCGTTGACGTCCTGAATTTTTTTCAGGCTTCTTTTCGCAGTTGCATAAATTGCAATCTCCCTTGGGAATGGGAGTTTGACTCGCAGTTTGATGAGAAAGTTGTGAAATACTCAAACATGCCACGGGAACCAATCACATGGGTGAACTGGATGGGAACGTCACTCGAGGTTAGCTCAGGGTGACAGTCCAGAATTTTCCGAACAATACATACACAAAGTGATCCATGGAGAAGAATTAGCAGACCCGGCGAAATTACTATTTAGAGACCCAAACGCCTTTCGTGCAGGCGAACTGCACAAACATTACGGTAAATGGTGTAAAATCATGGGCGACAACCCCTCACCAGAACAAGCTATGATATTAAGGTGGATTCGCGATTGAGTCTCCATTTTTGAATTCTTTTAATCATCCTCTGGCAACTTTATAGGCCGTCATTATCAATCGGATCGTCCCCCATCGGAGTATTTTAGAAATAGCCCTTTCTGTAAGCCTTTTCCCGACTTTGTGAAGAAAACATTGCTTGAGCGTTTGCAGACAGGGGCAATATCGTTAAAAGGAAGAATTAGTGAGTTTGAACTACCACACTTAGTCCTGCCGTTGACCGTCGAACCCAGTAAACCCAGATTATGCCATGATGCACGATTCTTAAACCTGTGGATGATGGAGGTCCCTTTTAAACTGGATTCAATCACGAATCTGCCGCGTTATGTGGCCCAGAACACATACCAGACGATCTTGGATGATAAGTCTGGATACGACCATTTGTTCTTAACAGAACAGAGCAGGGTGTTCTTTGGTATCCAATGGGGCGGTTGGATCTTTTTATACAACACCTTACCGTTTGGGTGGAAAATCTCCCCCTTTGTATACCACTCTACAGGTCTCATGGCCTCAAATTT